>OZ026517.1:6926033-7356033 GCA_964019695.1 Loripinus fragilis | reverse complement strand
ACATCTCCTCCTAAACTATTGGAGGTAGTAGCTTCAAACTTTGCATGTACATTGGTAACATGATAAAAAGTGTACTGGGTTCTATTTTATGTGACATTGACTACAATAATGAAGTTTCTTGTAAATGCATATTCTCCTAAACCGTTGGACATAGCAACTTCAAACCTGACACAGATGCATGGGTCACGTGATGTGGAAAGTACTGGCAACATTTTATGTGACCTTGATCCTAGGGTCAAGTTCATATGATAATATATTTTCTTTTTAAATGCATTTCCTCCTAAACTTGTAGACGTGGCAACTACAAACTTCAGATGTGCATAGGTCACATGATGTGGAAATTACTGGGCAGCATATTATGTGACCTTGATCCCAAGGTCAAGGTCATGTAATGCATTGTCTTGTAAATGCATTTCTTAAACAGTTGGACGTAGCAACTTCAAACTTTGCAGGTGCATATGTGACATGATGAAGAGGGTATTGGGCATCATTTTGTGTGACCTTGACACCAAGGTAAAGGTCAAAGGTAAAAAAGCGGGTATTTGCGATGGTGTACCGTCGACTGCGGCTCTATTTATCATTTTGTTTGCTTATTTATTTATTTTAGTTGGGGTGTTCTGCATAAAGATATGAACACTTAGCCCACAACATAATCTATAAATTCGATCAACTTCTACTCCAAAAGTTCGATGTCATTTTCAACCGATCAATGAAGGGCGTTTGCGCAATGTGTGGCTCTAACGAAAACACCACCAAATTGACCATTGTAATACCGAACCCAATGTGGATCCCGGCAGACCTCGAAATATCTGAAAATATTCACTTGCCCTGCATCACAAAAATTATTGGCATATATGGGGAAAAGTTTAATTTTCACTAGAAATATCAAAATTTTCACTTGCCCTGCAGCCTGAGGCACTCGTAAATACGAGCGGACGAGTGCTATTTTCGAGCCCTGAATTATCCCGATTAGCAATTTAGCATGTACTCGTGTCATTCAAAATGCTGCCTGTGTTTCGTGTTCTCGGGTAGTATAAATAGGTTCTAAATAAGGGACCCAAGTTATAGATACAAATGTACTCCGAAGACAACTAAGTAGATAAAAATGATGTAGTGTTTGTTTGATTTGATTCTTTACGTCCCATCAACAACCTTTCAGCAATGTAGGAACATGTTTTCCTGCGTTTAACCAGTACTAAGCTATGATTAATGTGTCTTGCTTAATGGCACAACGCAGTGACGCCGGTGAGGCTCGAACCCGCGACCCCTCGGTCAAGCACTGTGCCGCTGAGCTACTGCACTCCCTAAGAAATGATGTAGGATTAATCTGTGATTTGACGGCCAGGTCCATTTTCCCCATGGTGTATTCAAACGAGCTCACTATAAAAGCTGCGAGTGAGCACTGTTTTCTTCCTGTTCAGCTAAAAACAGACACTGTAAGTACATGCATTTTTACCTCTTTATCCTTTGTTCTGAACCTGAATATATGATGCAGTGTAGATTCTGAACAGCTTGCTTCTACAGAAGTAAACTGATTAGAAGCAGCACTGCGACATTCTTTTGTGATTAATGCAATCACACGCTAGAACTGGCTTGAATCTGCCTAGAAAGTCCGTGAAGGCAAATGGCAGTAGGCCTAAATGTTCATCATTTTTATCTGCTATGTGTTTTCCATTTGCAAAGCTTAGTAAACACTGCAGTGTGGGGACATTTGGCATAGTCCCAGGGTATATTATCAAGATTAACGAGTGAAGAAAAGCTCCAATTAAATAAAATTAAATTGATAAATGAAAAAAGAAACAAAAAAAACGTGCAAAATATGCGAAACCTTTGTATTTTTTGTTTTAATATTTTACTGTCTGTTGGGTTTATTTGGCTAATCCCTTACATTACTATGACTTTCCAGACAAAATACCTTTTAATTTTGTCGTCTGCTGGCAGCCTTTGCAAACAGTTTGGGTCCATTCGGTCTGACAAAATATAGTGCCTCCGGGGTCGGTCGGGTCTGAAAGCCCCTGCCGAGCCGAGCTGCCGAGTGCCGACCTACATAGTTTAATTTTTCAAATTCATCCTCAGTGAAGATTTTTCGTAAATAATCTTTATTTAAAATCATCACATAGACTAAAATGGATAAGTGGAACCATAATAATAATAGTAAATAGCAATAAATTTGATTTTATTGCCATTTTATTGCTCACATGGGGGTCTGAAAGGTACAGTCGAGTGAATCAAGGTTTCAGTTCATTTTTATTGGAAATTTGAGAGGTCTACAAGCAAGTTTGGCAAACATTCTGAAAATAAAAGATAATTGAAGAAAAAGTTTAAAGGAATCTTACTTAAAAATGCTTTAATTTCACGAAAATGGTCATTTTCTAACAAGGCCACATCCAGTTCTATTTATAGACATTTTGCTTAACCTTAATGAAATGGCAATTAAATCCAATTTATAACTATGAACTATTATTTTTAATGTTCCACTTATTGCTTTTAATCTATGGGATGATTTTAGATAAAATTTATTTTTGAAAAATCTCCACAGAGGATGGTATTGAAAAATAAACAATGTGGGTCGGCAGCTCGGCTCGGCAGGGGCTTTCAGACCCGACCTCCGGGGCCTGGTCTGAATCCTCAATCTGATCAGCGCTTTGGTTATTCGCTTATCATGCTTATTGGACCTGGCTTCGTGCAAAATATCAAATAAATTAAAATCTACCAAATTTACTACACAATTTGCCTCAACACGCTGTATACTATTTACTGCAGTTGCATATATAGTATATTCCTTTTGACGGAGTTACCCTTTGCATTATCATTCCCATTTATCCGGATCAGCTGGCTTCTAACAAAGCAGGATCACAGATAATGACTGGATAATAATTAAATTGGGCAGAAGAAATAGGGGCGAATCCAGACTTTCAAGAAAGGGGTTCAAATTTACAAAGGGAGGTTCGATTTGTTAATTTTACCTGATTATTTGTTAATTTTTTCCTGATTTCCCAAAAATTGTAAATGAAATCATGAAATAAGTTTGTCTCAAAGGGGGTTCATGTGACCACTAAAAAACACTGTAGAAAGGATATCATACAGGTTCATTAATAATGCTTTATATAATAAAATAGAAGGCTAAGATAGTGATTTTATTTCTAGGATTGTAGTACCTCGGACCCAGTATAAACGGACTGGTCACTGAAGGAAATACAAAGTTATGTTGTCGAGGCTTTATTTTAGGGCTATTTCAAAATATTACAGCCAATAAAATTGATTCTGTACATACACCAGTTTATAAGAGGTTACTCCCTGTATGCGAAGCTGAAATATTACGAGTTAAGGTAAAAATAATTAAAGTTTTCTCATCTTTTTTGTTGATTTCTTACGATTTTTGGCTAAAAGTGCCGAAAATAGCTAAAAAGGTTATAGCGCTCTACCTAGGTTTCTTGCTGATGCTCAAAAAGACTGATAAACTTTCAATAAATATAACAATACAGTCTTAAACATAGTATATTGAACCTTTGCTTTTTGAAGAAAATTCAAAGATATGCAGAGAAATGACGGAGATATGATTATTTAATCTTCAACATACGCCACTTTTGAAAGCTCAACCAACGTTATGCCACGACAACGTATTTCCAATATATACATTGACCTGTATGTAAGTTACCAGTCCGCTAACTGATTGCAGAGTCAGTGTTGTGTCCTTGGGCAATACTCCTTATCCACTTTAAAGTTAGTCCTGGTTCAATCCAGGATGACCTGTCCCCATATGACTGAAATTATGAATTCAAATGTTATTGCTCCAAATGTATAGTTCAGTTCAGTTCAAAATTCCATCAAAATGCACAAAGCTTCCCTCTTATCAACTGAGACAGAAACCTGTTCATAAAAAAGACCTTGACCTGATCACAAAATTGTCTTGACACATGGGATTGGTAAAAATTCTGTTATAATAAATAATTTCAATAGAAAATGTATACACAGGCCTTTAAGTAAAGAGTGCATGCCCCAAAAATAATTTTCTTATTTCTCAACCAAAACATATGTTGTTGGTACTCAAAAGAAACGTCTCAATGAGATGGTTTTTTGAGCACCCAAAACATATGTTTAAACTGATGGGTAAGAACATAATATTTACAATTTTACGCTCAAATATTTTGCTTATCTAAACCTATGTACTATACATGTATCTGTTCCCAGAAATTACTGTTGTGTCCTTTCATCTTTTAGATCTGAAAATAATCTGAAAATTTGTCTGATTATACATGAACCACAGACTATCTTTCTGCATTATCAAATCCCATGACTTTTGATACAAATAAGCATCTCAAATACAAAACAAATAATCTGCCTGCTTCATGTGGAGATGCTCATGATTTTTTTAAGCCATGCACACATTTAAAATCTTGATAGATCCCCTGACGAGTGTATGCAAACTAAAATGTACATTGATTTTTGGCACCCATAAATCAGGGACCAAGCTTGCCCAGAATTTTAGGGAGAAGTGACTTCTCCCTGCAGGAAAATTAGGGAGAAGTGACTGTCAGATAGGGAGAAGTTATAGCGCAAAATTACGGCATTTTCTGTCAATTTAGAAGCATATTAGCCATTACACATACTATTGCCATTTAATGGAAGGAGAAACACAATGCAGTGGTAGTAGATTGTCTGATAATGTCACCACAGCTTGCATTTGTGTGGTGACAGAATGAAAATGAGTCTTCCTAAAAAAAAAAAAAAAAAAAAAAAATTTTTTTTTTTTTTTTTTTTTTTTTTTTTAGGGAGACTCCCACTTCTCCCTGGGTCCCATTTAGGGCGAAATTTCAGCCCCTAGGGCGACTATTTCGCCCTAGTCGCCCCCTAGCTTGGTCCCTGTGATTTTTGGCACCCATAAATTGGTTGTTTTTAATATTTATGGCACCAATGACATGACAGTTGTACAGTCATTGCAGATGTTGCATGTTTGCTTCATTTTTTGTAAGTAAGCTTACCTTTTTGAAAAAAAAATGTTTGGGACAGTTGGCAATTTGTTTGCAGTGTTTTACTGTTCAAGTATAGAACTGTTTGTCATAACGTTACCAGTTTTGCAAAAGAATTACTAAATTGCAAATTTCTAAAGCTTTTTAGAATTATCCCTGCATCAGTTTGGAAGCAATTTTAGGCGAGCGAGAAGTCTCATTTCTTTCATTCGCGGTCTTTAAAAATGGTTCGGTTACATCTATGCATGCTGAATTACAAATAAATCAAGTTACACTGAAAATAATTTTTCAAGTTTAAATTGAGTTGTGTATGCTGTGGAACACTGTATACAAGAGCAAAAGATGATTAGATGGATCAGCTGTCATAAAAATTCTGTTCAAATTGAACGCCCCGAAAAATTGGATCCCTGTCACACTTAACCCTTTACTCCATAGCGCCCTTTACGCCATTCAAATATTGTGTATTTGAAAAATATTATGGAAATTGGAGCATTTACTCTCCATTTTCCAGCATACTTTCCAAAGTATTCAGAACTTAAAAAATTTGCTGTTTTTTTTCAATGTTATATTGAAATAGAAAATTGTCATGCTCTAAAAATAGCCTATGGGGTAAAGAGTAATTAAAGGCACATTCCTGTCTTTCGTGACAATGGCCATAACTTTTTTTGGCTTTAGTTATGTATTCCACTTAAGAAAGGTGGCAAAGATTAGGAATCGATATAATCAAATACCACACCTTTCTCTTTCTCCGCTAGTGGTAACTTTTGTCACCTGCAGCTCTGATAATTGTTGCAAACAGTTTTGACCCTATTCAATTCTATTGAGTAGCTGAAATCAAAATTCATTATAATTGGATGAGCAGACTGGTTTATTCCATTGCCTAATTAATGATTTGTTTATGCTTTTTGATCATGATTTTTTTTCAGAATCATTTTTTTGAAATTTGAATAATTCAGGAATACAATCACCATGCAAAACAGTTTGGAATCAGATCAGGCCAGGCATTTTGCTGGGACTGATCTGGGACCAAACTGTTTCCTAAAGCTATTAGCAGAAGATACTTGTAGGTGAAAAGTTATTTAAAATTGAAATTAAAATTTAACATTGCTGTAATACAATTGCGGGAAATGTACAAAAGATGAAACTTGCACTTTGTTTATTTTCTGCATTTAGCACACTTACTGAATTATTGCATCAAACTTGTAACTTACAGCCGTTTAACCCTTCAAGCGCCAATCACGACTGCAGCCGATGACAAATTTTGCGACATCTTTTCTAATTTTTTAAAAAGATAAGGTATATTTCATGAGAATCTTCTGCCAGCAGATGATTCTCATGAAATAATATGCCTTATTTTTGTTATTTTGAAAAAGCAGCAAAATTTGAAGTCCTCTGCAAGTTATAGGTTCGGCTTTATGGGTTAATTATGCTGCTTCAGATGATAACAGGCGTTGATAATACTGTATAAAAATGTTCTAAATTTCAAACACTGGTTGCCCGCTAAAAAGCCATATGCACCAGCGTCACTGCCTTGTGGTCCTTGAGCAAGACACATTTATCCTAGCTTAGTACTGGTTGAACCCAGGAAGACTTGTCCCTGTTTAACTGAAAGATTGTTGATGGGACGGGACGTAAAGAATCAAATCAAACAAACAAAGTCTTGTATCGCTATACTATTAAAACGTGATATGTTCCGTAACACCATCGTATATTTTACCCTCCTCACAAGCATAATGGCGAACTCTGAATCGCAATCTGAGAGATAACAAATGAATAATTAAAATCACAAGTCTATCCTACATTTCCCGATTAAATTTTTCTTATTTTTATATTCCATAATAAACATGTTAAAGAAGAGGAATTAATCACAAGTGTATTTTCCTTCTCGGCTTTAACATGTTTACACAATGCGACTTCATCTAAATTTTGGCACAACGTTATTTGCTAGGGTACTACAACCTCCCATTTAAAATTTTGTTGAGCTGAAGTGTTGTTTTTATATACATGTAGGTATAATAAAAACCTCTTCACTTTAGTACCTTGATCTGACGGGTCACGCCTCATCGCTGAGCCAGGAACGACTGGATCATGCTAGACTTTGTCTCATGTGATCCAATTGTTCCTGACACAACCACTCCATGTGATCAAGTTACTAAAGTAATGAGTATATCGGACTGCTTCCGAAGTAATCTGATCAGGGCCTTCTCTGTTTGCTATTCTGACAAGTAATTTGCAAATTATGCAAATTTCAGCCTTTAAAACCAAATGCTGATGTTTTAAAATGTACATGCCCATTTTGTGTTCATTTCAGATGGCAGTTAGATATCAGCCTAACCGTATCTGCAAAACCGTGACCGATGCCAGGTATGTAGAAATTTAATCACTTCATGTTATTTTTGATTACATGTAACTACAATCTTAATATTACTTAAATACACCAGCCGATCTACCACCTACATAGAATGGCAGATACAATGATGTTTACTTGAATGAGACCTTTTCTTGTGCTTTGTCACTTTCCCATGTAGTGTCCTGGGGCCGGTGTGGTACTTGATTGTATGGATTCCTGATCTTTGCGTTCTTACTTACTTACATAGTTTACAGCCTGCTTAAAGCACTGTGCTCTCCAATAGTCATGACTCAATGTCCTACTCTAAACAATGATAAATTTCCATGATGTATATCATAAACAAAAGTTGTGTAAAATTGTGATTATTTTCTTATCCATCAGTTTAAACATGTGTTTTGAGTACCCACAACATATGTTTTGGCTGAGAAATAAAAATATTTTTCAGTTACACTTTTATCTGAGGGCCTGTGTATATACCCTGTTTGAGCACTTACCCAATACCCCTGTAATAGCCCAATTCCCAATGCCTACTACATGTAGTGTCCTCTGTTGTAACCACCTCAAACATTCTGTTGGTCCTGATCTGTGTCTAAACTGTTCCACACTCTTATGGTATTCCAGAAAGAATTTCTTGAAAAAAAAAATGATTTGAAAAAACAAAAACAAAATAGCTTTCAACAATCAAGCACTAGTTACATACACAGCAGGCAAAGGGTGACAGTGTAAACTGAGAAGAGCTGCCACAGAATGTGTAATCTTTATCAGGTAAAACCAGTCTTAGAAAGATTACCAGTAATTTTAAATGTTACTTGTGCCCCACCAAAATGTAAATTAGACCATCCAAACTTATGAGTTTAGCTGCATGGAACTTTTGGAAAAGTGCATCAGTAGCTCAAGGATGATCTTATCTCTCTAGCATGTACATAAATCCCTGTATAGCTTGGTGTCTTTCTTTCTTGTGCCAACTTTGGTCAGGGAGCGCAGTGGCTCAGTGGTAGAGTGCTTGACTCGAGACCGAAGGGCCGCGGGTTGGAGCCTCATGGGCGTCACTGCGTTGTGGTCCTTGAGCTAGACACATTTATCCTAGCTTAGTACTACTGGTTCAACCCAGGAAGCCCGTCCCGCATAACTGAAAGATTGTTGAGTGGATGTAAAGAATCAAATCAAACAAAACCAACTTTGGTCAACTGCTGATAACCTTTGCAAACATTTTGGACACAAATCAGACCTGCAAAACTGTTCGACACTCTGATAGTGATCCTGATAGAATTTTTGAAAGTTATAATGAAATCGGACAGTAGATGACGACAAAAAAAGCAAAAAAGAAAAATACCGAGCATGCCAAGAGTCTGATAATGCTGCATGAAGTCTCATCTTGACAGAATCTGCACTGTTTGTCGATGTTTTAATTTTGGGAAGCTTGGTTTACCTGTTATGTACTACAACACATCTTAATGTTTTTCCTTGTGTTTTTCAGGAGGTTCGATGGGTGCAGCATTTGTGGCGAGGTGGTCAGGAAGAGGCAGCAGAGGCTGACTTGCCGGGAGTGTGGCCTCTTGTGTCATCGCACGTGTAGTGGTAAGTTTTAATTTTAGTCTACTTTGCTTTCAATGATCAAAATAAACAGATGTCTCAGTGAAATTGAAGTAATATAAACTTCACTGTTTCAGAGAAACAAGTTTTACACTCTTTGATCATAGGCTTAGATAAACAAAATTTTTGAGCGTAAAACTATAAATATTTTCTTACCCATCAGTTTAAGGATATGTTTTGAGTGTCCAAAAGAACCAGCTCCCTGAAACAACAAAATTATATTTTGGTACAAGGCCTGATAATTTTCTCTGCTTTTAACAGGTAATGACTTCTGATGACGTCAATTAAGACACTGGCATCATGCATTATACTGTAGTGTAAAATGTCAATGCAGCTTTGCCTTCTATGAAACTTGCCTCTATATTTTTTAAGCACTATTCTTAATTTTATAATTCTTAACTATTAATTTTGTGCAAACTCAAGTTTACACAATTTTCAACAGACCATGACCTACACAAGAAAATTATCCTAACTTAGTACTGGTTCAACCCAGAAAGGCCTGTCCCTGTTTAACTGAAAGATTGTTGATGGGACGTAAAGAATCAAATCAAATAAACAAACACAAGAAAATGATATGGAACAAAAATAGCTTCCTCTTCATTTGTAGGCCCATATAAGAGTGCATAATGGAAAACTATTTTTTTATTATTTCTCAGCATATGTTATGGGTACTCAAAAGAACCGTCTCGATGAGACCATTATTTTGAGCACCCAAACTTATGTTGAAACTGATATATAAAAAAAATAATCACAAATTTACACTAAAAATATTTGCTTAACTGGCTCTATGAGGTATGGTTTGCAAGCTAAATTATTGCAGCTTGGAAGCATAAAAAGAAACAGAAAAGATGTTGTTTTTACAGGCTGTAATCAAACATTATTTTTCTCATGAACACCAAAAATGATATTTGTAAAAAGTACCCTTATTGATAATCCTTCAATTTATTTCTATCTTACACTGAAAAAACAAATATCCTCCATCTTTCAATGGATATTCACATTTATGAACTGTGATGCTAGACTAGCAGGCAACTGTTGTTGTGTTTGTGTTTAATGTCCAACAACAGCTAAGATCATATAGGGACGGGGCCACAGCTTAGTCTCCTCTGACAGACCCGTGAAGCCTGGGATCAAGCCTGTGACCCCTGGTTTATAAGGCAAGCGGTTTATCCACTGAACCACAGAGGGTTCTAGCATGCAACTGTGATGGATCAACTGATTATTAGCAAAGCAAGCAGCATTTATATCTCTTCACATCCTGGGAAATGGCCAAGCTTTTTTGGTGGTTTGCTTTTTTGTTCAAAACAACTCTTTAAAAAATTCTTTCAGATAACTTCCGTGTTCTGGTAAGGCCCAGCATTTTGTCTGGTCTGATCTGGATGCAAACCATTTGCAAAAATTATCAGATGGCAAGATTCAAATTTCAAATTGGTAGTCCAAAATAATGATCGGCAGTGTTCTTATATACTTTAATTTTAACAGTTTTCTCTCTATATATCTGAATTGGTCCCTTTCTGGTATTAAACTTGAAATTTGGACAGCCCTCACCAAGGCCAGATCAGATAATCATTTAATATGCTGGGCCTGATCTTGAGCAAGAGTAATTGACACTGGATAAGTAGATCCAGGGAAGTTCCTCAGATAGGTCAAAGCCCAAATAACATCTCAAAGAGTTCTCACTAGGATTTTGAAAATAGGAGTAAAATTGCTGTCTTTTGGAAAAGTTTGAATTTTACCATATATCTCTATTTGGACTATTGGAAAAGTTGGAGCCTGATTAAAAAAGTTGGATTAAATAATTCTAGCTCTGATGGATAAGACCTAAAAAGAAATGTATATCTTTATATCAACATGAATATTCATGCTAGGCTCCATCCACTATGAATAATTAATTAAACTCTCATGTTGGTACATAGAACAAAGAGATCACTTGTAAGGCCTACTAGTGAAGGATCTGATTAATCATATTTCCATAAGCAAACAGAGTAGACCCTGATCAAGCAGCTCTTACAAGAGCTGCCTGAACTGGGTCTGCTCTGTCTGCAAAGGCGTTAAAAAGCATCTCTATGAGGTAAAGGGTTAATGGCCATGGTTGCATTGTATTACTATAAGAAAATTAAACTTGTCTAATGCTAAGAGCACCCCTGCAGGACTTAAGTTAAGAGTGCATAACAGAAAAATAATTTTCTTATTTCTCAACCAAAACATATGTTGTGGGTACTCAAAAGAACCTTCTCAATGAGACAGTTCTTTTGAGCACCCAAAACATATGCTGAAATTTATGGGTAAGAAAATATTAACAATTTTACACTGAAACTTTTTGTTTTATCTAAACCTGTGCCCCTGTATTGTAGAAAAGACTTTAATGACAAATGTTCCTGATATATGTATTGTTTCTTTTCAGTGATGACACAAGAGGACTTCCGGCGCCTTAAGAGGGGTAAGTTGCTCATTTTGTCGATCGAACACAAAAACAAACCCTGTTTATGTTAGCAATAAGTATATACTGGGACCCATGAATAAGCATTTTGATAGTGTAGACCCAGATGAGTTCCTCTTCTCTTCAGGGACAAAGCTTTATTCAACAATAAAATTACAATTTCAACCCATGACAGCATGAAATTTTCATTGACCTCAAAACTGTGTGTCAATCTGGATGGAAGAAGCCACAACTATACATTCAGAGTAAAAACAAATAAAAATATATAATAAGAATCTGTTACATTGTATATAAGCTTTATAACTGCTAGCCATGAAGACAATGCCACTGTTAGGAAGAAACAAAGTAAATCTTAATGTCATAATGATAAAATAGAATCAAACATTTGTGCTCTTGTATTATAGAATGTATGAAATTTGTTATGAAAAAGCGGTAAAATGCTTGTCAAGCCTCACATTGTATGACTTTTCACCAACTCATTTGATATATTCAATAAAATATGAGCACTCATGTAAGATCCTCTATACCTTATGGTATGATATGGGCCACACCTTATGGTATGATATGGGCCACAACTAAAAAAAATTAGTCTTTGCCTTTGGCGATTTGCGAACAACAAAGGCTCAGACCAGACTGAGCATACATGCAGTCTGATTAGCATCTTTGTTAATTGCTTATTGGAAAGTATCATATTTAAACTTGGTCCTAGTGAAATGTCAATTTCCTAGCTAGTTCTGTAGCTGAGTACATTTGTTTGAGTCTGACTTTGTCAGAAACGCCGAAGACGGGCTTTCTCGCATTGGAGCCCAATTATAATGTCACCTTTTGAGGAGTTTGGTGGCTCAATGGTATAGTGTAAGATTAGATATTGAATGATGTTAGATCCAGACTCTTCCAAGGCACTGCATTGTGTCCTTATCCTCTGATTAGTACTGTTTTGTCCCAGGAAGACAGGAAATTAAGACATGGCTGTAAAATTGTTGATTGGGACATAAAGCAGCAACAAAAACTAAGATACTTTAAATTGGCTTATAAGTGGTGTAGGTGCAACATACATGTACATTTGACTGAAAGAATTTTTTTTGAACTAGGAATGAGAATATAATCAAAATTCATTTGGGAATTGTCTGTTTTAAAGTAGCAAATATCAGTTTATGGATCAACACAGGCATGAACATAAACTGAATTTTCAACTGCAAAACTGAAAATATACCATCCCTAATGAAAATTGTTAGAATACATTTCCTTATATATAGAACAGATACACAAGAAGATTATGATCAGGAACTCCCACTTAGATTGTGACATAGATGTCAAGGTCACATAAATACAGATTATATGCATTTACTGAAAGCATGCAACAATACTGGCAGATAATGATCAGGAACTCCTATTTATCTGGTGAAATAGACATCAATGTCACATACATACAGTTTATATGCATTTACTGAAACCATGCAAACGATACTGGCTGATAATGACCACATTTTAATTGTGTAAAACTGGATTTAGCTTTTGAGATTATATTATCTAGGAGATAACTGAATTCAAAATTTTCATTAGAGGCGGTATACAGTTGGAAAATTATACGGCAGAAATTGTTTTATGGCTCAACTTGTGTGTCAAGGTAAACAGAATTTTCTGACCAATTATCCAACTATTTACCTCCCTAAATGGAAATTTGAATGTATATCCTCATTCTAAGGAAGAGGGCAAAGATCAGGAATCAATACAACCAAGTACCACACCTGACCCAGGACACTGATTGGGAAAATGACAAAAACTACAAGAAAGCCAAGCTGAAAGCCTCCTGTCATGTGACATAATTTATAACATCAAACTATTTCCGATGATATATTAAAGGATAACTGTATACAAAATTTTCATTTGGGGAAGTATACTGAGGGAAAAAAGTTTAGCAATATACTTTGAGGGTTCACAGTTTAGAAGAAAAACGACTTTTAATTTCATAGTGTCAAAAATATATGTTGACAAACGTTCACGAGCACGATTACATTAACATGTTGACATTTCACATAATGTAAAGTCTGATTTTATGTCCCCTTGCTAAAACAGCTTATCTGGCAATAGTGCCAATAATTTTCGACTAAAAGTTTCATTTTTCTGTCAAATGTTTAGATCCTAAAGCAAGAAAGTGAAAAACGGTTTAAAAGTGAATGTTATGTTCACCCTTTTCGTACAGTTTTTAGTTGAAAATCGTATTTTTCCAAATTACCTCCCTTTCAATTGAATAACGTTTGAAATTAAAACGCTCAGCAGATCAAATCCTCTCTATGAAGTCGGATTTTTTTTCTTTTGACCACTTGCGGGTAGCCATTAGGTTATTTTCAAACAACTGACATTATTGCGAACCTGCTAATTAAATAGATCTAATGCTTCAAAGATCGCCTATGGGAAACCCCATTATAAATAATTGCTAAACTTTTTTCCCTCAGTATATATTGTCAGATGCGGGTCTAAAATTTAGACGTGATTTCAGACAGTATTTTTGACAATATACCGCTCCCCCCACCAAATGAAAATTTTGAATATGGTTATCTCCTTGGAGTGTTGCAAGCCGCATTAAGTCGCATGTTATCTAAAGAAATGTGACATAAATAATGACGCCAAACTATTTCTGATAGTATATCGCAGGATATACTGTGGCAACGTTTTGATGTTATCCAATCAGACGTCGCATTACAAAATCAAGTGCATTAGAATACAGGATATACTGTCGCAAATTTCTGACACTATCCAATGAGATGTTGTATTACAAAAGCAAGTGCATTCAAATTCATCATATCTGGGGTATTCTAATGCACTTGCAAATGTAATGCGATGTCTGATTTGATAACGTCATAAATTTGCGAGTCAAACTTGCTGTCATTGAGTAATGATGCTTGTGATTGGCTTATTAATGTTTTTTTACACCTAGCAAGCTGTTTTATGCAACCGGCAGCCGCCAGACATCAGCCCAGCAAATGTACTATATTTACACTGCCCGTTTTGAAGGAAAAATGTTATTAGCTCATTAAAATGGAGATAACCTCATTCATAATTTTCATTAGGGGAGATTTATTGTCGAATATACATTCAGAAAACGAGTTTTATGGCTCCGCTTAAGCGTCACCATTCGATGACAAATGTTGTAACTACCGGTGGCAAGTAAATAATTTTTAAAATGCACGATTGAAAATAGCAAAGTATATCATAGGTATGATTAAATTCTCCCCTCAAATCATCAGATCACCAGTGGTTTAAAGGAGACAATCTTTAATGTTTTTCACTCTGATGGAATATTCCATACATATTGATACAATAAAAAATGAAATAATTATGTATTTCATGGAGTTGCTTGTCAGAATTTCTACAGAATGATGTATTTATGTTCCTAAAGATTATTTGCATCCTTGCAAACAGTGCAGACCCTGATGAAATGCTGCCTTAATCTGGATCTTCACTTTATACCAGCATCTGATCACCAGTAAGAAATAAAGGCACAGTCAAGGCTGAACACCCACACAGTCTGATCAGTGCATTTGCTATTCACTTTCTCCACTTGCTGCAAGCAGAATTTCCAATATTTCAGATTGTCTCCCCTGCCTTACTTGTTAGAAACAGCAAAGACAGGGTTTCTTGTGACAAGGGCAGTATAAGGTTTATTAGGTCGCATAGGTTTCATCTTATTTCACCTGTTCACCTATGTTTGTATGTTTATTTGTTTCAGAGGGGGCCTTAGATGGGTATAGGTGTGCAGCTTGCACCCCGGGTAAGTAACTAATAAATAAGAAAAGAGACCTTTTAAAATTCTTTACCTATACTAGTGTTGCAAACAGTTTGACTCAGTTCAGGCTTGACAAAAATCAGGCTTGATCTGCCTTCAAACTTTTGACCAACCTTCTAGATAAGAGTACATACCTGAAAATGATTTTTTTCTCAACCAAAACCTGTTGTGGGTACTCAAAAGAACTGTCTCAATGAGATGGTTCTTTTGAGCATCCAGAACATCTGTTTTAATTGATGGATAAAAAATAATCGCAATCACAATATTACCCTCAAAACTTTTGCTTTAAAACTAGACCTATGGTTTGACACTCTTCAAGGACGTAGCCAGAACGCTGAAAGTTATATGCACATCAAAGACAGACTACCTGATCAAGCAGTGATTCTCTTCAGTTATATCCCTTTTCAAAATGGAAACTTCCCTTAAAAGAAAAGTTTTTTTTTTGTTTTCGGTCTATAGATGCAATGAGGGGGTACTATGTGAGCGCAAGACCTCATACAGTACAAGTTCAATCTTTTTAAAACTTTGCTGTGTGTTTTGTTCATGGTCTTAAATTGTGCATGTGCTTAATAATATGAAAAAAATTGGACTATAAGAGTGTCAAACTTAAGATTCAGATCGGCACAGACATTAAGCTGGTCTGACATTCTGTCAGTCCTGATCTTGGTCCAAGCTGTTTGCAACAGCAGTAGAGAAATTGCCACAAGCAAAAACAGAATTAATTCTGTTTTTTTAAAACACTCAAATTTAAAACCACGGAACTTAAATATATCCAAATTTGAGTTTGCTTTCAGAATGTTCTAACAAAGTTTGAATAAAGAAGAAAACTATCACCAAACAACCCTTAAAATGGAAATGGACTGGTCCAATTGATTTCAGTATGAAATTCCAATGTGCATAAATGGATGTACCCATAAAGCCTGGCTTCCTTTTTGTTGGACATAGGCAAACAGTGCAGAACCAGATCAGATTTCACAGAACGAGGCGTCTGATCAGGATCTCCACGGTTTGCTTACAGAATGTTCTCTTAAAATTTGAATGAAAATGAAAACTACCACCCAACACCCCTTTAAATGGAAAGGACTGGTCCAATTAATAACTGTAGGAAATTCCATTTTGCTTTTATAGGTTCATCAAGCTGCCCCAGCCTCTATTCAGCTATCACAACAAACCTTTATCATAGGGCCAGTTAAGCAAAAAAAATGTGTACAGTTGCGATTATTTTCTTATCCATCCTTCACATGAGATGGTTCTTTTGAGTACCCGCAACATATGTTTTGGTTCAGAAATTAGAAAAATAATTTTCAGTTAAGTTACATACTCTTATTTGGGGGCTTACTTAATTTAACTTTTACTGTGAAGTTTAAATGGTGCTTCCCTGGCAGGTCGAAGATGGCCAGCTTATAGTGTTACTTGAATCCTTACGCCCTCATCAGCTAAAAAAAACATTGTCAGATCAGAGTTGGATCCCATGACAAACATTTTAAATCCCAGCTTCTGCTTTAAACTTTTGCATACAGTTTGGCACCAGAACAGGCCCAAGAGAATGTCGATCCTGGTCTGGACCCAAACTGTTTGACCCTCTGATGGTATATATTCCTCAAAGAATTATTTGGAAAAAATGATTTGGAAGAAAATCAGCAGGTCACAAAAAGCATGAAAATTACGCAGTCGGCAAAGATCATTTAAGGCAAATAAAATTTGATACTGCATGTGAAGTGTCTGCTGACAAATGAATCGGACACTCAACAATGTTGTTTATGTCATTTAATTGGTTTAAGAGAGAAAATATTTAAAGACAACAGAAAAACCGTTGAAGACTCCAATCAGACTAGTATACATTAACTTGGATCTGATCAGTCTTTGCTGCCACATGAATAAAGCTTAGATTCATGTAGCTATCCACTAAGCCCATGCCTAAGATTCTGATCAGCAAGACTTTAGATAAGCGTCGTTACAGAAAAATAATTTTCTTTTTCAACCAAAACATATGTTGTGGGTACTCAAAAGAACCATCTCAATCAGACGATTCTTTTGAGCACCCAAAACATATGCTAAAAATAATGGGTAAGAAAATATTTATAATTTTACGCTGAGTCTGAGTCTACACTTGTCAAAATACCACATTGTTGGACATCACGTCGTGGCTCAAATATGCTTGATGACAGGTTAACCCAGTACCCCATGATAGCGCCTTTTGACGCCTTTGAAATACTATTTATTTGAAAATATCATGGAAAAAGAGCATTTGCTTCATTGGAGCAAATGCTCCAGTTTCCATAATATTTTCAAAAGTATTCAAAACTTTACTTAAATTTTTCTGGATTTTTTTCAATGTTGTCTAAATATAGAAAATGATGTTATGATCTATAAGTAGCCTATGGAGTAAAGGATAAATGTATTCAGCAAGACAATGTTTAAGTATTGTTCTCTGTATTTTCAGATGAGGAAGCTCAGCCAATTAGAGTAAGGGAGCCAGACGTTGTAGAACCGGTAGTCCCTCAAGCAGCGCCAGAGGAAGCGATCATCCCAGAGCCTGTGCTTGTGGAACCGGTCGTACCAGTACCCCCTGCTTCCTCATCCGTCATAGGGAGGGTTGCCGGCGGCATGCTTTCCGCCACCGGCTATATGGTAACTTTACCGATTCGTATAGGGATAAGGGTTGTAACTCTACCATTTAGAATGGGAAGGTCTGTATTGGGAGTTTTTATAGGTTGAAACTGAATAAGAGAAAACCTGTTTTCTAGGTTTGCAGCCAGATAAGACTCACATCTGCCTGTTCTGCTAAGAGACTGGCAAGAATCTTGTATTTTTGGTAATCAGGTATAGCTATTATGCTTTCCAAAAAGTGAAAAACAAAGGTGCTGATCAGACTGCACAGATCTGTAGGCTGAGTTGCACCAATGTTGCTCACATACCACAAAGGTTTTCTCATGAGGGGATTCATTTAAGGTAGAGTTACACATTGCATTATCTGCTTCTTTCCAAGGTAACTTGTTAGTTATCTATTCCCTACTTCAATCCAAGGTAACTTCGATGTTAGTTATCTATTCATTTATTACTGTCAGCCGATCTTGCCTCCAACTTACCTAATCCATCAAAGTTGCACCCACCAGTACCTGCTGATAAGGAACTCTGTAATGGAGTTCTGAAATGTATAAAATATTCTACTCAAACATGTTTTGCATCTGTTGAAAGTCTATGTAGCTTAGATGGTAGAGTTTGAAAGCTGCATCATACAATGTCTGAGGAAAATGTGCTTTAAGAGGCAAAGGCATACTGCACTGAATCATCTTAAAGGCATGCACATTTAAAAACAAGAGGGCAATGGCTTAGTGTAAGTGTTAGATATAGGATCAAACGGTTGCTAGTTCTAGATGCACCAGATGCAATGTGTTGTGTCATTTAGCAAATCGCTTTATCCTCTTCTAAGTACTGGTTCAACCCAAGAGAAGGGAAATTATTCCAACATGACTGAAAACCTGCTGATGGGATCTAAAGCATCAATACACATTTTAAAAAAAGTTTAGGATTCATATAGGAAAGCATATACAGGTTCTTCATTATAATATGACCAGGAAATAACACAATCACAGATTCAACCTAGCCTACCTATGAAAACAAGAGAAAGAAGGTGAAACTAACATTAATATGTAGGTTCTTGGTAATAATAAGACCAGGAAATAACATAATCACAGATTTAACCTAGCCTACCTATGGAAACAAGAGAAAGATGGTGAAACTAACATTAATATGTAGGTTCTTGGTAATAATGAGACCAGGAAATAACACAATCACAGATTCAACCTAGCCTACCTATGGAAACAAGAGAAAGATAATGAAACTAATATTAATTAAACCTTTATCTGCCATTTTTGACGCTTGTCATCTGCTCTCTTAATCTTATGTACTGTAGTCTGCAGTCTGATTAGGGTTCATAGTGTTTGAAAATACACAGCAGCCCTGCAAAGCAGACATTTTTTGGACATGAGAATATTGGCAACATAAGGGTTAATTAATACAATCAGTATATGCCAGAGTTACAGTTCGTAATTTGGTAAGAATCACTTTATTCTGTGAAATTATCTAATAAAATTCATTTTACCTCTTAAAGAGTTTATAAAATATACTAAAGAAATTAATCAAGTTTACGAAGATTGGTGCAAAACATTGCTGAGTAGAATATTTGGATCTTGAGATTCTGATTGCCATAACAAAAAGTGCGCTCTTAATACTGAAGGCATAAAGTTGAGCATGTTACAATTGTCCATTGTAAGTTACCTACATTTTAGCATAACAATAGTATAGTGCATCTTATTGGAGAGTGTTGGACTTGGGATTGAAGGGGTGTCAGATTAAGTCTCATCGTTGGCACTGTGTTGCATCCTTCAGCAAGTCACTTAATCCATTGGTTAATACTGGTTAAACCCACGAAGGGCATCAACACAAACAAACAGTATATCAAAGATTTATATTTGGGTACCACTGAAGAAACTTTATTATGTTTTGATGCTTAAACACTGATTGGTTAATTTAACTAGATCACTTCACTAGATGACCCACATCTTCTAAACTTTAGACTAATCTACAATTTATGTGTATTAATTAATAACATGCTTGACAAATGCCTGCTGTATATATTTAGTGATAAGATCGGGTAAGCAAGGAACACAAATACAAAAATTTTAAGTTACTGTAAATCTATCTCTGACCTCTGTTGTCGCAGCATTATTCAGTTTAAGGGAGTGTTTCACTGTTGTTGAAGTTGGTTAAGTTACTAAATTGTTACTGAAACACTTTTTATGACTTTTATCTATTATGGTTTGGAGGGGGACAAAGCAAAAAACTAGAAATTAATACTTTTTAACTATTTTTGATCCACCCAGATAAATAAATTGAAAACTTGATTATTTTGCTGTGTAAATTTCTAGCCCCCTAAATTTATGCATATTACTCTTTAAACTAGCCATTTCAGGCATTTATCATTAATCTTTTTTAAAACTTTACATTGTTGGCAAATTTTTAAAATTGTAAAAAAGTTAATGGAAGTTCTTTGGTTAAATCATCAAAATAACTACTTTTTACGAGGTATTTTTGTCTTCAAAATTTAGGAGTTAACATCAATAATTTGGGTTCTTAAGAAATTGGAAAACAACACTGTGTTTTGATCTTAGTTTTAAACACTTGCACATACATCTCGGTGTTATAGATTCACAATTGAATGTTTCCCAGCTAATTGGTTTTCCTTGATTAGGTGATTGGCATTATTCTGTAGGGGTTTTGAGGATTTTTTGAACACTTTAGATTTCTAGTCTAGTTTTTTCTATTGTGGCTTTGGTATTGATTCAGTCCTATTCCGTCAGTAATGGTTTTGTTGTTGGCTGTATTTTTAGTGTAGATTAATTTTGTTCAGTTTTTGCAGGTTTAGGTTTGTTTTTGCTTTAGTTTGTCAATTTTTGAGTTTAGTTTTGTTGGATTGGTTTTGTTTCTGTTATGGTTTCAAGTTAATTTCTGCTTTGTAAGTTTTGTTGCTTTTGGATTGTAGTTTTTGGTTTGTAGATTTTGTTTTGGTACAGTGTTTCTAATTTCTTAGTATATTATGTACTTTATCAAACAAAAACCTTAAAATTTATAATGAAATTTAAATGTGAAAATTTAAGTGCCTTTCCATAAATACCTCATTTACATCAAAATTGTTGACTTTTAATAATTTTCTTCAACAGAAATTGTACATGGTTTTCTTTAAATGAAATATTTTATTTGAGATAAATAAATAACAACTACAACTGGTCTGTGGTGGTGAAGAACATCATATTTTCAGAAC
Organism: Loripinus fragilis; assembly: GCA_964019695.1. Classification (NCBI taxonomy): domain Eukaryota; kingdom Metazoa; phylum Mollusca; class Bivalvia; order Lucinida; family Lucinidae; genus Loripinus; species Loripinus fragilis. The sequence continues at coordinate 7,335,069 of OZ026517.1, read as the reverse complement.
TAAACCTTTGCTTTTGGACAGAGCTTAATGAATTGATGCTGCATTTAAACACAGATGTCTGTTAATATCAAGAATCTTAAGCTAATTTGAAAATAAAGAAGCCACTTTAAATTATGCCTATGGTCAGAGTCTGTACAATGTTAGGAGTAACATGGCTCAGTGGTAGTGTGTCAGGGCTGCATTTCTATATGACCTCAGCTCATTTTGCTTAATACTGGTTAAATCCAGGAAGACCAGTCCCAACATGACTGAAAAGTTGTTGACTGGTTTGTAAACAATCAAACAAACAGGCAAAAATTAAATGCATATCAAACAATTTTTAGATTACCTCAATTTGTGTTCCTTAGAGGGCTAGCGCCCTTCCCCTGGCTGAGCTGAAACTTGATGTGGATGTTCTATGAAGATCTACAGATGTTATTGTACTTGTCTTGTATTAATAGTTTCATTTTACTACAGGTATGACCTCAGCTTAATCTACTTAGTACTGGTTCAACCCAGGAAGGCCAGTCCCAACATGACTGAAAAACAGTTGATTGGAACCTAAAGAATGACAACAAAACATTTAATTGTTTCAATTTGTTACAGATATGACCTCAGCTTAATCTACGTAGTACTGGTTCAACCCAGGAAGGCCAGTCACAACAGGACTGATAAATAGTTGACTGGGACATAAAGAATCAAACAAGCAAACATTAAATGCATATCATACAATTTTTAGATTACCTCAATTTGTTTTCCTTAGAGGGCTGGCGCACCTCCTCTGGCCTAGCTGTAGCTTGATGTGGATGTTCTATGAAGATCTACAGATGTTATTATACTTGTCTTATATTAATTGTTTCATTTTACTACAGATATGACCTCAGCTTATCGGGCGGGCTTAGTACTGGTTCAATCCAGGAAGGCCAGACCCATAGTTGACTGGGACATAAAGAATCAAAGCAAAACATTTAATGTATAACAAATTACTTGGTGATGGTCATTATAATTAGCTTGAGCCTAAAACTTATGGTACATCCTTGTAAAGAAGGGACTAATTTTGGTTGACTTGATTACTCAATGTTCTTAATATTCTTAGGAAATAGTGAGTATGATCAGGAAATACCATAATCACAAACCGCAGACAACCCCGTGGCACCGTGAGGAAGAGCCGCTCAACCATCACGAGACACCAGGAAGACAAATAAAGTAAAGCAACCAGCTCTCTCTTCCCCATCAAGATGATTGCAATACTAGAATGGACATAAAGTTATGTACAACAAAACATAGAACAATTACAGACTCCCACAATGGGAGTAACAACAAACAAAAAGTCAACAACAGAACCACCGCCTTAGAACGGACAGCAGCCTAAGCCTTCGGGGGGCTTAAATGCATTTTACTGGTACCAAATCTTCGCCCTAGATTCTGCTGTTGTTGAAGTACAAGAATATTCTTTTTGGTATGCTTAATGTAAGTTAAAATGCTTCAGTTGTAAAAGACTTTAAACTAGATGACCTCATCTTTCTGAGGCTGAAGAATTCACACAACAAATAGCTGGAATTTAGAAAGGACACTAAGTACTGTTTTTAAAAATAAGGACTAAGTGCAAAATCCATATAAACAATAGGAGCGCTTATAAGCAACAAATCAACAACAACTAAACCACCATCTTAGAAGGGTACGGTAAGCTGAAAAACTAGTCATCACAGAAAAATTAGACTCCTGTGTTGAGTCTGCTGTAAATGATATATTTAATACATAGGCTACAAGCAATAAGATATTGGTAACCAGTTTGCTGTTTCACCAAAAATAGTGAGTATGATCAGGAAATACCACAATCACAAACTGCAGACAAAGATGGCATTGTGAGGAAAAGCCACACAACAATAATGAGACACCAGCAAGACAAACAGAGCAAAGCAACCAGAGATGATTGAAAAACTAGAATGGACACAAAGTAACGCTCAACAAAATCTAGAACAATTACAGAATCCTGCAATGGGAGTAACAATCAACAACAGTAAAAACAACAAAAGTCCACCTTTGCAGTTTAACAATAACATTACATTACATATAATAAGTCTACATTGCAACACAGATATTAACTTAGGCCAAGATAAACAACAACAAAATTGAACATAAAATTGATATCTTTTCCACCAGTTGAAACATGAGATTTGGGTGCTAAAAAGAGCCATCTCAATGAGACAGTTCTTTCAAGCACCCACAACATATGTTTGGTTTGATTGAAAAGATTATTTTAATATTCCAGTCTCTTATCTGGAGGTCTGAACATATTTTCTTCCATTGAAGTGTAGTGTGTTATGTCCATGGGCTCTTAAGAAGATAGTGGTATTGGTATGATTTCCAAGACTGTCTTTGCCTATTCAGGGTTCGCTTGCCATGTGCGGTATGTACTGATATTACCTCTGATCTTCTCTCTGATTGGTGGATTACTTTTACTGTAAGTAAATAAATAGTATAGGTACAATGTAAAGGTATAAATTTACCTTGACTGCCTTTTAACAGTAAAAGTATTGGTATTATTGCATCCCAGACCATATGCATTTACACCTCATTTTGGAAGATTCCTTTTTTTGTAAGGCAGTGGAGTGGCATTCTCGATTATATGCAGCAGAAGCTTGGCTTGAACAGTAATATGATTTTTCTTCCTTGCATTCTTAGCAAGAGAAATTGGGCATCACATCCTGAGCAATTAACATGCTTTATTCCTAGTAAAAGTTAAAAGTACTTTTACTTGCATGTAATTTTTAATTTTACATCAGGTCTGCTCATCCTGGGGCCTTTACTCAAGTAAATCAGACATCTCCTATAAGGGACTTTAATAAGCAAATGGTAATCTCACAGAAAGTCTAAGGGGCTTTTTTCATTAGTAACTTGTAATTTTACAGAAGGGCTCTGCTCATCCAGGAGCCTTTACTAAAAATAAATGGGCTATCTCATCACAGGGGCCTTTTCCATTTACAGAAGGTCTTATCTCATCTAAGGGGCTTTTTTCATAAGTAACTTGTAATTTTACAGAAGCTTACACCTCATCTAAGATTATTTTCATAAGTAAATTGACTTTACAGAAGATAGGAGCCGCTGTGGTGTAGTGGATAACAAAGTCCAAGGGGCTTTTTTCATAAGTAAATTCTAATTTTACAGAAGGTCCCCACTTAGCAAGGGGTCTTTACTTATAATTAAACTGTAGTATTACAGAAGTTCTCAGTTCTACATGAGTGCTCTACTTATATGGATGGTTATTGTAGTCATCCTATACATTTGTAAATTGTCAAAAATCTACACTGATTATTGCATTGCAGAAAGCTATATATATTATTAAATTCTAGAAAGTCCCTTTACATTGTAATATTCTAGAAAGGCTAGGAAGTCCCTATATTTCTGGGAACTTAACTCATTTATTGCCACTTGCTGAAATGGTGATTCATGCTATGCATGAATATTCTCAAAAAAACAACAACAAAAAACATTTTTTTTCAGACTGAATTCAGTCACTCAGACAAAGCAGGGTCAATGATTTCTTTTGGTGATGTGGAGGTTGCCAGGATAAATCTTGGTGCTGGGTTGATGGCTTCATCTGGCCCTTGGCTCTGCTTGTCATAATAATCTTTGGAATTTATTGACTTTTTGTTTTTGGAAATTGGTTTATTTGGCAAGTGGTATCAACAAAAATAAATTGCAGCTCTCTTGCTGCAATCCTTGAACAGACTGAATAATTAATCTATGGTCATCTCATAACTGTAAAAAGACTAAATTGGATTATATGACCACTTATACCTCCCTTTTCTTTTGAACACTTTAGTAGGTTTTTACTTTGATACTAGCAATGTGATTTATAAATTAATACTGTGAAATAGATTTTTTTTTACAAAATAGGCCCCAAATTCTTTAATCAAAATATTCCTTTCTTTTGACCACTTGAGTAGGTTTGCACTTTTATACTAGCAATGTGATTTACAAGTTAATGTTGTTAAAAAATTTCTTTACAGATATAAGAAATAGTGAGTATGATCAGAAAATACCACAATCACAAACTGCAGACAACCCCATGGCACAGCGAGGAAGAGCGGCTTAACCATCACGAGACACCAGGAAGACAAATTAAGTAAAGCAACCAGCTCTCTCTTCCCCATCAAGATGATTGCAATACTAGAATGGACATAAAGTAACAAACAACAAAACGTAGAACAATTACAGACTCACACAAATGCATTTTATTGGTACCAAATCTTCGCCCTAGCCCCAAATTCTTTAATCAAATCGTCCTTTGTGAATACCTAATATATTGTGGATCTATCTACAAGCTCAAATGCAGGTCATAGTTTCTTAAGCAACAGTAAGTGGAATCTAAGCAGAGTTTAAAGGTGAAACAAAAATTTAAATCAATTGGATTTCATTCTTTTAATATTGTAAGTTTATTTATACAGGTATAAACAGCCTGCAGACAAAAAACCATGGCATTAGCAGACAGAGACACGCAACACAGACAGCCACTATTAAAGCAACCAGACCTCTTCTCTTCAGCAAGATGATTCCAAAACCAGAAAGAGCACCAAGAATCACACTACAAAATGACTGAACATAAAAAAAAAACAGACACACTATGGGAGCAATAGCAAAGGATGAATAAACAACAGAATCATCACCTTAGAATGGACAAAAGCTTTTAAGTTTTCCTAATTAATAAAGTAGCTTCATTAAAGTTTCAAGTAAGGAAGACAGGAAATATCAGGAATTGATACAGTCAAATACCACACCTGATTCAGGACACCATGTGGGAAAGTGACAAAAAAAACAAGAAAACATCACATACAAGAGAGCCAATAAGTCAGCCCTTTCCCAGCGGGTGACCACACGGCTGCAAGAAACAGGCAGACAAGCACAAAATACAAATGCAAAGATTCACAAAAGAAGCACCGCCTTGGAGCGGCCAGTAAAAAAGTAATTCACAATTCATTTTAATAAAAGAAGTTTGTAATTTTAAAAGCAATTTATTAAAAAGTGGGTATGGTCAGGAAATAGCACAATCACACACTGCAGACCAACCCACAGTGAGGAAGAGCCACAGAACATTTACAGTATTAAGTTGTCATCAGAAATAATCAAGTTGTATTATAAGATCAACCTTCAAATCAACCATATGTTAACTCGGGTGTTTCAGGTAGGATCATGGGCTCTAATCTTTTGTAGGAGCTTAAGCTGATGAACCATCACCAGTACTTTTATTTTGGTTTGTTAAAACAAACCTACTTTATTCATCATTATTTGTCATCTTTAGGAAAACCTGGCTCAGCTGGTAGAGTGTTAGACTGGAGATCAAAGGGTCCTAGTTGAGCAAGACACCATCCTCTGCTTAGTACTGGTTCAACTCAGGAAGATAGCAAAATGTCCCAACACGACTAAAATTTGTTGACTGGGACACAAAGCATCAAAACAAATTACACAACCAAGGGTTAGTCACTGTGAGGCATGTTTGCGTATCACTCCAGGAAACTTTATTTTGAGTCTTAAACAATGGTTAGTTCAGATCACTTTAGCACATGACTAGCTGATCTACCTTACATAACTAAGCACTAAGCTAATTTGCCAATGCTGGTAGAAGATATACATTGGAATTGTTCTAATTTTTGCTAACTAGGGAGGGCAGTGGCTCAGTGGCAGAGTGCTTGTCTTGAGATCAAAGGGTTGCGGTTTTGAGCCTCACAAGCCTTGTGGCCTTGAGCAACACATTAATCCTTGGTTTGTACTGGTTCAACCCAGGAAGACCCATCCCTACATAACTGAAAAATTGTTGACTGGGATGTTAAGAATTTGTTAACTAATATGCTTAACAAATGCCTGCTGTGTAATACTTAGAGATATGATTGGGTTAGCAAGGAACACAAATAGATACAAAAATCTAAAGTAACTGAACATTCATCTTAGAACTCTGTTGTTGCAGCATCATTTGGTTTAACAATATCATTGAATGTTTCACTAGTTCGGACTTTAACCTATTAGTGTTTGGAGGTGGGAGGGAAACTGAAAAAAAAAATGCTAAAAATTAAAAAAAAGAATACAGGTCAAATTTATATGTCTTTATAACTACCTTCTTGTTTGATCCACCTGTTACTCAAATTGAAATGTAATTTTAATTTCTAGCTGCCTAAATTCTTAAGAAAAGTCAATTCAAGTATTTATATTTGATTTTTTATGGAAATTTTGGATCAAATCACCCTTTATTATAATGAGGTATTTTTGTCATCAAAATTTGAAGTAAACAAAATTTATTAAGGCTCTTAAGAAATTGGAAACAACACTGTTTTGCTCTTTGGTTTGATCTCTTGCACATCTAGGAGTTATAGGTTTATGATTGACTGTTTCCCAGCTAAGTGGTTTTCCTTGACAATGTGATTGGCTTTATTCTGTAGTGGTTGTGATTGACTTTATTCTGTAGTGGTTATGATTGGCTTTATTCTCTAGTGGTTTGGAGGATTTCTTGAACACTTTATAGGTTTTCTGGTGTAGATTTTGATTGTGGCAGAGGTATTCTGTTTTAGTTGTGTTGGGTAAATAATGGATTTATTCTGCTGTCATGGTAGTATATTGATTTATATTTTTTAGGTTCGGTTTTGCTTTACTTTAGTTTGTCTAGATTTATGTTTTGATTTCTTTGGGATTGGTTTGTGTTGTTTTGAGTTAGTTCCGGATTTGTTAGTTATGGTTTTGCTTTTTGTATTTAGTTCTTGGTTCGTTTGTTATGATTTGGTACAGTGTTCCTAATTTCTTAGTACTTTCTTAAACTTTATTTTTAAAGAAATGTGAAGCTTTTAGTGGCTTTACATAAATACCTCATTAACATCAAAATTGTAGACTTTTCCTTATTTACCTCAAATGAAACTGTATGTATTTCCTAAAATGAAATGTTTTAGACCAAAAAACTTTTCTATGGTGGTGACGAACATCTGTAGGTACAATTGGTTGGCAATTTTATTAAGATAAAAATGAAAACAACGAAAAAGATACACACAAGTCATTAAAATATAGATGTGATCTCATACTCACCATTTCTAGCTATAATACCATGAAATGTGTTCTTGCTATTGCTTTTAACACGCCATTTATGGGTAAATATTGTTTTACTCATTACACCTAGTTGATAATGTCTCAGTTATTGTTTTTCAGATTTTCAAAACTAAACCCTTGCTTTTGGACCAAACAAATTGAAATGATGCTGCAATTAAACAGATGCCTGTTAATAGTATTTCGCACATTTGGAATATTATTTTGTTCATATCATTTTAATCATCATCATCATCATAATCATCATCATCATCATTTGAACCAGCTCATAAGATGATAGTAGTTATTGCATAGGTATAAAGTATAATTCCTTAAACATGTAGATCAAGGGTAGCCTTTTTGTCAATGTTTTAGTCTAAATTATCCTACTTGTAAATTTAGAGTGTGTGAACAGCAAAGGCTCTGACAAGACTGTGCTTATGCACAAGCTCATTGGAGTCTACACTGGTCATAATTGTGATAATTACTTAATTCTAGTGAGCTTGTTCATTTTAAAATGTTTTTATTATGTTTTTAAAATAATAAGATTGTAAAATTATGTATGTAAAATTATAAATAAATGTTTTTAGAAGCCTCAGATGTTTCAGCAATCAGGCACCTTGTCCTGTGTTTGCAGTGCTTTGCTCAGATGTCTAAGGAATTACCCCTGGGAAACCAGCGTTAATACTTTCTCTGGATGAGTGCCAGCAGTTCTGTAGGTTAGTAATACATATTTACATTTTCGAAGCAATCCTTCAATGAACCTTCAGATTTTTGCAACCGTTCATAGCCTCATGAATGGCATAAATATGATTGATAGCTGCCAAGCTCACTTGCCTGTGCAACACGCTTCGAACAATGAGCTCATTTGCCAGAGGTGACACTGATGTTGTGATTGACAGCGTGCAATACAGAGTCTCACATGCAAAACAAGCCTGTTGTTTGCTCAATTGCTGGTCTGTGTTAATGCTGGCTGTTCCGCTTTTCCATTTAATACTCCAACAAAACAGTTAATAAGATTTCATATTAGATACAAAACTATTTTGTTTCCTAAACTATAAATCATTTTTAAATTTTAGATATTTATAATAAAATGTAAATACAAGCAATAAATTCAGTTTTTGGTCTGTTCATGGAATCATGAATGCAAGAGTCTCTTGCAAAGTAAGTGAAGCTCGAAGGACTTTGCAAGAGACCCAAAGTATTCATGATTTTCTGGGGATAGTTTATTTATTCTTGATCCTCCAAAACTTTTAAGCAATTAACACATCACTTAAAACATATCCTATCTGAAAATGTTATCTGCATTTTATGTCTGCTGCAGAAAGCAAACTCTATAAACTCTGATCAGACAGGAAGCAGTCTGATTTCAGTTTTGGGCCCATATTGTTTGCAATAAAGGCTTAGAACATGAGCAGATCATAGAGCAGAGGAAGAAGAATCCTGAAAAAAAGGTTAAAACATTCAAAGGGGATAACCATATTCAAAATTTTCATTTGGGGAGGTATATTGTCAGATATACAGTTGGATATTTAGTTTTACGGTTATGCGGGAGCGGAGCCGTAAAATGTGATTCCCAACCATATATCAGACGATATACCTCCCCAAATGAAAGCTTTGAATATGGTTATCCCCATTCTAATGCACTTCTGCGGTTTTGTCTCAAATTGGAGTGTTGCATGCCGCATGATGTGACATGTCGTGCAACAAAATGTTGCGTAATTAATGACGTCAAACTGTTTCAAACAGTATATCATAGGATATAGTGTCGCAAATTTTTGACATTATCCAATCAAATGTCACGTTAGAATTAATTTTAATGCTGTATTGGGGCAACTTGGAGTCTGCTGATAATCTTTGCAAATAGTTTGGACTCCAATCAGGACCAACAGAACGTCAGTCCAGAATTGAATCCTTTTATTTTTAGAAGTTATCTTAAAATATTACCAAGTATGCAAAGAGCTTACAAATTTGATCTTTCTTTTTACAGGTCTAAGTCTCATACTCTTACAGTGTTGGCAAATATGGAAACGATCACATTTTTAATAGTATGTATACCAATTTATACTTAATCCATTAAGCGCCACCTATAATTTGCAGCAGACGACCATTTCAACTTTTGCTGTTTTTTCAAAAGTATAAAAAAGGTATGATATTTCATGAGAATCGTCTGCCAGCAGATGATTCTCATGAAATCTCACACCTTATTTTTTTCGAAAATTGGGAAAGATGTCGAAATATGTCGTCTGCTGCAGTTGAGATTTGCATTTTAAGGGTTAAGCTAACATTCAGTGAAATATTTAACTCGGTCATGTTCCTTTTTATGTCTAAGAAATGTCTGCTATTTACTGCTGCTGCAGCTAATCAATAGCACTTCAGACTAGATATATAAATCGCATAGGACCAGTTAAGCTATTGTTTTAGTGTAGCCATTTTTTTAACGTAAAATTATGATTATTTTCTTACCGATTTGTTTAAACATGTGTTTTGGGTGCTCAAAAGAACGGTCTTATTGAGACAGTTCTTTTAAGTACCCACAACATATGTTTTGGTTGAGAAATAAGAAAAAAAACTCTGTTACACTCTCTATCTGGGGCCTGTAAATGGTAGCAAACAATATGAACCCTTGATTAGACAAAGGGAGCAGTCTGATCTGGGTCCATATTCATTGCAATTTAAACTACTTTAGAACTTGAGCAGATGAGAGCTACTCCCAACAAGTTATTACTGGATGTCTTAGAGCTAAAACTAGTGTTAATTGGTTGTCTGCTCTATCATCTGCTTATATACTTTGATGGCTTATATTTCAAACAAAATAGTCCAAGATTAGACTTCAGAGCAGCCTGATCTGGGTCCATAGTGTTTATTTCCATGGTAAAATGTTGAAGAAAGCCTTTGAAATTATGTTGGGTTATTAGCTTTGTTGTAATGAAGCAAATACATGTATTAACTAGACAATTCACACATTCCAATTAACAAACTTTGTAGATCATCTTATGTTACCAGCTGATCAAGATCAAAGCTTTTCCTCATCCACCCCCATTTTTATTGAATTCCAAAACTTTGACTGAAGATAAAAGATAATAAATACTATTTTTATATAATCTATAAATAAGCATCTTCTGATTGGCCAAGATGCATATCCACTCAAGTCAATATAACTATATATTGCATGGTTTGACGGATGTGACGTTGCAAAGCACACGTCACGAGGTAATATTGTATGGCTTATGGGAAGTGACGTCAGAACGTCAAGTAATTTGCATGATCCATCGGTAACGTCAATGGTTTTAATGGTTTATGCAGGAAATGCATAACATACATTTATTATATAATAAAACAATTGTTGACTTATGTTTCGGTAGACATGGAGTGTTATTGAACAGTAAACTTAATCATATTGACCTCTTCTCCATGACGGTCAATATGACTTTTACTGTTCAATAACACTTCATGTCCACCTCAACATAAGTCATAAATGTATAATAATAAATAAAACATACACCCCCACCACCACCACTACCACCATCACCACCATCTGGTATCATTAGTATATATTCTGTAGATCAAAGATTCAAAAATTTAAAAGGCAATGTATATAGCAATATACTGCTATATATACTCAGAAAAACAATTGAAGGATATTATAATTCTTTTGACTTTATAACATTTGCGAATATAATTTTTAAACAAATTATTTTTGTCATTGATAGAGTTATCACTATGCAATTCACCAAAATGCAAATTTGAATTTCACAGGTCATTGGTTACAATACAGTACCTCACCAAATGTACCGACCCTCTCTACCCAAAGTTCACAAGCAAAAAATTTAGCGCTCTCAATTTTTGCTGCAACCTTTACCAGGTCATTGCTTATGTTCTAATTCCGACCACAGACAAAAGTTAACACGAATTTATCAGTCATCGCCCCTAATAATGGGACAACTTCTTCAACAAAAATACACGAATATGGCATACCCCGGTAGATTTGACCACAAATTAGCAGTAAAACAATGAAAACAGCTTCAAAATTAGGTGTCATTTTTTGAAGGGAGAACCAGCGATGATTTTGGAGCCAGTCATTATGGAATACAAACTTTAAAAATCGGTTTCAATAATTTTTGAACGTTTGTGACTTTTCAGTATAGAGGGTTGAACCATTTGGACTTGTACTGTACTTAAAACAGTGAAGCGTGACTAAAATAAAGCATCCATTTTGATTGCAGATGTCTTGAACTATGAAATGCATGCATAATTATTTAAGTTTTTATTGTATTGAATGTTAGAGATGGGACTGAATCCAAATATCCTTCAATTGTTTTTCTGAGTATATAAACGGACAAGGTCACAGGTGAGCTCTTGTGCTGCTTAACTCTTTACTCCATATGCTATTTTTAGATCATGACATCATTTTTCTATTTTTAGACAACATTGAAAAAATTTCAAGTTTTGAATACTTTTGAAAACATTATGGAAAATTTAGCATTTGCTCTAAAAGAGCAAATGCTCTATTTTCCATACTATTTTCATATACATTATATTTCAAAGGGGATAAAGGATTTATTATGAAGTAAATGGTTAACTCTTTGCACCCTGGACAGTTTTTCAATATTTTTCTTTTCCTCTGCTGATTTTTAAAATCAATTTTTTCTAAAAAATCATGCAGGAATACCATCTGAGTGTCAAACAGATTGGAACCAGATTAGGCCCAAAGTCCTTGTGGGCATCATCTTGGTCCAATCTGTTCACATAGGTTATCAGCAGATGACACTAGGGTTAAATTAGGCTAACATTAAATTTTTGTCTGCTGCTTTCTTGTCATCTGCTGATTTCAGCTTTTCAAAAAAAAACCTTATAGGAATACCATCTGAGTGTCAAACAGATTGGATTCAAATCCGGCCCAATAATCCTTTGTGAATCATCTTGGTCCAATCTGTTCGCAAAGTTTATCAGCAGACGACACTAGAGTTATAGAGGTGATATCAAAGGCTTACATTAAATGTTTGCCTGCTGTTTTCTTGTCATCTGCTGAGTTTTTTCTAAACCATTTTTTAGGGTTATTCTTTCATGAATACCATCAGAGGTTCAAGAAAAAAGTTTGGGTTAGATTCAGGCTCAATGTTTTATCTGGGGCCAAACCATTTGCAAATGTATTACCAAATGATTCTATTAGGCTTTAAATGTCTCTGGACATTCATACTGCACGGTATAGGATTAAACAATTACAAAAATGAAAGAACAAAGTTTTGTCAAAAGCATTCTTATGTTTCTTATATTTTACTCAAAAGTAAAACATAGTTTCTCCTTCTACTAATAAGTATTATGTTACAGTTTATTTTTTAGTTTTTTTTTCTCATTGCTAGTGGCACTATTTGTCATGTGATCATAAAAAATAGTAAGTGAGTATGATCAGGAAATACCACAATCACAAACTGCAAACAACCCCGTGGCACCGCGAGGAAGAGCCGCTCAACCATCACGAGACACCAGGAAGACAAATTAAGCAAAGCAATCAGCTCTCTCTTCCCCATCAAGATGATTGCAATACTAGAATGGATATAAAGTAACTTACAACAAAACATAGAACAATTACAGACTCCCACAATGGGAGTAACAATAAACAAAAAGTCAACAACAACAGAACCACCGCCTTAGAACGGACAGCAGCCTAAGCCAAGTTTGCAAACAGTTTGTATTCAGATCAGGACTTATTCTAGTTTTGTTACAGTTTAATTTCTCCTTGCTTATGGCAACATTTGTCGTCTGCTGATAAGTTTGCAAACAGTTTGTATCCAGATCAGGACTTATTCCAAAGCTGTTCTTGATCTGGATCTAAAATCTTTGACACTTTGATAATGTTCCAGAAAGAATTTAGCAGAAATGATTTAAAATCGAGACAGCAGACAACAAAAGCATGAAAATCACTCGGGATGCATTTGCTATTTAATTGTGTCTCTTATATAGTGAAAAAGATGGTAGAGATCCTGATTAGAGGTCACTGATAGAGATCCTGATTAGAGGTTCACATCTTCATTGTACCACGTTATTTGGCTCCTTTTATTTTTCTCTGAATCACTTTTAAACATTTTGAACTCTGGGCACAATTATTTAAGCTCTTTCATAGTATTCTATCTGGAATACTATTGTGTCAAACTGTGATTCAGATCAGACCCCACAATTTGTCAGGTCCAAACTTGTGGGTTCAAATTGTTTGCAAACGCTCTCAGTAGATGACAAGTGGTCACAAGTTGTGATCCATATTAACTCAGAAGAAAAAGTTTAGTCAGTACAGACACTGTGTGCAATTATTTTGTAAGACAGGCTTAATACTGACAAAAACCTTACTCAACATAAAATTTCTTTAATTTCTTACAAATGCTAACATTTTCAACAAAACATTCTGAAAATATACCCTTTTCTTCATAAAAATTACACATTGGGGTCAATATCAAATTTCAAAACTCAAAAATCAGTCTAGCTCCCCTCAGACGATTTCTGGCAGTATAGACGGAAATTCTCGTACTTGTTGCATGTCTAAGAAGTTTCCAAGCGGCCATTAAGCGATTACGTCATGTTGACGTCACTATGGCCCCTTACTTCAAGTGGCGTCGTTATCCGTGGTCTCCCTGGCGGAGGCTGGTCATTTTTACTGCCAGGCTGTCGAAAAACGTGTTTGCAGACAATAAATTGTTTGTTCATTACATCCAAAACTGCATGGCACGTCAGCAACATGTGTACCTGCTTCAAGAAGTGAAAATGCGGTATTTCTGTAATTATTTGATAGACTGGATGGTGACTTAAGCTTGCTTACACTGAATTTTCTCCGGATTATTACAAAAGGAACAGCTCTCTTTCAATATCGAACTGTATATGAGAAAAAAAACCTGCTGGTTTACAGCAGCACGTGCACATCATGCATTTTGAAACTTGGTTGATACAGTCTAATAGAGGCATTATTTGTCACACAATAAACGGATACATGTAAAGTTACAATAATACAACTCGTGTATACAATGTGACAATGATATATCCAGTATTGTTGATTTTATGAGTAAACATAAATACTGACTAAACTTTTTCTTCTGAGTATATTTCAACCTTAGCCTTTGAAATATTTGTATCATAATTTATATAGTAATTTTGCCAAGCCTGATCTCGTCCCAAACTGTTTACTTAAGTATTCTGCAGATAGCAAAAGTTGCCACTAGCATGTAGAAAGTTAAACACCAACAGAATTGTTTCACACTACAATGAATTTTGTTTTGCAGTGCTAGCTTAGTATATCAAGATAAGGTGGTGTAAGGATGGCTATAAGGGGATGGTGGAGGCCATTATAAAATTGCTAAATTTTAGAATTGGGAAATGTAAGTACCATATTATTTACCTAACTTTATCAGAAAGTGTTGCATCTAGGAGTGAAACAATGCCCAGTATTAAACTCATAAACCACTAGTGGTTAAAATATTTAGTAACATTACATAATGACGTCTATCATAATGTTGCCAAATTATTATGACAATATCAGTATCTTAACATTTTCACAGCAAATATTGGATTTCAAGCTAAATTCAATGTCATATAAATAGAGGATCTTACATGAGTGCTCATGTTTTATTGAATTTATTAAATGAGTTGTGGAAATGAGAAAATGTGAGGCTTGCCAAGCATTTCATCACTTTCCCAACAAGTTTAAATATATTCAATAATATAAGAGCACGAATGTTAGATTCTATTGATCATATGACATGAAGATTACTTTGAAATAATTTTCTTGCGTAAAAAACGTAATTATTTTGACATTATGTACTGCTAAGTTTTTTAATGTGATAATTCCGACTTTTTTCATATGCATTTTATTATAGAGCTAATAGTATACTTGGAACCATATGACCATTTATTTTGTTGAAACTGCTCCAATTAGCCCATAATTTAATTGCACTCACATGCCACAGGGGATCGCCATTAATTACTTGAATACTCCAAGAAGAATTCCTCAGGCAGCACTTCAGACGGTGCAGTTATCAGGTCAAGCAGTCAGTGTATAATGTTTGGTCTGATCTATTTCTAAACTGTTTGGAAAGCTTATCATAGAGTGCCAAACAGTTTGGATCCAAATCAGGCCCGACAACATGTCATACCTCTTATCAAAATTTTTGTGAAGCTTATCAGCAGACGACACAAACAGGTTTAAAGTAAAATGGTATGAGCATCAAGCACCGCATCTGCGTTTGATTATAGTCTGATCAGTGTTTTCACAGCAGCATAATGGGTAGCTAAAGTATCCAAGATTCAAGGAATCTGGCTAGAATTGGCAGATTCATGAACAGACAGGCGAGACTCAGATCAGCCTGGATATAGACACTGTATGGTCAGTGTCTTTGCTGTCTGCATTGATCAATGCGCAGACTGATCTGAGTCTGTTAGGCTTGCAAGCCATTTGTTGGATTGGACCTAATAAACTGGACTTGGTTTGAATTTTCAAGAATTTGCTCAGATTTATGGAAATGATAATAGGAATGATAAAAAATATGACATTAAATAATGCAAATACATGTACTCTTTCAGGGATTCAGTTTGGCGTCGGCCATCGGACATAGTCCGAAAATAGTTCCAGATGTCCGAGAGTTTGCTGTCCAGTTTGGACAGTTTGTCCGAGACGATTTTCGGAAACGCACCCTGTACGGTTATGCAAAGTGATGCAATAATATTTTTGCTTTAAAAAACGATCGCTGATTGGTCAAATTTATGTAAGCTTCTGAATGGTTCGCCTTATTTTACCCCGCAAATACTTATTCATTAAAGCAAACCAGTCATAGTGTTTTGTTACGCCGCACCTGATTGGTCTATTGCATCCTTAGTTTTCTTCCCTTGATTTTATCTCGAAGCGGACAGCATATTTGCATTGGCATTTACCGATAAAATGACTAAAAACTTAATTGCCACCAAGAAACAACAGGAACTGAAGTTTTTTTATGAACCAAAACAGTTTGCCCGCTCCATCATTACCTGAACAGTCATTTTCCGTGGCTAACGAGTCATGCAGCGGCCGAAAAAGCAGCAAAAAACAGTACCCCACCCACTTCCACCAACAATCGACAAGCTCCACTCACCTCATGAAATAAAAAGCCAGGCAATCAATCAGACCGCACTTACCATCCGAAATGGTAGCAAAACTACCCCTGGTTTTAATTTGAGAAGGGCAGATGGCAATTTCCGTTTATGGTGGTAAAAATTAGTGTTGAAAAAATGTCCTAAAAAATTTCCAAATGTCCGAACAAAATTGGAGCTGCTTGGACAAAATGTCCGAAGTAAATTTCAGTCCAGCTGAAACCCTGCTCTTTGCGAATACAGGATTATTTTGAATGTTTTAATTGTCTGCATTTTTCTTTAAGAAATCACATTTCGAAAAAACTTTTTTCAGGAATGCGATCAGAGCACCAAACAGTTTGGATCCTGATCAGGCCCCTTATTTTGGTGGGCCTGATCTGGGTTCAAAATGTTTGCAAAGCAGACGATATCATGCACAGAGCTAAATGTTACAATTTCAATTAATGCTATTAACTATTACTTACTTAGGGGCCCTGAACCAGACTGCTTATTTCTGTAGTGCAAACATGTAAGGTAGCCCCTGTCTATAGTAATTCTCATTCTTATCACTTGAAGCCATTATTACTCAATGAAATAATTGAATGGAAGCACAGCCTAATTATAAGCTATTTCCATTGAGATGTGGTGCCATTAACTCACAGCTGAGGTAACCAAATGCTTGATTTCAAGCTATTTGGCAACCACGAGGGAAAACATGTCAGCAGCCAGTTATTGGTTTTATGGGCAATAAACTTGCTTTTAATCACCTTAGCTGATGAAGAAGCAGAGTGGTAAAAATAAATTAGTAATTAATGAGGAATTTATTTATGATCAAGATAAATATTAATAGGGCCGGAATATTCCCTTTAACGACGTCATAACATTTCCCGAAAATCAGTAAACCACTAGTTGTTTATGGATTTTAATGCATGATGTTGTATCACTCCAAGTTCGATCCCGGCTCGGTACCATACTTTCGTGGAGATTGATCATGAAATAATTTCTACGGTCATTCTCCTCCCTTCCGCTGATTTATTCAAGAAGGGTTGTTGTCAGTTACAAGCGAAAGTTTGTGCTCAAATTACTGGTTAACCGCTTGCTCAAGCCTGCCCAGGAAAAAGTGTGGTTAACTGAACTGACCGTCCCGCAATGACCATAGCTGTTGACATGGGACGTAAAGCAACAAAAACAATGGGCTTGTATCACTCCAAGATGTAACATAATATGATGAAATAGAATCTAATGTTAATATTCCTGTATTATTGAATTTATTAAACTTGTTGCAAAACTGATGAAGTGCTCTGCAAATGTTGCATTTTATCTCGTTTCGTCAACTTGTTTAATAAGTTAGAAAATACATGAGTACTCATATAGAAACCTTAACTCTTTGCCTTCTAGTGTCGTCTGCTGATCATTACCTTTGCAAACAGTTTGGGTCCAGATCAGGCTCGACAAAACGTTAGGCTTGATCTGGATCCAAACTGTTTGACACTCTGGTATTCCTGAAATAGTTATTTGAAAAAGTTAGTTTTGAATAAAAAAATATTTCAGCTGAGCTGAAACAATTTGACTATCTCATGAATAAAATAGCATCTTGAATGGCACACAGTGGTGATCCAGATCAGACTGTACTTTAAGAGCAACCTGATTTAACCCTGCTCACTCGGACATGTTCATCGAATTATAAAATACAGTTATGTTTGGTTAGATTTTTTGCATGAGTTAAGATGATAAATAAGATTTTTTGCTGAGATACTTACATAAAACTTTTGCAAGTAATGCCAGTGAATCTAGTAAAACCTGGATCTGAGCACAGGGGTCATAAATGGTCAACACAGTTTTCTGCTCAGTATGATATATTGATAATATATAGATACAGGATAGAGTAAGGTAATAAGATCAGGGATTTTCCTAGGTCTGAGGTGGGGCCGAGTATGGGCCCTTTTCCAATTTAAGAATAAGCAAAAACTTCCCCAAATTGTGTATATCATTTTCATTTACTTAGTTCTACATTTTGGCAAAAATTTCATGAAAAAATCCCAACAAAAATAGCAAAATTACAGATGCATGAATATTTGTATAAAACCGGTTTTCATTCACATTTTTATTCAAATTTTCTTGAGTTTTCATGAATGGCATTTGATGCAACATCTTGTATCCATGGTCTTTGTTTAAATATTAAAATTGAAGTCCCATTACTTGTAGTCTGAATCAAGTTATCCCAACTTTGATGGTCCAAATGTTTTTTTACCAAATTGAACAGACCTCTAACCCTGACTTCAGAAAGGTAGGAAAATCCCTGTAGCCAGTAGGTGAGGGAATGTAGAATATCAATCTAATATGATTAGGCTCAGATTTTTTAACCAGATAAGCATCTGCATTATACTTTTCTCAAACACTTTTTTTTCAAATTCAATTTATTGGATGATTTAGAGAAGTATTTAATATGTCTTAAGTTAATGTAAACCATAAATGAACTAAAATTCTGAATTTCTGTTCTCAAACAGAAAGTTGGTTTTTAGTGCTGGAACTCTCAATGTTAGTCAGAAAAGCAAACTGGGTAGACCAGATTAGACTGGTTCTACAGAAACAGTCTGATCTGGGTTTGCCCTGTGTAGGCTCCATATGCAGTCAACTACTGGTGGAACTCACAAAGCAGTTGTTAGAAATAACAGAAGATCCTTATCAGACTGCTTCTTCGGCAGTCTGATCTGGGCATGTCCTGTTAGTTTTGGCTTTTGTGACCGGCAAACTACTGTCATGCCAACCAAAAGTGACATTGATGTAATACTTCGTTTACAATCGCTAAGCAAAACACTAACGTGTTCACTTCACTTGAGCTAACATGACTCGATAGATCATTTGTGTATTAATCCTATCCTGAGGATAAGATTAATACACAAGTGATCTATTGATCCCTGATTAACTTTATAAACAAAACATAAAGTCACCGCCACTCTTGGCTGGCAGGACAGTAGAACGTAGGCAACGACTATTCAAAATTTAAAACATTTACCATCCTTTTTATTAACAAATGAATGTCCACTTGTTTGCAGTATAGCTATAGTGTATTGTGTTACTTGTCTTATATCATTTGTTTTACTGATGTTTTTTTCTATTTCAGGTCAGGTACCTTTGCTGTTCACAAGCTTTGGAGATTCATTAAATAACATTTAGACAATAGACATTAATTAGTGAACTTTTCCTTGTCATTGGAGAAAAACAAGTTTTAAGTGACAATATTTTGAGAAACAGTTTTAAGTAACAATATTTTGAAACAGTTTAAGTGACAATATTTTGAGAAACAGTTTTAGTGACAATATTGTGAGAAAAACAAAAACCTGTTTTTCTCAAAATATTGTCACTTAAAACGGTTTTTCTTGAAATATTGTCACTTAAAACTAAGTGACCATAATTTAATTTTAACTCTTTCCTTACTAACAATTACTTTTGTTATCAAAACAGTTTGGACCTAGATCAAGACTGACAGAATGTCAGTCTTCATCTAGATTCAACCCGTTTAACATTATGTTAGTGTTCTGAAAGAATTTTTGCGAAAAATTTAATTTTTTAAAAAGTTCGATATCAGCATGCAAAGAGTTAATTTAAATGAATTTTGCAAATGGAATCTTCCAGTTGATGACCCTAATACCAATGTATTACTGGAGAAAACAAAATATACCTGATTACAGGACAGAAAAATAAGTTTCTTATTTCTCAACTAAAGCATATGTTGTTGGTACTCAAAAGAACCGTCTAAATGAAATGGTTCTTTTAAGCACAAAACGCATATGCTGAAAATTAAGGGTAAGAAAATGTTCACAATTTTAACTGGATAGACACAGGTCAGGGTTGACAGTCCTGATCTGGATCCAAACTGTTTGGCACTGATGATATTCAGAAAAGAATGTTTTGAAAAGTTAATTGAAAAGTCAGCAGATGACAAAAAGGATGAAAAACTACCTAGCATGCTTGCCAAGAATTATGTCTCTGACAATTTAGTGTAAATACTGGTATGATACTTTGACGGTAAGCATACTTAACTTAAGGCGCAACTTTATTTTTTTAAGTAGCCTTAATTCAGGACTCAACTTTTTGGCTAAAAGTACATTTGAAGTGGTTAAAAAAATACCTAATTACTAAGTGTATTTATACCCCTATATACTGTTTTCACGTTGTGTGTCCGTCTGTCAGTAACATTTTGTTTCCTTAATAGTCATTGCTGGAAATTGAACATATTTACATATACAAGACAAATACTTTTAACAAAAAATTAAGGGCAAGGAGCTAATTCTATGAGTTATTTCCCTTTGTAGTTCTAAATTGCTTTTTATAAAGGGGTTTAGGCTTATGCTATTATAGTCCATACACGGGTTAATCAATTACTACCACAGCTTTTGTTGGAGCAATTTTATACTTTGCCTTAATAATGAAGACTCATTGAACATATGCATGAAGGAGTTTGGTTAAATAATTTTGACAAAATTACAGCTATGAGAACTTAGACAATTTTTCCCTTATATGGCTTTTGTATATGCTTAGATAGTGCCTTCATGGGCTGATCAACTCCTACCACAGCTTTTGATTCAGCAATTTGATACTTTGCCTTCACAATATAGACACATTGAACATATGCATGAAGGAGTTTGGTTTAAAAAAAAATGACAACTATGAAAACTTAGGTAATTTTCCGATATAAGCTTTGATAAATAGAAGATTTAGGTGTGAATATTTTTGTATTTTGATCTTAACAAAAGTTCCAGATGGCAAGTTTAAGATATAACAATTGCACAGATTCAACTGAAATCTTTTTTCAAAACTAAGGTTGCTGGTTTGAACTATCACTTGCCAAAACTAAGTGTTTTCACTGACCCTTACTGTGCGGGTGGTATCTAATAAGCATTGCTTATTGACTTTTATTCATTTGATCAGCTTTTGGATTCTCCTGAAAAAGAATAATTAATTATTCCTTCACTCGTTAGAAATGTGCCATATCTAAATACAGAACAGCTTGTTTTGGGCTAAAACCTTGGCTAAAATCAAAATTCATTTGGCACCAAACTTTTTAGATTTGGCTTAAGTGCTGACTACAACAAATTTTAAGTTAGCCCCGCTTAATTGTTAACAAAATGGACCAAGATCGGGAGCAGTCTGATCAGGATTGATACTGTTGCTTCCATGAAAAAATCTAGTCTGAAATGCAGTTGAATAGATGCAGCAGATGTAAAGCCCTACACTTACAGATGATTCTTATGAAATATGCCTTATTTGTTATTTTTTGAAAAAAAAAAACAGCAAAATTTGAAATTGTCGTCTGCTGCACATTGTAGATGGGGCTTTATGGGTGAATATGTTTTTTTCCAGAATACCTTTAGTAACAGTTTGGATCCAGATTGTGACTGTCAGCCTTGATCTGGACCCTAAACTGATTTCAAAGGTTATCAGCAGTCAAACTGATCTAGATCTAAACTGTTTGAAAGTGATCAGTATGCCACTAGATGGGAAAAGAAATAAACTAGCTTTTACTGTATGTACTTTGTTGACTTTTCCTTAACACCAATCTCATCTGCAGAGGACACTGTAAAGTTTTGTCAGTGGTAGAGTGCTTGGCTTGATTTCAGGATTTGATGGTTCCAGCCTGCCCAGGAATGACATTACATCCTCTGCTTAGTACCAGCCTGACCAGATGCCCAGTTTTGTGTCATTGAGCATGACACTATATCCTCAGCTTAGTACAAGGTCAATTATGCTCTTAAAAGGGTATCCCTTGGAAGTAAAGACTGCACCAAAGAACTGAAACTAGAGTGTGCATATTTCCTGGGCCAGACTAGCTAGTTTCTGCCATTTAGGCGTCATCAGTGACCCTCTAATAGTCAAAGTTCCACAATGGAACCCATGATCCCAAAGGACAAGAAAATAAAATCTACACTATAGTGAAGGGCAGGGAGACGTTCAAACCCGTTCTTGCATGGATTAAGGCCCAATTTGAAAACTATATGCTTCATTTCAAAAATGTTTCAGGGGTTTGTGACCTTATAAACCTCCCACCCACCTTTTTTATCAGCTATAAAGACTGATCAAATAAAGGACCTCGGACAGTCTCCTATTCAATCTGCCAAATTTTGACAGCCTATGGCTAGGATAATGCATATTTGACAACTATATTTTTGTGCTTAAAACAAACTCTTACCTTGTGTGTTCCTAGCAAAATAAAAATATTTTGAAACTATTGCATAATGATGCCAGGACATTAGGGTTTTTGAGCATATTTTTGTGACCAAAGGGGTACATGCATTAAGGGGCTAATTTGGCCCCCTTTAGAGCCAAAAACTGAAAATTTCTTCTCACCAATTTCTTTTGATCGGCTTATTAGAAGAATAACGGAGGTGTAAAATTTTAGCATATATTTAAATTTTACAGTTGCTATGGTAACAAAAATGGTCAACAAAATAGGCTTAAAATAGAGAAATTGCCATTTTGGACCAAATTTTAAGCTTTTGGAGACCGATCTTTAAAAAATTAGATAGCAGCACAGCTAAATATAAAAAAAAAATTTAATATGTTGTGTGCTGTGGTAATTCTCATCTTCTGTTAAAATATCTTTTTTTGTATTTGCTTGTGCTCTATGTTATACTCTGTAACTATGAACATTTTTCAAAAAATTTTCTTTTCTTTTTAAATCATTTGTAAAAGTAGAATTAAGCTATGTTTTCACAATAAAAATGTTCAGTACAGCTGAAAACTGCATGGAAAAGTGAATTATCTTATCAAATAGGTGTATTTTTCTCTTGTTGGTAATTATTTGCGTCCCTCCAATAATTATAGACCGTTGAATTTTAACATAAATGCAGTTTTGATAGTGATAACTTGTTAACATTTACGAATATGGTAAAATGTTTACCTGAATTTGAGTTATTTTACTGCGTTCTTGAAAAATAAAAACATTATTTTTAAAATTAGAAGATCAAAAGTTACAGACTATGCAGCTTTAATTTCTGTCAAACATCTCAAATTTGCTCCAAAATTGTCAATGTCCTATTTTCTGCCTATTTTGGCGGCCATTTTTGTTTCCATACAAATGCTAAAAGTCAAAAGTAATTTGTAACCTAAACACTTTGGTTATTGTTCTGATAAACAAATCAGAAATTGGTGAAAAACAAATTTTTATATTTTAGTCTCATAAGGGGGCCAAAAAAGCCCCTTAATGCACGTAGCTCTTTTACTTCACAGAAAGGCAGTTTCGCTGGGTATTCACCAAAATACATGGAAATATAATGTTTAGGGTATAAAACTTGAGATGAAAGTGATGCGTTTGCATAAAATTCAGGTTGAGAAAATTTTATCGCATCAAATAAGTATGCTGTCCATAACTTTGGACAACTACCTGTTGTATATCATCAAGTTCAGCTAGTTTGACATATTCACTGTGGTACCTGCATACTGTATATGTCATAGTCTAGATAAACACAATTTTTGAGCTTAAGATTATAAATATTTTCTTGCTCATCAAATTTAACCTATAATTTGGTACTTAAAAGAACCGTCTCATTGCCACGGTTCTTTTGAGTACCCACAAGGTATGTTTTGGTTGAGAAATAAGACAATTAATTGCTTGGTACGCAATCATAACTAAAGCCCTGATACATGCCATTGTAAATTGATATTTACCTACAGAGTTGTACAAAATAAGCTCCTAATAAGTTTTTATAATTGTTTTTGAGCATTTTGACATCGTCCCCCTGCCCCCCCCCCCCCCCCCCCCCAGCACTCAGTAAAACAAATTAATTCTATTTCCTATATGTTGAATAGCCAAAACAGGGTTTTCAACCCATATTTTTAATAGGTACTTGCCCAATGAGAAACGTTTTTGTGGATAACTCGATAGTTGAACCTACCATCTTTTGATGGAAAACTATCGTTTTCTTTGAAACATTTTTCTGGCCACTTTTATGGGCAATCCTTCATTAAGACTGTCCAAGATCCTTTGATATTTGAGCCGCGACATGCGATTTCCAACAAAGTGACAAGTGTAGACTCAGACCAGCCTGTGCAGTCTCCTTTTGAGCTTAGAAACTCCAAATGCTGTTCAGTCAGTAGGTTAACAATCATAGAATATTCAAGCCAGTAGCAAAGGCCTTGATCAGTCTGCACGTATGCGCAGGCTGGTCTGAACCTTTGCTGGTCGCACATACCACATTGTTGGAAATCTCGTGTCGCGGCTCAATTTGTGACAAATCTGATATTCATTTATAGCTCACCCTGTGCACGGAGAGCTATTGCTTTTTCCCGGCCTAGCATCCACAAATGGTTTTAGATCTCATCTTATGCAAACCCTATAATATATCCACTGCACAAATTTTTTTGATCAGTGTACAAATACATTGTGAATGGAGAATTTATTTCCTTATAAGGTCTGCAAAAAGTAATCTTAAAAACTTGAACAGGGCCCGGAATTACAATGCCTTCTTAAAGTTAAGAAAGACTTAAGTTAAGTATTGATATTTCAGGATGCCAAAATAACGTTTCAAACTGATTAAAATCAAAATAGTTTCTTTTTTTCTGTAGATCATAATGATATCTTTTACCAAAAGTTCTGCATCGATCCAGGCAATTTATTTAGCATTTAATATATCATGTTGAAATATCAATACTTAACTTAAATAGGTTTGGCTTAAATGGATTTTTTTTCTCGAAGGTATGAACAACATCTAAAATGTAAAGGTTCATTTAAAGACTTGCTGTGGAAATATAAAATATTTCAAGCTCAACATCACAGACTTAATAGTGATGTAGACATATGATAGATTGATATATACTCTCTCTCTCTCTCTCTCTCTCTCTCTCTCTCTCTCTCTCTCTCTCTATCTCTCTCTCTCTCTCTCTCTCTTAATATGCAATAGGTCTCTAAACCTCAGTATAAAGCTCACACAGCTAATCAAAGAGAAGTCATTTATGTATTTTGGATTGTCTTTCTATGCATCTGACAAGTCTCGTTGGGACAGATCATACGCGGATCCAGAAAGTTTTGACAGAGGGGGTCCGCTTTTGACAATGTTTCTTTTTTAGTTGTTGAGGGGAGAGAGGATCCAAATAACACTATAAGCGGGCCATCATCGGTACGCCAGCAAAACGCCATTTAAATGGCGCTTCGCTGGCGTGCCGATGATGGCCCAACATTGAATGCTGCCTTGGTAGCTTTGTGTTTTTTAATTTAATTCCCCAACGCCACGCTACGAGAAAACCGGACTTTCTTTCGTGCGAAAAACGAAGACACAGACCACCCTGTGCATCCGATTAGCGCATGTATGAGGGTCTGGATGGGGGGGGTCTGGTTTGTATAATAATCATGTCCAGAACATATCTCTTGTATTATTTGAGATGGGAATCCGAAATTTGCTGTATGGATACATCTTTAGATGAGGGTCTGGATGGGGGGGGGGGTCTGGTATTCACTATTCATTAAAAATTTAGCCCATTATTCATCTCATTAAAATTTTGGGTTATTCATTAAAATAAGACCAATTATTCATTAAAATCATTCATTAAAATAAACTTAAAAATACCAATATTTCTACGGACGCGGCATTGGTCAAAATAATGCTTAAAAATATAGTTTATATGTTTTAAGATTTGAGTGAGCGAAGCGACCGAGGAAAAACTTCTGTATTTATATAGGGTAAATGACATTTAAGAGTGAAAAAGCAATGATAGTAGGACATTTTCAAGAAAAAGTAGGGAAATGTAGGAACACAAGGAAAAGTAGGGCCTATCTGAAAGCCTGATTAATCAATTTTCTATCAAAAGCATGATAAAAGTTGTAACAATAAAACCACCAAAACAGAATAACTTTTGAAAACTGAGAAATTAAGTGGCCTGATAAGAGTTTAATTTATAAAAACCGAGCGAGCGAGGAAAAAATTTAATTGTTTTATAGCAGGGTTCATACAGTCAAGACTGTGTAAAATTCAAGGACTTTTCAAGAACTTCTCAAAGACTTTTCTACCGTTTTCAAGGACTGAGAACTTAGGAAAAATACTGATTTACACATTGAAATTCTACTTCTGAAATGCAGTATAAGATAATTAGTATAAAATTGGGGTGCCTTTATTTTAAATACTATTAACCAAAAACACCGTTAGTGGTAAAATTCAAGGACTTTTCAAGGTCTTTGAGTGTTTTTCAAGAATTATTCAAGGCAAATTTTATTTTCAAGGACTTTTCAAGACAGTCCTGTATATTCAAGTACTTTTCAAGCTTGTGCGAACCCTGTATAGGGATCGACAATTAAAACATGACCCACCTGCTGGGAAGCCAAACTAGCCACATGGAAATGCAAATGACTCCCCTACTTTTTAGCCCCCAGGCTTTCAAGTGCCCTTCAACAAAAAAGTAGCGATAAATATTTGGGAAAAGTAGTGAAAAAGTAGGAATTGTTGGTGTAAAAAAGTAGGGATAGTAGGGCTTTTCCAAGTACAAAATTTATCACAATGAGTAGTTAGAAATAAATTCCCACTAAATAAGCAGGCTAATAGCTGTGACAATTGTACAAGCTTAACAGAGAGCCCTTTGGGGTTAAAACTAAAAAAATGATGTTTTGCAGCGTGCTCCCTGAAAAAACATTAGTTAATTTATTAAATCCGAGCGAGCCGAGCGAGCCAGGAAAAAATCTGGATTTTTACGCGTAAATGACATTTAAGAGTGAAAAAGGAGGGATAGTAGGGCATTTTTAAGAAAAAGTAGGAGCAAATCAAAAAAGTAGGTCCCACTTGTAAGCCCCTCCTCCCCACTGAAGAAAAGACATTTTTTGCAGCTGAACAAAAACGGACTGAGTACAGATAGCTAAGATAGACACATTTTTTTGAGACAATTTATCCATAGATTATGAGTCAGCTCACCAACACTTTATGAGACAATTCACTGATAAATTTTGAGTCAACTCGCAGGCACCTCATCATTTTTATGAGACAATTTAATTCACAGACACTTTGATGATCTTTAATTCTAAATCTAAAAAATGTTTTTGGGGAATTGTTTCAGAAAATGTTGTTGAATTGTTCCGAAATCTATGTTTTTGAGTTGTTTTCTCTATAAATTCTCATGATTTGCCCGATTCACAATGTAATGTTAACAGGTCGTTTTAGCCCTACCTGGGGCATTTTGACAAGGGTTGTTTCAGCTGGAGTCGTGAAAGGGCCCTTTTTACATTTCAGCCTGATTTTTTTCACAAAACTTAACACCTGCCCATCTGTCCATTCATACACATATAATAATGAATACATTATCTCTTTCAGACTTTGGCCAAAACAACCAAAGACCGAAATGACTCACTCTGAAAATTGGCCAAAATGACCCACCTACCAAGTCCGAAACGACATACCCCCTAAATTTGGATAAACAACCCAAGACAAATCAACCCAGGACAAAATGACCCGCATTCCGCAGTATCTCACGATTTAATTCCCAACAAGTTCCTATCAATGAAACTCTTTCCAAGTCTCACTGAACCTGTGTTTGTATCATAATTTTTGCCTTTTACGTTGTAGATTTGTAATCTGAATATCTTGAGTTAAAAACCTGGAACCCCTAGTGAATGGGCCTGCTCCTTTATTACCAAAAAGATAATACTATTACTGTGAAAACTCATTATATTCTCGTTTTCTTTGGAATTTATGCACACTCTGGAGTCTAGACCTACTTCTTTCTTTCACAGTTTTGAGATCAGAATCATAGAATGTGAGCATAACAGGAACCACGTTATTACTTCCTGTGTCGTAATTTGAGTTTTTTGAAACTTCTCTGTTTCAGATGCCATTTGTATGGATTTTCGCTAAGTTATGTCCCTTAGTCAGGGTTTTATAATTTGTAGTATTACCTTATGGTAATCAATCAATTACAAAGGATGGGAGCAATTTTAAAGAACAAACTGATCGAGTCAATATTTTATAAGTACATGAATAGGCTTTAACAAAAAAAATTATGCATCGATATTTTTTGGGGGATTTTTTTAGCATTATTCATTATTCATTAAAATCTGATTATTCACTATTCATTAATTTTTTCTTCTATTCATTAAAAATAATAGGATTATTCCTTATTTTTAGGCCCTCAGTATTCACTATTCATTATTTTTTTGGCTCATTATTCACTATTCATTATAAAAAAGGCCATTATTCACTAATCATTATACCCCCATCTAGACCCTCATGTATTGTTCGCTAGATATTCTAACTTGTTACAAGCAAAGGTTCAGCATTCTTCTACACTGTGCACCTTTAAACATGTGCAGATTGGTTTCAGACTAATCTACACGTATCTGCACAGTCTGAAGACCAGTTTTCGCTCGAAGTGTCATTTTTGTAACGTCCTTGTATGTAAATTTCTCAGATGCACATGCTTAAATACTTTTTTGTGTCTAAAGAGTTCTGTTTACTCATACAAAATACACATCCCTTAACCTTTAGCGGTTATTTTATATGAGCTATCGTATAAAAAAAAAACCTGTCATCGGGGTGTTTTAATGCACTGAGAAGATGTACTTCGAGATTTGTTGATGCTTTACGTATCAGTCAATATTTTCAGTCATGTCAGGTTTTCCTGTCTTCCTGGTTTGAACCAGTATATAAAAAGCAGAGGATAGCTGGGGTCTTGTTCAAGGTAACAAAACGGTGCTCCGGGGAGTCTCGAACTAGCTACCCTTTGAGCACAGACCTGCCTCTCTTAACCAGTAAGCCACTGCGCTATTTGTAAAAATTCTAATCTAGGCACGCAGCCCATTACATATTAAACATGTGAGCCCTTGGCCAGTGCCATTATTTGCACGAACCTGGGTGAAGGTTTTTATATGGCCTTTACATATGTTTTCTTTAAATAAAGCCATTAACATGTAAGCCCTAGACCAGGGTCATTGAAGGTTCCACTAGGTTCCGAATATCAAGGCTCTATATAGGCATAGCGATTATAAACAAGAAAAAAAATCATGTTTTGGTTAAAATCTAAAAAGAGGTTCTGCAGATGTCCTTTAAAGCAAATGGTGACGAGACACTACACGACGGACAAACATCCAATAATTACAAAAGCTCACACTGAGCCTTTGACTCATGTAAGTTAGAATACTCAGTGCCCAGCCTTATGCTCATCTTTGTTTTTGCTTGTTAACTTCAGCATTATTGACGACTTTCTTTAAACATTGCAAGTAAGTTATAGTTTAAATTACATTTAAGTTAAAAATGGGATATGGAAAAGATAACAAGTTTAGAATTTATGATATTTATGGCAAGCAATTTAAAAGTGTACAAACAGCAACTACTTTTCTGGCGACGTCTGGAATCTACTGATTACCTTTGCAAACACTTTGTACCCAGAATGTCGACACTGATCTGGACCGCGACTATTTGACACTCTGATAGTGTTCCTAAAAGATTTAATTAGAAAAAAATATTTTGAGGAATGGCAGAAGACGCCAACAAAACATGTAAAAAGCCAGCATGCAAACAGTTACGTGCACATTTTTGGTCTCGTCGCGCGTCGTAGAAGCCATCATGATGAAACATTTCCGTGGAAATATTTGAATTTGAACCAGTGGTTCAGAAGAAAATGAAATTAAAAGACATGTCTTTCTTATCTAGAGCTCTGGCAGCCCCTTTGTTCAGTGGAGTGGAACCATTTTTTACGCAATTTTGGTAGAGGGCATCATGAAGAACAATTATGTGAAAGAGCGGAACCATTTGTGTTATTTTAGGAAAAGGGCATTATGAGGAACAATTCTGTGATTTTTTAAATTAGGACCAGTGGTTCCAGAGGGAATGCCCTTGAAAGACATTTCTTATCTAGAGCTCTGGCAGCCCCTGGAACAGTGTGTTTATTACGTTACCCATCATTTCCTTAAAAATAAAAATATGTAATTAAGTCTTTATATTTAGTAGGTGAACTGCTTAAATGAACAAATCAATTATGCAATCTGTAAGAACATGTTATTATCTATACATATTGTTATTTGTTAAAGTTGTTTTGGTCCATTTTAATGTCAATTACGTTACATTTTCAACTATACACTAAAAGTCAATGATATTTGTTACATAGTTTCCGTTCATAAAATTATTAACAGATATTTTCGTTAATGATAACATGTATTTAAAAGGTCAATTACTGACCATTTCAAAACTACAAACAGATATATTCTAACATAAATACTTTTTATGCTCTAGATAAGAAATATCTTCAAATGAAATATCCTGGACCACTGGTCCAAAATAAAAATAATTTCACAGAAATGGTCCTCATGTTGTCTTCTACTTAAATTAATCTGAAAGTTTGGCTTGGCTGAACAACATGGCTACCAGAGCTAAAAATAGAAATATCTTTTAAATTATATGACATCTCCTTAGCCACAGGCCAATACATCATCTAGTCATGTGCCAGGACTCAGGTGAGCGATCCAGGGCCCTAGGGCCCTCTTGTTATTGATACCACCTGAATTAAGCTGTTTACAGTGAAGCAAAATGCCTTGTAGATGTCATTTACTGCATAAAAAGAAACAAATACATGGTAGTTGCACGGAGATAAAAGAACCATTCAAACTTTTTTGAAGCAAAATGTGATTATCAATAAACACGTTTTAAAATTCCCATTTCCGCGATTCCTAAAACATATTTGATGGTGTTGTCATCAGGGGTGATAAAGTTCAGGATTAATCAGGATTTCCTGATTGAGTTCTCATGCATTTTGCATATAAGATCAAATTTATTATTGCTGTAATTTGTTATCAGAACCTATCATGATCCTTAATAGGATATTTACTATAAGATAAGCATAAACTGATTGCTTTCTATGAATGTTTTGTTCTTTTAAACATTTTACTGGTGATTTCTGAACATTTTTGGCCAAGTTCAGGATTGAGCTGAAAGATTTTCCTGATTGAGAATCTTGGACTGTTACCACCCCTGGCATGTGCTTTAAGTTCAAATTCTACCCTTTAAAGCAACCATGCTTTTGTTGAAGTTGAATCTCGTTCAAGTTATATGATTAAAAAAGACAATGTTCACAATTTCTGTAATTAAGAACAATTTAATAGCAGTCAATTTTATTTTCATCCACTAGCTTTTTTCCTCATATAGTCCTAACATTGCACAAAAATAATGTTTTAAGAGAAAGTAACATATATAACAGAAATACCAGGAGCCGAAACTAATCAAAATTATTCTGCTAGTAAGCTGCATCCAATTAAAAAGATCAAGATTATATGTAACAAAACGAAATAAATGATAATAAACTAAAATGGAATTTCCCCTATTTTCTAATGGTAACGTATAAGACTTGGCTGTTGTGTGATACTGCACATATTTATAAAGAACTAACATACATTAAATATTGTCCCATATATGGTTAAGCAAACCTTAATGTACAAACTCTCTCTCCGCTGGTTTTTTGACAACTTATGGTCAAGAAATCAATAGTATAGTATGCTTGAAAGTAAGTAACGTGTATAACAGTTATCATATGCGTAAATTATTTTAATCTTTTTGGCAGTTTGCTGCACTGAACTAAGTGCTTTTAAGGAAATATGCAGATAGTTAAAAAAGTGCATTATGTTTTCAAAAGTGCTTTTCTTTTAAGCAATGCAGTGAAGAGCCTGCTATGAAGCCTGCATGAGGGTAGCTATGGTTACCCTATGATTAAACATCTTTTGCAAGACTTAAAATTTGTGCAATATCCGTTTTCACACTTCTGAAACATCATATTAATCCAGGATATCGTCTAAAATTCTGCTACTTTCCGGCCACTTTTTTTTCCATTTTTTAATTCCCTGGGTCCCCTACTATAAGAGAAAACACAAAAACGCCCCAGTATAACATGATTTTTCATGTTATAGTTTTTTCTTGTTGATTTCTCAGCTGGTAGCAGAGCCCTTGCAGCCGCGACTAACCACTGTATACTCTGCTTATTGATTCGACCAAGGAAAGCGTCCCGATGTTGCTGAAAATTGTTTTGTTTGTTGCTTTACGTCCCAGTCAACAGCTATGTTCATGTCGGGACGGTCAATTCACCTAACCAAATATTTCACACTTCATAAATTCCACACCATTTGAAGACTTGGTACGGTTGACCCGTACAGATAGGTCACTTCTGGCTCATGTGAAATTACGTACGGGCGATTTCGATAATTTTTGGGGTGTAAAATTCGTGCTTAAATTTCACATGTTTATTATTTTACCGTGTGAAGAACTGGCACGATTTTTCTCAGGTGTGAAGAATTGGTACTAAATTTTCACAAATGTGAAGAGTCGGTACCAAATTCTCAGACGTGTGAAGAATCGGTAACAAAACCTCACATTTGTGAAGATTTGGTAGCAAATTATCACTCGTGAAAAATTGATATCAAAACTCACATGTATGAAGAACTTGTACCCAATACTCACACATGTGAAAAATTGGCATTAAATCATCACAGATTAGTCTGATGAGAAAACTGGTACTTAATCGTTACAGATGTAAGTGACAAAACTGTGAAGAATTGGAATCGAATGCAAAATGTAGCAGCATGGGGGGGGGGCTATTTTATCTATGATAGGGATACGCATGTATGCTATATGAC
This sequence comes from Loripinus fragilis, assembly GCA_964019695.1. Lineage (NCBI taxonomy): Eukaryota > Metazoa > Mollusca > Bivalvia > Lucinida > Lucinidae > Loripinus > Loripinus fragilis. The sequence goes on along the minus strand of OZ026517.1, from coordinate 7,302,347 downwards.
ATTTGTCTACATGAGTATTTTTCAGAAAGTGAGATATTGGTACGGAATATGGGACGTCCAGGTACCAATTTTTCGCGCGCTGTGGGTAATTGGTACCAATTCTTCACAGTTTGAAATTTGCGAATTGTGTAATTTGCGGTCTCCGTATCGGCATGAACAGGCTGGTCGGGTTACCCCGATGCTCGAGTATCTCATGCAATGGGAGCTCATCTATTTATCGCAGCCAAAGTCTAAGGCCTTTGAAAGGACAGACAGGGCACTTGTTTAATCAACGCTTAGCATCCGGAATCAGAGAACCGCATGGATGTTTACGCTGCGTTCTATGGCAGAATGCATATTGAGCCGTGACATGTGATTTCCAACAATGTGGCATTTTGACAAGACTTAGTGTTGACTAAGACGAGCCTGTGCAGCCTCCTTTTAAGCTTAGACATTCCAAATGAGGTTCAGTCAGTAGCTTAACACTCTTAGAATATTCAAGCGACTAGCAAAGGCTCTGATCAGACTGCGCGTATGCGCAGGCTGGTCTGAGCCTTTGCTGGTCGCACATACCACATTGTTAGAAATCTCATGTCGCGGCTCATATTGTGTATAAAGAGGCGGCAAGCAACGTCACTGTAGTCATATACCACTACGGCAATTTGGGTCTCGTCACCCGCTCCGGTGTTATAGTAAAATTACCTTCAAATAAAGGCTGTCAAAAATGAGAACTTTCGAATATGTTTGCTTCGAGATTGTATCGTCTAATTAACAACCTATGTGTTGTTTTGCCAAAACGGGGATAAAATCAGATTTAAATGTTTTTTAACAGTTATCATAAAAAATGTAATTTACGGTTTAGTCATAATTATACGGTTTCGTCATTGATTAATCATCCACGATGACGAAACCGTAATTAGTTATTTGATGCTTAGTCATCAAACGTTAAAGTGTTCATATAGTTTTAAAGCTAAAAGATACAATGTGAATTTGATGAACAAAAATCAATCAGAACCCAGGCATTTTCGGCCGTTTATCTGTGATTAAACGAAGAAATTGAACATGATGAGAAAGTTACACTAACACCGGAATAAGTGACGAGACCAAAATTGCCGTAGTGGTATGACTACAGTGAACGTTGCATTTATAATAGATGGGCCAACTTGCTCAGAATGTACAGAGATTGACTAGAATATTGGAAATTTGCATGTAGCAAGTTGAACTATTGTACATCCAAGAGAGCGAGTGATAAAGGCGCTGATCACTCTGTGCGGATGCGCAGGCTGTCTGTGCCTTTGTTTCTCGCATTTTCTCATCTATCTATCTATCTATCTATCTATCTATCTATCTATCTATCTATCTGTCTGTCTGTCTGTCTGTCTGTCTGTCTCGCGGTCTTTGACAAAGCTGTGATTTTGTTGCATAGCAATTTTTAAGGCACTGCCAAAACAAGCCGGCAGATGAAATGGTTTGGTAGACTCGTCAAACCCGGCAGTAGGCTTAACGCAACAATCTATGACTTATATATGTAGGCCTATGTGAATTTAAAATGATTTGTCTGTCTGTCAGATGAAACGGATCAAGGGGACCCGACAGATGAAACGGTCTGGCAGATTAATCGATCTGGCAGACCCGGCAGATGAAACGGTCCGGCAGACCCGGCAGATGAAATGGTCCGGCAGACCGGCTAAAACCGCAGTAATTTAAACTCACGGATCCATGACGCAGATCTTTGAATTTGAAATAATATATCCATCTCTCTATCAACCAGTCTGTCTGTATGTCTGTCTATCTATCATTGGCAATGCTGTGAACATGCAAGTTTATTTTGGCACTGCTGAAACGACACGGCAGATGAAACGGGTCCAGGTAAAGGTACATGTAGGTCTTGAAGTGATCCGAAAGTAGCGCATCGAGTTCTGTTAATTTCTAAAGGATCTGTTATTGTCAAATCTGTGAAAATATTTGTGACCATATAAAAAAAGTTAGGTCGGCAGATGCCTTCAGAGCGACCCGGCAGTTGAACCGACAGAAACAATTTTCCGCGGAATTGACCAAATTAAACGGGACGATAATTTTAGTCTATATAAATATTAATTTGTATATTGTCTCTATTTCAGTGGTTCTTCAATGCATAACGCATGTGTAAAATATTTAAGAGTTTTATTTTGTTTTAATTCATCTCCATTCTCGCGAGGCCTGACTATACCTCATCTAGATCTCTCGCATTTCGCCCTTTGCATCATGGGTAGCTAGCGATATTTGGCTAGCCCCGTTCAATTCTCGCACTCCTGTAGTGACAGAATTTAGTGTTAAAAATAGCAAACGGTTAAATTTTTGACAGTTTATCATTTCTCTTTCAGTCAATATTTTCTGAGTGTAAAGCCCTGAGTCATGCAAGAAGTAATCGCATAATATATTTTTAATAAAAATGGCGGTTCAATCCCAGTGTGCACCGAGCGAAAGGCGACAGGTGAGTACGTGCTAGCGTGCTTCATGTTTTGCGTCAATGAATTCATCTCGATTTACTTCACTTTGGTGATAAAAGCCGGTACCGAAAACCGTTATTCTCCGGATACCAACTTCGGGTGCAATCGTAGGTTCGGTCCGGCACGGTCCGGCTAGGGCTTTTACGGACAACCGAAAAATACACCTGTTTTATAAGATAATTCACTTTTCCATGCAGTTTTCAGCTAAAGTGAACAGGTTTAGTGTGTAAACTTAACTTAATTCTGCTTTTACAAATGATTTAAAAAGTTAAGAATTTTTTTCGAAAAATGTTCATAGTTGCAGACTTTGTCTCTTTAATGACGATTTTGGTCCGGGGTTGGTCCTGGGCTGATTATCTCTTAGAATATTCGGTGTATTCAAATATTTTTTATGATTTTTATACTCTTTGGGATCTTTGCAGATGACAAAATGAAAATAAGTTGGGATCAACAAGGATTCTCTAGTGAAAATTTTGAATATACTTGACATTGTCACACAGCAAAAACTGGTCCCGGGTTTAAATGGTTGACAGGCTCCGGTATTTTGGCTATTAATAAAAAAACGAATCAGAGAGTCATATAAATTATTTTTGTCCATTTTAAGAAGATCCTATAATGAACGTGTGCTCCAATTTTTATGCTTATATGTGCATGTTAAATATCATTTTGATGCTTGTAAACTTTGGTTCCGAGAATTGGTCCCAGGCCCAGGGCGTTGGTCCCGACTTTTATACTTTCCCCGATGTTGTTGTTGTTGTTGTATCGGTTACCAGCCTATGACAGGCTCAACTCCCGTATAACCTGGGAGAGGCCCACCACTACTGGCAACTGACACCCCGAGACCATTGTACGGTCAAAAAAACTCCCAAAAAACTAGTGGGGTTTAATGTGAGTTTCCGAACCGTACACTGGACACGAAGAGGTCATGCCAGCGTAGCGGTCGGAGTCTGTTTTTAAAAATGTGGAAAGAAGCCGGAGTGCCCGGAGAAAAGAACCACAGCAGGCTTGCTCGGAACAGACAAAACCGAAACAGACATAGCACATGCCATAGGTCTGCTGTCATGAACTAGCTTTTGCAAGTCCCGACATTACAAGCCGCCTTCAGGGAGTTGGAGGGGTACACTGCATCACAGGCTCCACTAATAGGAGAAGTCTCAGCATAATGCGTCATAGAACAACACTGTTCTCAGCAAATACCCCCTAACTTTCGAACGTTGCTGGAAAAAACCCCACCCATTAAAAAGAAGGCAGTGGCTAGAGGTACGGATCCGTACCCCTAGCCTGGGAGGCTAGGGATACGGATCCGTACCCCTAGTATATTCTACCATGTCAGGCTACAGGTACAGACATATAACCCTGATGAGAAATTCTAAATTATCATGATGATAAGTGTTAGAAAGTACCTTGTTGTTGTGTTATGAAATAGCAATCCAGTAAGTCGCCATTTGTAATGTGGGATAACTCTGTATAGTAAATATAAAAACGAAACACGAATTCGGAATTTGAACAAGTGGTGCGGGATTTATGTTGTGTTGTTGTTATTATTATTATTTTTATAATTATTATTATTATTATTATTATTATTATTATTATTATTATTATTATTATTATTATTATTATAATTATTAAATCAAATTAAACTTGTTATTAATGATTTGTTTTAGCTGTTTTCACTTTCGGTTTGTTCATTAGCGAGGGTGCGAACAACATTCTGTGATTAATTGGTCGGCATGACGCACTACAAAGGCATCTTTAAACTTAAAAGAACAAATTACAATGATTGGCTGAATATTTTAATGTCCAACCTCACAGACATCAGAAGAACGTCCTTAATTAGCCTAATCCTACAAACAGTATCTAGACCTATTATTATAGATATAATAATAACTATTTGATGTAACCGCCTAATTCTCGCTGCGCATTTATAAAACTCCCAAGAAAATTATGTTCAGTCTCACTTTGTCAAAATGGCTAAAACGCTGAACATAGGGAGACAGTTTGAGGACTTTTCCTCTTTAGAAATTGCCATCCAGCAGTATCAGAAGGAAGAAAATGTTCAATTCTTTAGGTGCCAAAAACTTACGTTAAAAGTGATAGAAAATACAATTTTACACACCGCCCGTCCGTCTGTCCGTTCGTCAGTCAGTACAATTTTATTATTTGTTTTCGTGCTTAGAAGTAACATAAGTACCTTAAGGATCTAAAAAATATTAAGTTTGTCCATAAATCTAAATGTCCGAACAAATAAACCCAGCCAGCACACAATGTCGGACCAATATCGTTCCGCTAGCAAAACGCCATTCAAATGGTATTTCGCTGGCGGGCCAACCCTTGCCCGCTTTTTTTATGTTTAGTTTTGATGTTAGTTTTGATATAATGCGTAAATCAACTATTTTATTTTCATATACACATTTTTGGTGCGCAAAAGAGTCTTCACGATGAGACGGTTCTTTTGAGCACCAAAAACTTACGTTAAACGTGATAGAAAATACAATTTTACACACCTCCCGTCCATACGTCCGTTCGTCAGTCCGACAATTTTATTACTTTTTTCGTGCTTAGAAGTAACATAAGTACCTTAAGGATCTAAAAAATATTAAGTTTATACATACGTCTAAAGGTCCTAACAAATAAACCCAGCCAGCACACTTACTTAGTTAAGTACAGGTGAGCTTATTTGACACTGCTCACTCATCTCACTCATCAGCTGCCAACGAGTAGTTAATTGGTTACTTTAATTGAAGATGAGAAGATAATTGCTGGTGAGAAGATAGATAGATAGATAGATAGATAGATAGATAGATAGATAGATAGATAGATAGATAGATAGATAGATAGATAGATACTTTATTATCCTCCAGATATGGAGAGCACAATACAAACACATATACAACATATAAAAAAAACGTACAAAGACAATATAGTTATGCATATCTACAAAATGTTTGCGAACCCGTAGTTCTCTACACTCATAGTAGTAAACAACAGAGGCATATCGTTATACCGTTATATTTTAACCCTTTTGTATAAGCTTATACTTGTTTGAATTATATATATGACATATGACGTCACAGTAAATAGAGTAGCTTCCCTTTATCGATCAAAGCTGGCGGACAAAACAAATGTAAATCTGCAACACGAGTTTTTGTTTAATTAAGCTATATTAATCATGATAGCTTCTGATCAGGGTTATATGTCTGTACCTGTAGCCTGACATGGTAGAATATACTAGGAGTACGGATCCGTACCTCTAGCCTCCCATGCTAGGGGTACGGATCCGTATCTCTAGCCTCCCAGGCTAGGGGTACGGATCCGTACCTCTAGCCACTGCCTAAAAAGAATGTCCGAAAAAAGTTACTTTCGAAATAGGGCACCAAGATGCATCGAAACCACTTCTTTTACAATATAATAATAACTCAAAGGTTACTTGTTTGAATGCCACTCACGGATAAAAAACATTAAAATTAAATAAATAAAAGCCAGGCACTAAAACCGCATGTCGGAAACACTCAACGACGTAACGAAGGCCCACGTGGCAGAAAAGTTCCATGATGACATTTTACAAAACTACGGATATATTATCCTTCCTAAATAAGAAGCGGTTTACACACAACATCTCCAGTGCATTTCCCGTTAAAAACACTTAAAAATAGTATAAAAATAACCCCATTTACTAAAAAATTTAGAATTTTGAAGATCAGCAAAAAAAACATGACCGACACGTCCGAACTCCCCGATGGAGAGTGGAGCGCAGTTGCAGATATACAGTCAACTTCAGTTATCTCTATTGATTAACATTTCGGAAAAGGTGTGTTTTATGTTTAGCTACAACCTAATTATTATGATTTGTATCGATTGACACACAATGTCATAGACTTTATGTGAATTGATATGTTAGCATTAAAGTCGGTTAATATCAACTGCTATATCGTTATCTCGTAGAGTTCCGCCGTTGACTTATCGACGCACCCGGATAAACTGGTAAAAGGGGGATAATGGATAAAATATTATAAACACTAAAAGTCACCAACAGGTCTAAGAAATGCATAAAAGGACTGAATTTCTGTCAAACGATAGAAGATCTTTCGTTTCACAGATCTGGTTATCTGTCAAACGACAGATATATGCTGTTTGAAATGTTACAGTATCGAATAAATTGTACAACTCGAAACAAAACGCATACTGGTACGGTCACTGGACATTTCGGCCCATAACATTTTCGGCCCATGTCAATTTCGGCCCATAACCAAATCGGCTCATACAATTTCGGCTTACATGTATGAAATGTATTATTGGTATGTTTGTCTATAATTGATATAATTAGATCGGCTTATCTGTAATTATCCACACAAACATAATAATTAATAAGAAAGGTCCGTTTTAATTGATTATGAGTTTGTATGTTAGAGAAGAGTTCATCATATAGGCAACATGCAGCCAAGGCTCAGACGAGTCTGCACATTTACGCACTCTAGCTAGAGCGTTTCCTGCTCGCATGTGAAACTCAAGTGATATTTTAATCCAACTATTCAGTTTAACTCAATGAACAATATGTTCTTAAAAGGGTATCCTTTGGAAGCAAAGACTGCACCGAAAAACTGAAACTAGAGTGTGCATATTTTACAGCCTGTACAGCAACGTAATTCTGTCTGTCTTCCTTTTTTCAGGCAGTGCGCACACACTATGTCCGAAACTTCACAGTCTTCCGTAAAACTACTGGAATGCTCCGCTGCAGCCTCTGCAGATAGTTTATTTAAATCCGAATGAACTTGGGCTGTGCCGAAAGGTTCCCTTTCAATGGTTAAATGACTGAATGACTGAGAAACAGAAGATGTACGTTCCAAGGAGAACTTTCTACCACATCTTATTTCTTGTGGTTTCGCCGATGTAAATAAAGGTCGGTGCGGGCCCGGGGGTGCGGGCTGCCGTGACTGATATAGTCCAAGTTTTCTCTGACGTTTTAGTGGCTTTTCTTTATTTTTATATTTGCCACTACCGTCAGAGCAACTTAGCTATCGAAAATCCAGAATTCTCCCAACCAGTCATGGCTGGCCACTTTCAACGAAAACTATGGTAATAGAATGAAAGATCGGTGACGTATAAAGTTAAAATAGGATCGAGTTATGATTTATCTTTAAAATAAAATGATATTTTTCATTTAAATCTTACAAAGATGGAAATTATCCACAACCTATTGTAGCCTGCCCTCTGTACACATATAGTTGGTGATTAAGCTATATTCATTACCCATCATTTCCCATTAATCACTCAAAAAGTGAAACTAATTTTATTTTTCAGTTGTATGTTAAGTAGTTTTAAGATACCATTTTTAAAGGAGTTACCTAATGAATACATCATTCATCTGTCAATATTTTTAGTAAAAATACCCAACTTTTGATAGGTGAAGAAAATTCTGGATTTTCGTAATAGGAGTTACTCTGATGTTAGTGGCAAATATCAAAATATGGAAAAGCCACTTAAACATCAGAGAAGGCTCGGATTATGACTGATAGTGATACCACAGGAGCTTGAAGTTCGATCCTTTACCTATCTAAACCCTAAAACCGAAAATCTCATAATGTCATTTATACTACTAGGTAAATGCATTTCATCGTCCCAGTGACCTATATAAGAGTGACTAGAACCTCCAATAAAATACCAATACTCAACTCAAATAACACTGTCGTGTATCTTACACAGGTAAATGAGGGAAACTCGATATCATTTATCTACACGATTGGCTTTTACCGCTGTTTTGGAATACACAGCGTAATTTCTCTATTGTTTACCTAAACTTTTAACACCTTTATAAACACCTAAATTATATAATAACAATAATTATGAATCATTGGACATCTTAGTTTATGAATATTGATAAATCGAGACACAGATATAGCCATGTTTGAAGCTTTATTCGTCAAAGAAAAAGAGGTATTTTTGAAGCCATTTTTTTGCAGATATCCGCAACATTCTTAAAATCGGCCGTTATTTACACGGTCATAACTCAATCTGATTAGTTTTTACATTGCAGAAACAAAGCATTTAGCAATATTTCATATATGTTTTTTTCGATTGTTATTAACAATATTTACCAATAAGCGATATTAAAGACGAAGTACGCTTTTTAAAGTACCTATAAATGCAGTGGTCTCGCAAGCTGCATCGCCATTTTGAGTGTGTACGATAAAAGGCGTACCAGGCGTTAGTCACGTGACACATGCCACGACATACCTATATGGCTGAAAAATGAAGTGTCCAGTCACTCTAATATAGGTCACTGATCGTCCCCTATAATATTCTGCTAGTCTATTTAAGACGTCCTTGTAAGCAAACAGTGTGTACCTAGATTAGCACTGAATTCAGGGCGATATGATAGATTCAGCCAGATCGAAAAAATATCTAAAGTCGCAGTTCTGCAACTATACCTAGATTAGACTGCTATTCCTAGGAGTCCACAATGTTTCTATGTACCGAAATAAGTGGTTGGTGTAAGCTATTTACCTGTCAAGCATGTAGCAGATGACAAAAGCAGATGTCATTTTAATAGTGCTACTACCATATATTTATCTTATAGCTACAACCCTGTTGCCACCAATACAAACTTATGAGCCGTGACCTTGGTGTGTCCCTGTTCAGGACTAAATATAGACTCGAATGACGTCACGGATTCACCAGAAGTGAAGCACGGAAGTGCACGTGACTTCATAAAATTTGTATTGGTGGAAGGAAGAGGAAGCCATTTTTGAAACGGAAGAATTTTTGTTAAAAATTCATCGTTCTTGGTTGTAATTCCCCTTGTACTTTCACCATTTTGCTGCCAATACTTGCTTTATTTACCCCGAGTCTGCTTCTGTGAATGTTGTTCACTTTTCTCGCATTTATATATGTTTTTTCCGACTAAGTGGACTTTGTCCATTTCGTCTTGGATTATTTATTTTAGTCGAATTTGTCCTTTTTTCACTCATTGAGAGGTGCCCTCTCTTACGTCCGCCATTTCGTTTCGAGTGAATGGCTATCAGTTTTTTCTGAGCGATAAATTCGTATTATTTTGGCACGAGACCGCAATTATTTCTACTATATAATTTAATCATTCCTTACAACACCTACATTTTAACATGACGAACCTGGCTTTCTGCTTTAGCTTGTCCCCAATTCTGCATGGCCTGACAATCACTCCAATGGGTGTTTAGATAGGGGAAGTCTGGCTTGTTTGTTTACAATCGGAATGTAAACAAACCCTCTTTGACTCAGCAGCTCTCTAGGGTCATTTCGGCAATATTTATCCCAGGGTGTGCAGAGGCCCCAATCTATCCAGAATGAACAGCTACAGGGACAGAAGCAACACTCTCTAGAAGCTTAATCATTGGTCAGCCCAGACAAGCCCAAGAACAAGGATGCTCACATCAACTGGCAGATTTACAGCCCATTGAAAAGGGAACTATCTTGTGTGGAATTATATCCGTTTTCTATTCAACCAATCAAGGGAAATAATTGTGGTCTGATTCCTATCTATTTGCTAGTTTTCTTCCCGGTTTTCTCCTCAAGGCCTTTATGTCCCAAACAAAAGATTTTTGCGGACATTTTAAGGTCTTGTGGGACAACCATCCGTCATGTGCTAATTGTTTTCATTGTTCCAGGCAAAACACCTGCGAAATTTGTTGTTCCTGGCCTCTGAGCACATGGTTAAAATTTGAACAGAGACGTTCTTACAAGCCAGGATGGAAAGAAGAAATCTGCACCTGCTGAGATGTTTGGGGTAGATGACCTTTCTGATCATGGAGGATTAACAATTGTTCACCATACGAACAATCCAGGGGCATATCATCTTCGGATGATATCGTACCGCTCAACACTGACCAACCGGACAGGCCTAGGGCGAAACGAAGGGGAAGTCAGTGTGGTACACCTCCATCTGGATCCGGTTTTTCTCACTGGAAAGTTCGATCCCATTCTTCACCGGACAGATTCACCGGTCAACGATCTTTGGGTGAATCTACCAGTGGTGAATTCGTGGACAAGTCTACCTGTCATAGAAGGGACCAGAAACAAAAGTCACCGACCAAATCAACGGAACCGGATTGGACCGGACCGGACCGAACTGGGTGTCAATCTCCAGACGAGTCCACCGGTCACGGGACCGGATCGGACCGGACCGGACCGAACTGGGTGTCAATCTCCAGACGAGTCCACCGGTCACAGGACAGTCGAGCTATCTACCGGTCAAAGGACGTTAGATTAGCCTACCGGTCAGCTCAAACTGTCTTCTGTACAACATGGAAGAATTCCAATGGGGCAAAGGTCATCCACTGAACAGCCTACTACAATTCGGTATATGGGACATAGTTCTGGCAGAGGTCCAACTGTTACCAGTAGAAACAGATATTCTACTGGTCCGGATCAGACAAACAGTTCTGATTACCGGAAAATAGGTTATAGAACTGATAATGTACCAGACTGAACCGGACACCGACGATCAGTAGTCTCTAGGGATCATTCTAAATCGACTGATTGCCCAAGCAGACTTGATGGTCAAGGTTTCAGAATACCTTTAAGAAATAGTTCACCGAATAACCGGTCACCTTCTTTAAGTTCTCCATCTAGGAGGAAACGTAGATCGGAGAAGACGAAAAACACATCAGGCATTCTTCTTCATCGGTCTCTTCAATATCTAGTAGCTCTTCTTCTTCTAGATCTAGGTCGAGAAGATATAAGAAGAAACATCATAGATTGAGGTCCGTCTCACAGCATTGTGGACATTGACATAGCCATAAGAGACGGAGATTACCATCATCTTCTTCTTCTGATAGAAGAAGCAAGAAGTCTTATAATGAAAGGGCTGGTGTGAAGTCAGTTTCTCCAATTAGACACTCTTTGTAACCTAGCCCTTCGAGATCCACTGTTACACATGAAATTAGTCTGACAGTGAGACCTCAGGATGATGATTTTTAATATCCATCAAAATCAAATTTCAAGAAACCCCATATTACTGAGGATAATTCTCGACCCAAGTCTAGTATTGAGGCTGAGATTGTCATAAAAATCTAATGTTGCAGAGAGAGCTGGTTGCTTTATTTAATTTGTCTTCCTGGTGTCTCGTAATGGTTGAGCCGCTCTTCCTCAAGTTGCCAGGGGGTTGTCTGCAGTTTGTGATATTTCCTGATCATACTCACTTTCTATTTTTCATGTAACCTTCCAACGTAGATCCATTGGATTTACAAGAGGAAGATGAACTTGCACATATCATTGATGGAATTTTCCTTATTCTACAGATGGAAAATTTCTCATTTAGAAACTGGAAGATAGTCATTGTCCAAAGTCCAGCATTAAGTCTGAGATGGTCAAAGAGGAGAGGAAATCAATTCCTCTTCCTCAATCCACATTAATTCTGGACAGCATTAATGTCATTCAAATTCAGTTAAAGCTTCATTAACAATTAATTCTGCACTGAAGTTGGCTTCCGATAACTAAAGACATTTTGGCTCTTGCCAACTTGAAATATTTTCAGGCTCATACAGTGAAGTATATGACCTCAACTACTTCACCTGACAGTGATTCTAGAAAACTTTATCTGTCTTTAATCTATCAAGTATACCTGGGTCAAGTGTGGTACTTGATTGTATCGTTTTCTGATCTTTGCTGTCTTTATTACTTTAAATGGCAAGTGTCAGATTCACATCAAAAGGCTAGATTTATTAATACATAAAACAACTTAGAGACATAAGATCTGAATGTTACCTCATATAGATATTTATTCTCATTTGCTGTTTTCAATGTCTACAGCAAGAATATTCAGATTTTAGGATCACTATATTTCTGTGAAACATACCTTTCTTTAATAGCTAAGAACCAACTTAGAATTGTTCCTTTTGCTTCAAACTCTTTTCAGAAGTCAAATTGATTCTATTTATAAAGAGAATTTTAATATAAATAGAAACAATTGATCACTAAAGCAGTATCTCATCATGCCCTCAAAGCTCTGCTACTTTGGCATATCAACAGAGAATAAGTCCGATCTAAGAACCCAGTATGTCATAAGAATTCTAATCCTGGTAATAGAGATTCTTGACCAGTAAATTGTAAACCTAGACCCAGAGGTTGACATTCTGGTTGTGGTTATTTAGGAAGGACGGAGTGGCACCCTCTAATAGAGGGGCCTTCTCTGGCTGTAAATTTTGTAAACCTACTCCACTGTCTCTTTCAACCACAAATCATGCTGGTAGAAAAGTTGGCACACTTCGTCAAAATTGAAAAATATTGTGACAACCAATGGGTCCTCTCTTTGACTAATTTGGTTATCAATCCTGTTCATAGAATGTTCTCCTTTATCTAGAGAACTTATTTTCCTTCAACAATCACTAAGTACAGGTTGGAGGAAGAAGTCACAAGGGACAGTGGAGGAAATTCAACTGGAAACCCCAGGTTTTTACTGGGGGATTTTCCTTGTTCTGATCACAGATCTAACTACTCTCAACTTATATGTTTTCATCCAGAATTTCAGGTTTTAAAACTTAGAGATAAGTGAGGAATGCCATTCAGCATAATGTTTCGGCATTCTTCCTTGTGTTTTGAATTTTCGAATGGTGTCTCGGGTCAGGTGTGGTACTTGATTGTATCAATTCCTGATCTTAGCCTTCTTCTTCTTTACTTTCTTTGGATCTGACAGACCTAAGGAGAAGAACTATAATTCTACACTTCAATCTAGACAATTGATTATCGAAAATTCAAATTTTCGATCTCTTTTGGAGCACAGACACTTTAATATTCAGGGCAATGGCTCAGTGGTAGAGTTCTAGACTTGAGACTATGGGTCCTCGGGTTCGAGCCTCACTTGCGTCATTGCATTGTACCTTTGAGCAAGAACATTAATCTCAGCTTAGTACTGGTTCAACCCAGGGACAGGTCCCTTATAACTGAAAGATTGTTGATGGGACGTAAAGTATCAAATCAAACAAAAACCAAAATCAAATCTTTGGGACTGGTCATCAATCAAGAAAGTCTGACCTGATTTCTTTGAATTGTTCACTCTTATAGGAATAGAATTTGCCACTCGTATGATTAGAGTTACTGAAGTCAGAGTTCAAACTTTTTTAGAATTGTCGCGAAATTTCTCAAGGAACACATGTTTCAACTCGAGAATTCCTTTTCTTTTGGGGCAATTCAATACAGCAGCAGACGTTGTAGTGTTAGGTAGATTGCGTCTCAGACCATTACAATATGTCCCTGCTTACTCTATGTAGGTCACAAGCATTACAGCTTCAATTTCAAAATAAGTTGTCACTGGATGTTTTACATCTACTCGATTGGTTGAAACAACATCGTTTCTTCCTTCAGGGTATTGCCATGAGGGCAAATCCTCCCTTTTATCTGATTTACACAGATTCCAGCCTATTGGGCTCGGATTCATATTTACATCTAACAATGATGGTCATTTCATTGGCATTGAGGAATGCTCATCAGTTCATAAAGAACTTGACGGTTCTCATATCAAAAGACAAACAACCGTAGTAGCATATTTCAACCGTCAAAAGGGTGAAGAAACATTCACCAAATTGTTGTATGGAAGTTTGCAAGCTTGTCAAATACATCTTCGGATAAAGCACATTCCTTGGAAGTTCATTTACAATTTGTCTAAATCTCAGACTTCCACTGGATGTATCTCTGATCACAGACAAAAGGCGCTATCAATAGACACGCTCACTTCGAATTGAAATCACATACACAGTTATCCCCTTCCACTAAACCAAATCTTGAGGAGCCGCTGTGGTGTAGTGGATAAGCCACTTGCTAAATGTAAACCAGGGGTCGCAGGTTCGATTCCCGGCTTCTCCAGTCTGTCGGATGAGACTTTAAGCCGTGGCCCCGTCTCCATATGACCTTAGCTGTTGGTGGGACGTTAAACACTTACACAACAACAAACCAAATCTTATGGAACAGCTTCACAGAAGGCTTGTCTTGTATTAAAAATTCCAGTCTTCTGCAACTACACACAGGGTTACTTAAAATTCACAATCCATCAGAGATTAAAATTTCAAGTAATTGCAGATCATGTCCCTAAGGCTTGTAGACAGTTTACAAGGAAAGTCTATGATGTAAAATTTGCAAGTCTTTGTTTAGTGGGCAAGTTAGAACCAAATTGATCCTATCTAGGCATCTCAAGATGTAATTGCTGATTTCTTGATATTATGGTCATAGAAAAACAATGTCTAGTTAACACAAGTAAAGGCCTAGATCAATAATTCCTCTATTTTGAAATTCAAATCCGGATATACCATAGGATCACATATTATTTCTGAGCTGGTTAAATCTTACGAAACTCAGAAACCAGAGGAAAATCACGAACTCCTAAAGGGGATTTGTTCTTTGTTCGTTCACATATATGTGAGGCCACTTGCTTTATTTATAAATGAAACTGTACTACTACTCACCAGGGCTATAACTGCTAGAAGAGTGAGTGTCAGAGGTACATGCATTGTTATACATGTACATTAAGATCATCTTAGATTTAGCTATATAGATGGTTTACTTAATATTAGGATAAGTAGATTTGCTTTCCTTCATGGCTCATGATTCTATTAATATTCCAACTGTCTTTTCTGTCCTATAAAATAGTAGATGATTTCTTTCTACAAGGGAAGATAATGATATAAACAATATATGATCTCCAAGTGGGTTCAGAATACTATCAAACATGCTTACATTACAAGCAAAGTTCTAACAGTCAGGCTAAGCTTCTTAAAATTAAACCACACAAGCTATGATCTCTATCAGACTTCCTAAATTTCATCTCACTGGATGAAATCATTACAGCAGCTGTATGGTAAACACTTCGGTCTTTGCCTCACACTATCTCTACTACATTCGTGGGCAACATTCAACTTACACGACATCGGTCTTGTTGTGATTGTCCCAAAAGGTGGTAGGGGGCCAACAAGCAGGCTCCCTTGGGTTAAGATATCTAGATAATTAACACCTACTAACCAATGGAGACAGCTTGCTGAATAGTACTATTTAGATATATGACTAAGGGCTGCACCCAGAGATAAACTGAGGTTGCTGGAAGATTATATCTACTCATTTCGACTCAGTTTTTTGGGATCTTGTACTTTGATTATTTCAAATTACTTCTAAGATCATATAGATTATCTCTGGAAGCTTATACTGAGCCGACCTTGGTG
This sequence comes from Loripinus fragilis, assembly GCA_964019695.1. Lineage (NCBI taxonomy): Eukaryota > Metazoa > Mollusca > Bivalvia > Lucinida > Lucinidae > Loripinus > Loripinus fragilis. The sequence goes on along the minus strand of OZ026517.1, from coordinate 7,286,704 downwards.
TAAAGACTCCTCCCACCATTTTTGGTGATTCTGGGTAGCTATAAGATAAATATATGGTAGTAGCACTATTAAAATTAAATTTTTTAAAAGTAAAATTTATTTTAATAAGCATACCTACCATATATTTATCTGGAAAATTCCCACCTCCCGGGAAATACCCCTCAGTCTTGTTTTATATTATTATTAATAATATTTACAAATTTTATGAAGTCACGTGCACTTCCGTGCTTCACTTCTGGTGAATCCGTGACGTCATTCGAGTCTATATTTAGTCCTGAACAGGGACACACCAAGGTCACGGCTCATAAGTTTGTATTGGTGGCAACAGGGTTGTAGCTATAAGATAAATATATGGTAGGTATGCTTATTAAAATAAATTTTACTTTTAAAAAATTTAATTTTAGATCTATTTACGTGATTGAGTCTCGCAACAAGAATATCCTGAAAATCCTGTTTGATATGTTTTATATCTTTTATTTAGGAGAAAACACTAAAAGTTTGGAATAAAAATCTTTGAAATTGACTTAATAATTGGAATTTAATGATACTTGACCTTTTGACCCCACCTCAAGGTTACCAGTTTGACCCTTGGGTGAAAATTCTACTTGTATTCTGTTCTACATCTTTTATTTGTGAGAATACACACAAAGTTTGATATAAAAAAAAGTCTTTAAAATTGACTTTGTAACTGATATTTAATGATATTTGACCTTTGACCTCTCCCCAGGGCCCCATGGGGCAGGGAAAATAGATGTGCCATTGCATGCCCCATTCATGTGAGTAACTCACACATAAAATTTGGTTGGATTTCATCCAATGGTTTTGGAGGAGATAGTATAACGGACAGATGGACGGACGGAGGCGATAACAATATCCCCTTCACTTGTTTTAAAAAGTGTGGGGTAATAAGCTAACTTTTTTGGCATAAAATTGTAATTATTAATTTCATTTTCATCTGTTTAAACATGTGCTTTTTGTGCTCAAAAGAACCATTTCACTTGTTTAATGATTTTTTTTTACTTTTATCTGGAGGTCTGGGTTGAATGGAACATCTAAATGTTCAAGGATTTTGATACACCCACTTATCTGGAACCATGCTGTAGGCCTCCAGATAAGAGTTCATAATTGAAAATTAGTTTCCTTTATCTAAACCAAAAAATATGTATTGGGTACCCTAATTCAAAAGAACCATCTCATTGAGATGGTTCATTTGAGAACCCAAAACACATGTTTAAAGTGAAGGGTAAGAAAATAATTGCAATTTTATGCTTAAAAAATAACCTATCATCTGGTCCTTTTCTTGCTGTATTTTCAGATGCCAGCATGAGTACAAAAAAGAAAAGCAAGCTTTCACTGAAGAAACACAGTCCCAGTAAACCAGGTGGTGGAAAACAGAATGCCAACACAATACTTAGCATGTTTAAAAAGCAAAAGGAGAAACAAGTGATTGATATTGACAATGAAGCTGACTTAGAGACTGATCCAATTAGGGATCCAATTAGGGATCCAGATGAAACCCTTATTAGAGACTCCGTTAGAGATACATTTAGAGAATCTCAGTCTGATACCACTGGAGAACCAGGATCTGAAGGGGATGTAGTTATAACAAAAGTAGAGAGTGTTGGGTCTTGTAGTTCCTTAAAATCCTCCGCTTGCAAATCTGAAGTTAAGGCACTGACAGATTCCAAGCCAAAGTTAAGTTTATCTCGAGGGAAGAAGAGAAAATCTGAAGGATTATCAGAGGATGAGTTTAAACCCAGTAAAAGCAAATATTTTAGCAAGAATTCCAGTAGTGATAATGATTCACCCAGTAGATACAATCTGAGGAAAAGTAAAACTTACCCAGTGATAGATTTATCTGATTCAGAGGAGGCTGTTGAACTGGTTACAGTTTCTGGGGATGAGAAAAAAATTAGTAAATCCAGAACAAAACTTTATCTCAAAAAGAACAAAACAGATGGTGATGAGCCTACACAATCTGAAAGGCATTTAAAACAAATTCCTGAAGAAATGAGCATTGATGAAAGGAAAGTTGATGATGATGATGAAAAGAGTGAAAAGAAGACTATTCAAGCCAAAAGTGAAAGAAAATCTTTAAGAAAGAATACTGATAGATGTCAAGTTAAAAAAGAGCATCAGAATATAGAAAATGTAATTAAAACACCTGTAGATGATACAAAATGCTCAGATCTAGTTGAAAAAGAATCTAATAATAGTGTAGACAAAGAAAGCGCTACTTCAGAGATCAAAGTAAAAAGAACTGAATCTTCAAAAACAAGAAAGAAAGTTGTCATAACAATTCAGGATTCCCAGTCTCCAGAAAAAAATGATAAGGTTGGGAAACCTGTAGAAACATACAGCATATTTAAACCACAAAATTTAACAAGAGACTCTACTAAAGATCACAGCGAGAGTAAAACTTCTGCTGCTGTTAAGAAGAATCCACTTAAATCTAAACTTTCTACGAAACAAAAATCAGTAGCACCAGTTATAAGTGACATGTTAGGCGAGAATAATGCTGGTGCAGATGACTTAAAGAGTGATATTGTGGAGAAAGGTGATGAGGTGACTGAAGAAGCAGAACCTGTGTTTAAAGTGCCATATTACCTGGAGAATTTCAGGACAATTTTAGATACTGTTCTCAGTGATAAGGAAAATTCACGACTGTTCAGTGAAACTGATATGAAGTATATTACAGCCTTTAATGGTTTAGAAGGTAAGTCATAGGGCCAGTGAAGCAATTTTTTCTAGCGTAAACTTGTAATTATGTTCTTACCTATCAGTTTTAACATGTGTTTTGGGTGCCCAAAAGAACCGTCTCATCGAGACGGTTCTTTTGAGCACCCACAACATAATGTTTTGGTTGGGAAATAAGAAAAATAATTTTCTGTTACACACTCTTATCTGGGGCCCTGGACTAAGTACAAGCATAATTTTTTAATACCATAATATGAGAGTAGCATCTATAGGTCTAGATAAGCAAGAACTTATAGCGTAAAGCTGTAATTATTTTCTTGCCCATAAGGGTGATTTCAAAAATAATGCATCCATTTCTTTAATCAATGTTTATAGACTATCTAAAGCAGATTTATTGTTAAAATTAATTTTAAGATATGTAATTAATGTTTTTCTTGCATCATGCCAAGTTTCATCGCTTTAGCATGTTCCGTTCAAAAATTACATGGAAAAATGTCATCAAAATTGTCACAAGGGTAACACTTTTTTGTGACATTTTTTCCCTTACCTTTGATTCAACTGTAAATTGTATAAAAAACTATTCATGTATAGTCAAATGGTGAGTTGCAGTTGAAATATAGCATAAAAGCTGTAGGAAAATAATCTTTTCATCTTTTTTAAACAAGATAAATCGGAAATTTATAACCTTTTATAGACACACCCTTTCAAATTTTTATCATACAGAATTTCATATGATTGGAGTAAAGTGAATTGCCTTGTAAAATATACAAAGCTTTATTCATAAGGAATGCTGCTTTTATGACTAGCAGTCTATTAGCTATTTAAAGGAACCAACTTGAAAATAAAACAAAAAGTATGCTTTTATGTAGCCAGTACTGAATAAAACCACCCAGATATGTCACAAGTGTAACATTTAAGGTTTCAATCATCAGCATTTCAATTTGTTTTGCATTTATAGCTTTTTTGCTGTTTTTCTGGTCAAGGGAGCCCCCCCCCCCCCCCCCCCCCCCAAAAAAAAAAAAAAAACGTTATGAGGAATTGTGGTGAAATCCTTAAGCTGCTGACTTCGTGGCATGATTTTTACTGACGTCACAAGTGTAACACATTTTAGGAATATGTGATAAATGCATGTACATGGCAAATTTTAAATGAAATATTACTTCTTTGGTCTTTTTAATAATTCTTGAATGCATAAATATAATTTAAACACAGCAAGAAGTCAACAACTTCACCAAATGTGTAGTCAATACTAGTTAAGGTCCAGCAGGAATGACACTTCCTCAAGCCCATATACTAGTTTCATTATGAAGCTGGCCATCCTTGAGCTACATTCTGGGATAGGAATCATGCTAAATTCAACACTGAAGAAATCAGACAGTCTAAAACCAGACTATAGCTTGATTTAGACCGGTAGACTTTAAAATGTGATTTGTGTCACAAGTGTAACATATATTATGTAGTGACTTCATCTCACTTTTTCTTGTGTTTGGTCAAAGGATGATCTATTCAACAATTAATTTCATACTTTTGGGTATTTTAGGGTAGTTATTCACTCTTCCGATACAAAGAAAACACAAAATGGTGTAAACAAAAAGGATAAAATTATGCACTCACAAGTAGGGAAAGGTATTTTTTCACAATTCAAAAAATATTTACAGGAATTTATTGAAGAAAACCAAAAAAGATGCTTGGTTGTACATACTATAGTAGATTATGTAAAGTATAAGTGATAAGAAAAGACAAAAGTGACATAATCAGTTCCCTTGTTTGCTTGTCACAAGTGTAACACAATTATTTCTTTCTATTTAAGCCTTAAATTTGTTACAGATTCTTTAGAATTGTAAGAAATGGTATCATTCAAATCATTCAATTGACCCACAATGAGTGCTGTCAACTGTTTTCTGATCATTAACATTTTATAACTACTTACTATGCTTAATAAACAAATCTGGATAGTTCATTTTTTAAAGTTTTGTGCTAAAAAAAGGGAACTGATTTATGTTTTGATACATTTTATTCAATTTCCATGAAGCCAATTCACTTCATCCTATATAAAATCTATATGAGATCAAAAATTCAATGGAGAAACTCCCTCATCTGATTTTGTCACAAGTGTACCAGATTCCATTACCAACATATGTTATTGTGTTTAATATGTTTTATATCCTATATATTCAAATGAAATTTGTTCTGTGTTTTTCATATACCCTACTTGTTATCTAATAACAATTTTTAACAAAAAATCATGCTTATTATTTTAATTAGAAAAACTTTTTCCTCTACACAGTGAAAATCCAGGGGTGTATTTTCACATACAATTTTATTACAAGTGCAAATTTTGGGTGAAAGATTAAATTTTACTTTGAAAATGTGTATACATAAGTACTTCATCAGTTCGTGAGAAAATATTTACAATTCTGCATACCTGTGTTGTTTATAATCAAGCTAAAAGTAGCTTATAGAATTGTAAAAAAATAATGAAAAAATGATTTAAGTATTAAATTTAAAGCATTGTCCTAAATTTTATTCTTAAACCAGTATTTGTTTCTGAAATTTTGATGTTCCCTGGTTAGGATGACGTAAAAAAGATAATGATAGAGCAATTTTGAAATTTGACCCCCAATGTCACACTTTGGATGCATTTTTATTGAAATCACCCATAAGTTAAACATGTGTTCTGGGTGCCCCAAAGAACCATCTCATTAAGATGGTTCTTTTGAGTACCCACAACATATATTTAACTTGATAAATAAGAAAAATAATTTTCAAATATGCACGCTTCTTTGGAGGCCTGGAGTAGACTTTTGGCATCAGCAACCAATGTAGGCTTTGTTGTGTTTTTGTCACTTTCCCATATGGTGTCCTGGGTCAGGTGTGGTACTTTATTGTATCTATTCCTGATCTTTGCCTTCTTTACTTTTATCAACCCTGCACATCCACACATGAAAATCTGTCTTTAGGATTTGCATCCAGGTAAGGCTCAGTTTAGCCAATTCAGCCACATAGACTAGCTAGAATATTGAAACTGCATGTACTTGTAGCAAAGTCAGCTATTTTACATTCCAGAGAGCCAATAACAAAGGTGCTGCTGATCAGACTGTGCTCGTGTACAGGCTGATATTTGCCGTTGTTGATTGCAACGTGCATTGTACATTGTGTAAACCTTTGTGAGTTTATTAGACCATTATACATGCAATGATGTCGTAAGGCATGCCCATATCCAGAAAGTTTTGTCAGAGGGGGTCCAACTTTGATGTGTTTTTTTTTTCTAGTTTGATCAGGGGAGGAAGGATCCAAATACCACTTTTAGCGGGCCATCATCAGCCCACCAGTGAAACGCCATTTAAGTGGCGTTTAGCTGGCGGGCCAATGATGGCCCAACATTGAATGCTGGATTGGTAACTTTGTTATGGGGATCTGGACCAGTATTGCTAAGGAACCCTATACTTTTGTAATTTTCCAGGGGGGGCAGCCCGGACCCCCCTCTGGATCCCCACATATAAGGGCAAATGTTGCAATTCATTTTATATAGTTCCTGATAAACAGAAGTTTGAGCGTAAAATAGTGATTATTTTCTTACCCATCAGTTTCAAAAGAATCATCTCATTGAGATTACTCTTTTGAACATCCACAACATATGTTTTGGTTGAAAAGTAAGAAAATTAATTTTTATTAATACACAATTTTACCTGGAGGCCTGTTTTGTCTTTGAAAATTGCATTGTTGTCTTTTTAAGTTTTTATTCATGACTACTGTCATGCCAACCAAGAGTGACAGTGACGTAATATCATGTTTACAATCGCTAAGTTGAACATTAACTTGTACACTCCACTTCAGCAAAAGCGAATTGATAGATCACTTGTTTGTTAATCCTATCCAGAGGATAGGATTAATACACAAGTGATCTATTGATTATGGGTCCATGATAACTTTGTAAACAAAACATGAAGTCACTCTTGGCTGGCAGGACAGTAGCTAATTTCATGTTGAATTTCAGAACCAGCCCAGAAGTTGTATGTTCGGTTGTTTTCAAGACGGCTTGCCTGGCTGCCTATGACAAAAATCAACTATCCTGAAATCAGTGATGATATAGAGGGGCTGACTGATACCCTTACTGGGGCTGGCTTTTTAATCTCAGGTAATTATCACTAAACAGGTAGTAGGTTCAGATAAAGCAAACTTTTTTGAGTGTAAAGTTGTGACTATTTTCTTATATATGGGTTTAAACATATGTTTTGGGTGCTCAAAAGAATTGTCTTGTTGAAACGGTTCCTTTGAGTACCCACTACATATGGTTTGGTTGAGAATTAAGAAAGATGGCTTTTAAATAATACACTCTCAAGACAGACCTGTATATATAGCTTATGTACCACTGAGTCAAGTCCTGACTTAAATGATGTTGATGGACATCTGCCAACAATGAAAGCAGTCAGTGAAGCTTCTTTATATAGGCAATATTTTTTTTTTAATTCTATAAGACAGAAATTCCAATTACTCTGTGAAAACCATGTAAAATTTTAACACCATGTTTATATCAGAACTGTTTTACAAGGCTGCATTCACATTAATAGTACACTTTTGCCTTTTTAGCTCACCTAAGCCAAAGCCCCACTGATGAGCTACTTGTATACCAATGACTCTGCCATCTGTCCATTTTGAAACAACTTCTCTGAGTCAGAAACCACTGGACCAATTGAACTCAAATTTCACAGGGTTTGCACAGGCTTGAAAAGTACTTGAATTTAGAGGGCTTTCTTGAAAAGTCCTTTAAAATTAAGTATACCTTGAAATGTACTGGAAAATCACTCATAGGCCTTGAAAAGTCCTTGAATTCTTCTGTTTTCTGTAGAACTTAATTGTGATTGTGTGTACAGGGTACAATCTCCTTCCATTTGTGGTGCTTGGTTGTATCAATTCCTGATCTTTGCCCCTTTTCTTACTTTAACACTGTTGATAGAGATCAAATCTGTATAAAATTGTTGTGCCTTTATTTGGTGCTGCACCAAATAAAGGCATAACAATTTTATACTAATTTTCTAGTACTAATTTCTCCATTATCTCAGTGTAGCATTTCTGAAAAAGAATTGTAACACTTAAATCAGGTTTTCTCAAAAACTTTTAGTCCTTGAAAACTGTAGGATAGTCTTCAGAGTTCCTTGAAAAATCCTTGAATTTTACTCAAACTTGCCTGTATGAATCCTGTTTCATATGGAGGCTCCTTATAAGGAGGGAGGGGTGTGTGTGTGGGGGGGGGGGATGAAATTTTGTTCAAATAGACCTGTTCAGTGTTCACACAACAAAGATGGCTGCATCACCCTTGATCCATATATGGTAAATACCCTTTATATTTCTTCTCCAGATGACCTTGGGCCTTGATATGTAGCAACATCAAGGTCAAATTTGATTCCCAATGCATTTAAATGGGAAAATCTTAAAAAGTTGATTTTATGAAAACTGTTGAAGTTTAACATTACTAATTAAATATGTTTAACCTAAGGAGACGATTACATTGTCTGCTGATATCCTTTGCAAACAGCTTGGATCCAGATTAGGACCGACAGAATGTCGGGTCAGATCTGGATCCAAACCATTTGACACTCTGATAGTGTTCCTGATTATTTTTTTTAAAAAGTTAATTTTGAGAAAAGTCAGCAGACAGCAACAAAAGCATAAAAAATTACCCAGTATGCAAAGAGTAAATGCACAAAGTAGGCCTCTAATTAATTTTCTTATTTCTCAACCAAAACATATGTTATGGGTACTCAAAATAACCGTCTCAATGAGGCGGTTCTTTTGAACACTTAAACATATGTTAAAACTGATGGGTGATAAAAATATTTACAATTTTACGCTCATAAATTTTAGATATCTAAACCTGTGACAAAGACTAATAACTATTTTCAGGCGAAGAGCTAAATGATGTCACTCAAATACTAAAGATCCTAGCTGCCCCTGATCTCAAGGCTCTAGCAAAATCTTTCCATCTCAACATTACCGGTGCTACAAAGAAACAAATTGTTGAGTTGTTACTGAAGAAAAGTCAGCAGAGTTCAATTAGTTCCATGTTTACTGGTGGAGGAGCAGTTAGTACAGAGAAAACTATGGTCACTAGGTGAGGTTTATTCCTTTGAGCTTACAACCATGTAAGAACCAGGTTAGCAATTAGGCAGTTAGTATGGAGAAAATCCCTTTCCTTCATGAATACTCATGCCAGGCTCCACCCACTATGAATAGTTATAATATAATAAACCTTTATGATGGTCGTAGAACAAAGAAATCACTTGTCAGGTCTACTTGTGTGGGTTCAGATATATCATATTTCCATATGCAAACAGAGTAGACCCTGATCAGGCAGCTCTGTTCTGTTTGCAAGAGAGTTAAAAGGCGTCTCTGTGACGGAGGTAAAGGGTTGACATATTGCATGCTGGGTAACTTTGCATGCTTTTTTGTTGTCTGCTGATTTTTTTCAAAATCAACAGTTTCAAAGAATTCTTTTGGAAAAGCCATCATAGTGCTAAACAGTTTGGATCCAGGTCAGGCCCAACATTTGTTGGGCCTTATCTGGGTCCAAACTGCTTGCAAAGGTTATAAGCAGACAACAAAAGTGGTCACTGATAGGTAAAGGGTTAAACTTATTTGCTGTCAACTCTGTTTTAGGTGTGCAATTTTCTGTCTGTTGTTGTGTTGGGGCCTAATATCACCTTCAACAATTTTTCAGTCGGTTCACAATGGTTTGTTATCAAATTGCACTGTCCTTGGGCTGGTTGCTTTTGGGCTTAATGCATACTAATGTCAGTGACTGACAACTGCCCAGCTTGAATGAATCGAAAGGACTTGGAGAGAATAATCCCTATCTATGGAAGAATGAGATTTCACTTTCTTTCCAGAGCAAAGTCTTCTCTGGGTAGGATATGTCATCTACAGACAGAGAGTCGGGCCGTGTTCATACGAGTACTGATGTTATTCTCTTTATACCACACCAATATTGATGAAGAGAGTGGTCAGGGTGGACAAAATCAACTGTAAGTTACTGCCAGGGTTCATACAGAAGGGTCTGGAGTGTGTGTGGGGTGGGGGGAGGTGAAGTGCAGAGAGCCTGGCTGTGTTTATACAAGCACTGAGTTCTATTTATACCACACCAATATTGATGAGGAGAGTAGTCAGGGTGGACAAAACCAACTGTAAGTTACTGCCAGGGTTCATACAGAAGGGTCTGGAGTGTGTGTGGGGTGGGGGGAGGTGAAGTGCAGAGAGCCTGGCTGTGTTTATACAAGCACTGAGTTCTATTTATACCACACCAATATTGATGAGGAGAGTAGTCAGGGTGGACAAAACCAACTGTAAGTTACTGCCAGGGTTCATACAGAAGGGTCTGGAGTGTGTGTGGGGTGGGGGGAGGTGAAGTGCAGAGAGCCTGGCTGTGTTTATACAAGCACTGAGTTCTATTTATACCACACCAATATTGATGAGGAGAGTAGTCAGGGTTGACAAAACCAGCTGTAAGTTACTGCCAGGGTTCATACAGAAGGGTCTGGAGTGTGTGTGGGGTGGGGGGAGGTGAAGTGCAGAGAGCCTGGCTGTGTTTATACAAGCACTGAGTTCTATTTATACCACACCAATATTGATGAGGAGAGTAGTCAGGGTTGACAAAACCAGCTGTAAGTTACTGCCAGGGTTCATACAGAAGGGTCTGGAGTGTGTGTGGGGTGGGGGGAGGTGAAGTGCAGAGAGCCTGGCTGTGTTTATACAAGCACTGAGTTCTATTTATACCACACCAATATTGATGAGGAGAGTAGTCAGGGTTGACAAAACCAGCTGTAAGTTACTGCCAGGGTTCATACAGAAGGGTCTGGAGTGTGTGTGGGGTGGGGGGAGGTGAAGTGCAGAGAGCCTGGCTGTGTTTATACAAGCACTGAGTTCTATTTATACCACACCAATATTGATGAGGAGAGTAGTCAGGGTTGACAAAACCCGCTGCTGTAAGTTTTACCAGGGCTCATACAGGTGGGATCGGTCATTCTCCTCCCTTCCGCTGAATCATTCAAGAAGGGTTGTTGTCAGTTACAAGCGAAAGTATGTGCACGAAGTACTGGTTATTTGCTTGTTCAAGCTTGCCCAGGAAAAAGTGTGGTTAGGTGAACTGACCGTCCCGCAATGACCAGAGCTGTTGACTTGGGACGTAAAGCAACAAAACAAAGAAACAAATCATACAGGCTTGTCAAGATAGGGGGGGTTAAGGGCAGAGAGCCAGGCTGTGTTTATACAAGCACTGATGCTATTCTCTATACCACACCAATTTTGATGAGGAGAGTGGTCAGGGTGGACAAAATTATCTGTAAGCTACTCCCATGGTTCGTACAGGAGGGTCTGGAGGGAGTTTGGCGCCAGTGAGCCGGGCCACGTATCACACCAATATTGATGAGGAGAGTGGTCAGGGTGGACAAAACCAACTGTAAGTTACTGCCAGGCTTCATACAGAAGGGTCTGGAGGTGGGATGGGTGTGAAAATATAAGAATCCATCATGAGTGTGAGGGTAGTATAGAAAATCTGTCCCGAGGATCGTTGTTTGGCATCACAAGGCTGTTTGGCATCATGAGGCTTGCAGAGTGATGACAAATGATGATCCCGAGGGACGGATTGTTCTATCCTACCCTCACACAAAAAATGGCTTCTTTTTCTTGCTCACCACTGTTTTTATTTATTTATTTGTTTGCAAATAAGCTTAGTCCTTGAATGTGCTAAGATGCAATTTCACATGATGACGTTACTTGACATCCTGGGTAAGATAGCATGGGTAAGATAAGATTTTCTATCCCAGGGTAAAATCTCAGATAATGTTATCCTGTGTGCAAGAAAATATTTGCTTCTTAATCACTACTTGAAAAACTTTTTCACAAAAATCAGCTTTAATTAAAATTTTGAGCTTGATAGTATAATTTTAGGTCTCGAAAACCGCTCATTGTTAAAAAATAAGGGAATCAATCGCTAATCACTATAAAACAAGGCCATTCATGGCTCATTGATCTATTCCATACAGACACTCATAAAAGCTTAAAAAATACTTGAATATAGAGGGCTTGTTTGAAAAGTCCTTGAAAATTAAGTTTGCCTTAAAAAGTGGTAGAAAACTGCTCTTACATGTAGGTCTTCAAGAGTACTTGAATTTTAGTATTTTTTGTAAGACTAAACCCTTTCAACAGTTACCAAGTTCTTACAGGGCTCATGAAAAGTCCTTGATTTTTACATATCGTTGCCTGTATGAACCATACATTCAGTGCCAGAGAGTATAAGAATATTTCTCGCACACCAGATCAGAGTTTTCGCTGTTTTTACCCATATGTGAAAATTCTGTCTCACATACCCCGTTCCAACCTGTGCAAAAGATGAAAAATAAACAAATTGACCGTGACATCATTGTAATGTTATAATTATGTCACCATGTATGTCACATCTCACGTATTCAGGATTTTTTTAAAGCCTTTTTCATGTTTTTCAAATGTAGAAATGAGGTATTTAATGGTGAGCAAGAAAAAGAATCCATTATTTGTGTGAGGATGTGATAGAAAATCCATCCCTTGCAATCACCATTTGTCATCACCCTGCAAGCCTCACAGTGATCCTTGAGACGTATTTTTCAATCCCATCCTAACACTTGTGATAGATTCTTATATTCCTTGGTGTGAGTTGTAGACAGAAGAATCTGTGCTAAGGATCACTGTTTGTAAAAGTACCCATTTAGGTGTTTCAAGTATACCTAAGGTTAATATATCCACCACTATTTTGTTTACCTAAACTATGATTTAAAAATCTGCGTTCATTTTGACCACAGGAGCTTGAAAATCTATCTTTACCTCACCTCTTTAGCTTCAAAACCAAAAGCTTACAATGTCATTATGAGATTTTTGGTTTTAGGGTTTAGAAGTGATAAAAAGATTGAACTTCAAGCTCCTGTGCTTTGATAACCAACTGTTGTCTGTGTTATATATTTCAGCTTTTGATGGCTATCATATCTGACAGCAATTTTGCATTTTTAGCTAACATGCCACTTCCAATGTTGTGAATTTGAAGGTTATCATTGGCTGTGATATCCCCCCCCCCTATTGGCTCTCATACTTCTTTAAGCCCAGACCCCTGTACTTTTCAGATTTCAGATGTTGATGGCCAACATTGGTAGAGTTGTCTACCCCTCTTACACTGTTAATAGACAGAGGTCAGTGTTCAAGGACAGAGATGCTGTTATCAGGTAAAAGTGTAGCCCTAAAGCTGTACAGCCACGGAAAAAGCACAAATTATGAAACCTGTGCATTTTTGCAGTTTTCATTTTTGTACTTTTTTCATAGTTGTAACAAGAAAATAGAACATTCATAGGCATTTTAAACACAACACATTCTTTAGTAAGAAATACCAAACTCTTGTCTATGGAAGTTTTGTAAGGGAAATTCACATGAGGTATTATAGTAATAGCAGAACACTTTGAGACCAAGATTAAGCAGATAAGGCAAAATATTTTGTCATACAGCAAAACTGCATCTTGTACAGCAGCTCCATTTAAGTGATGCTTCTAAGTATTTAAAAAAAGTTTCACTTCATCAGTTTTTATGAAATGATAAATTTAAACAAAAGTCATGATCAGTTTGAGCATTCAAACTGTTATAAAACACAGAGTACCCTTTTGTGAAAGATATATACAGTAAAATCTGGTTTAAGCATTCACTAAAAATAGACAAAACAAAGGTCTTAGAAGGCAAATGGTAACTTAATGAAGGTTGAAAGCATTGCAGAATGCTCCCCTTGGAGCATTCTGCAATACTTTTGACCTGCATTTAGCGATAATTGGTATTGAAAACCAATTTTGGTGTTCTTTTTGAGTGGCTGCTTAAAACAGGTTTTACAGTACATATATTATTTTATACATTTGTCTAATAAAGTGGTTACACATTGTATTGTCTTTGGAACTTCCTATGTCATGGTAAGAGGAAAAAGGTAGAATATGAAGGAATAATGTTAGGTATAAAAATATTACATTCTTGAGAGGTTGAAAATGAAGAATATCATCCCTCTACACAGGTTTAGATAAACAAAAATTTTCAGCTTAAAATTGTAAATATTTTCATACCCATCAATTTTTACTTATGTTTTGGGTGCTCAAAAGAACCGTCTCATTGAGACGGTTCTTTTGAGCACCCACAACATATGTTTTGGCTGAGAAATAAGAGAATTAAATTTTTCGTTACGCACTCTTAACTAAAGTCTTGCCTCTAACTATAATTGCCAACCTCAAAACCACCTCTGAAGATGATCACACTCCTTGGGATGTTTTTGTCAATAACCCTTTCAGGAATGTAATGTTTATGTCATTCATTATTGCTTAAAATCTGTGCTGTCGTGTTTTAACCGGCAAAAACCCATGTATTAGCAAGGCAATTCACATGCTGTTAATGAACAGATTTGGTACCTTAAATACTCTTGTTCCAGGCCACTACATTTTAAGACAGCTGATTCATTTACCACTCATATATGGCTTGGCCCTTGAAGTGGAGTATAAATGAAAAGATCCAGCCACATGTTGTCTGTGAAGCGGTCACAAAATATAGTGCCGTACTTTTCATAAATTTAGATGAACATATCTTTGAATTCTTGCAACATTGTTTTTCAATGTATTTACGTTTGCCAGGGTCCCGAGGAAGGTGTTAAAATCTTGGGCTTTGCTCTCGTTTTTTAACATCTCCCTTAGAACCTCATGAAAAATTATGTTTGATGGCTATATTATTGCATAGAAAGCCATGTCACACGCTATTAACAGCCATGTTTTAACCTGCAAAAACCCATGTATTATTCAGGCAATTCTGTTGATGCAAGGCTGTTGTACTTTATATATACACATTTCAGGCTGTCACAACAATTGACATCATCAACAGTATCATGCATAGAAATGAACATAATTTAGTGATGTAAGTTTTTGCGCTGGAACAAGGGTTTTCAAAACCTACAAATTCTTCTTGCTTTTGTGTGTCATTATAGTTAATACAAAAATGAACTTTTGCAGCGTTCTTCCAAAGTTTTCAAGTGACAAAATGACTGTATGCAATAATAACAATCAAACATGGTTTTCTGATACACTAACATCTGCTAGACCCCTTTGGGGGCCTTTCAGGTTCGGATTTCAAAACCACCCTGAGGGTCCAGCAGATGTTAATGCATCAAAAAACATGTTTGATCCCTATATTTAATAACAATGCCAACACATCCACATAATACATCTGATATGTAAAGTAATTCCATTACTAGTGTACAAAGGGCTGACAGTGCCTTGCTCTACTTCAGGTTTGCGAGGGCTCTGATGTGTGAATTAGAGATACAGACTATAACTGCTTGCCCTATTTCAGGTTTGAGACAGCTCTGATGTGTGAGTTAGAGATACAGACTATAACTGCTTGCCCTATTTCAGGTTTGAGACAGCAATGATGTGTGAATTAGAGATACAGACTATAATTGCTTGCCCTATTTCAGGTTTGAGACAGCAATGATGTGTGAGTTAGAGATACAGACTATAACTGCCTGCTCTATTTCAGGTTTGAGACAGCACTGATGTGTGAGTTAGAGATACAGACTATAACTGCTTGCTCTATTTCAGGTTTGAGACAGCACTGATGTGTGAGTTAGAGATACACACTATGACACCTTGTTCTATTTTAGGTTTGAGACAGCACTGATGTGTGAGTTAGAGATACAGACTATAACTGCTTGCCCTATTTCAGGTTTGAGACAGCAATGATGTGTGAGTTAGAGATACAGACTATAACTGATTGCCCTATTTCAGGTTTGAGACAGCACTGATGTGTGAGTTAGAGATACAGACTATAACTGCTTGCCCTATTTCAGGTGGGAGACAGCACTGATGTGTGAGTTAGAGATACAGACTATAACTGCTTGCCCTATTTCAGGTTTGAGACAGCAATGATGTGTGAGTTAGAGATACAGACTATAACTGCTTGCCCTATTTCAGGTTTGAGACAGCAATGATGTGTGAGTTAGAGATACAGACTATAACTGCCTGCTCTATTTCAGGTTGAGACAGCACAGATGTGTGAGTTAGAGATACAGACTATAACTGCTTGCTCTATTTCAGGTTTGAGACAGCACTGATGTGTGAGTTAGAGATACACACTATGACACCTTGTTCTATTTTAGGTTTGAGACAGCACTGATGTGTGAGTTAGAGATACAGACTATAACTGCTTGCCCTATTTCAGGTTTGAGACTGCTCTGATGTGTGAGTTAGAGATACAGACTATAACTGCTTGCTCTATTTCAGGTTTGAGACAGCTCTGATGTGTGAGTTAGAGATACAGACTATAACTGCTTGCCCTATTTCAGGTTTGAGACAGCAATGATGTGTGAATTAGAGATACAGACTATAACTGCTTGCCCTATTTCAGGTTTGAGACAGCAATGATGTGTGAGTTAGAGATACAGACTATAACTGATTGCCCTATTTCAGGTTTGAGACAGCACTGATGTGTGAGTTAGAGATACAGACTATAACTGCTTGCTCTATTTCAGGTTTGAGACAGCACTGATGTGTGAGTTAGAGATACACACTATAACACCTTCTTCTATTTTAGGTTTGAGACAGCACTGATGTGTGAGTTAGAGATACAGACTATAACTGCTTGCCCTATTTCAGGTGGGAGACAGCACTGATGTGTGAGTTAGAGATACAGACTATAACTGCTTGCCCTATTTCAGGTTTGAGACAGCAATGATGTGTGAGTTAGAGATACAGACTATAACTGCTTGCTCTATTTCAGGTTTGAGACAGCACTGATGTGTGAGTTAGAGATACACACTATAACACCTTCTTCTATTTTAGGTTTGAGACAGCACTGATGTGTGAGTTAGAGATACAGACTATAACTGCTTGCTCTATTTCAGGTTTGAGACAGCACTGATGTGTGAGTTAGAGATACACACTATGACACCTTGTTCTATTTTAGGTTTGAGACAGCACTGATGTGTGAGTTAGAGATACAGACTATAACTGCTTGCCCTATTTCAGGTTTGAGACAGCTCTGATGTGTGAATTAGAGATACAGACTATAACTGCTTGCCCTATTTCAGGTTTGACACAGCTCTGATGTGTGAGTTAGAGAAACAGACTATAACTGCTTGCCCTATTTCAGGTTTGAGACAGCAATGATGTGTGAATTAGAGATACAGACTATAACTGCTTGCCCTATTTCAGGTTTGAGACAGCAATGATGTGTGAGTTAGAGATACAGACTATAACTGCTTGCTCTATTTCAGGTTTGAGACAGCACTGATGTGTGAGTTAGAGATACACACTATAACACCTTCTTCTATTTTAGGTTTGAGACAGCACTGATGTGTGAGTTAGAGATACAGACTATAACTGCTTGCCCTATTTCAGGTGGGAGACAGCACTGATGTGTGAGTTAGAGATACAGACTATAACTGCTTGCCCTATTTCAGGTTTGAGACAGCAATGATGTGTGAGTTAGAAATACAGACGCTCTTTTTCAGGTTTGAGACAGCACTGATGTGTGAGTTAGAGATACAGACTATAACTGCTTGCTCTATTTCAGGTTTGAGACAGCACTGATGTGTGAGTTAGAGATACACACTATGACACCTTGTTCTATTTTAGGTTTGAGACAGAACTGATGTGTGAGTTAGAGATACAGACTATAACTGATTGCCCTATTTCAGGTTGGAGACAGCATTGATGTGTGAGTTAGAGATACAGAATATAACTGCTTGCTCTATTTCAGGTTTGAGACAGCGCTGATGTGTGAGTTAGAGATACACACTTTAACACCTTGTTCTATTTTAGGTTTGAGACAGCACTGATGTGTGAGTTAGAGATACAGACTATAACTGCTTGCCCTATTTCAGGTTGGAGACAGCACTGATGTGTGAGTTAGAGATACAGACTATAACTGCTTGCTCTATTTCAGGTTTGAGACAGCACTTATGTGTGAGTTAGAGATACACACTATAACACCTTGTTCTATTTTAGGTTTGAGACAGCACTGATGTGTGAGTTAGAGATACGGACTATAACTGCTTGCCCTATTTCAGGTGGGAGACAGCACTGATGTGTGAGTTAGAGATACAGACTATAACTGCTTGCCCTATTTCAGGTTTGAGACAGCAATGATGTGTGAGTTAGAGATACAGACGCTTGCTCTTTTTCAGGTTTGAGACAGCACTGATGTGTGAGTTAGAGATACAGACTATAACTGCTTGCTCTATTTCAGGTTTGAGACAGCACTGATGTGTGAGTTAGAGATACACACTATGACACCTTGTTCTATTTTAGGTTTGAGACAGAACTGATGTGTGAGTTAGAGATACAGACTATAACTGATTGCCCTATTTCAGGTTGGAGACAGCATTGATGTGTGAGTTAGAGATACAGACTATAACTGCTTGCTCTATTTCAGGTTTGAGACAGCGCTGATGTGTGAGTTAGAGATACACACTATAACACCTTGTTCTATTTTAGGTTTGAGACAGCACTGATGTGTGAGTTAGAGATACAGACTATAATTGCTTGCCCTATTTCAGGTTGGAGACAGCACTGATGTGTGAGTTAGAGATACAGACTATAACTGCTTGCTCTATTTCAGGTTTGAGACAGCACTTATGTGTGAGTTAGAGATGCACACTATAACACCTTGTTCTATTTTAGGTTTGAGACAGCACTGATGTGTGAGTTAGAGATACAGACTATAACTGCTTGCCCTATTTCAGGTTGGAGACAGCACTGATGTGTGAGTTAGAGATACAGACTATAACTGCTTGCCCTATTTCAGGTTTGAGACAGCAATGATGTGTGAGTTAGAGATACAGACTATAACTGCTTGCCCTATTTCAGGTTTGAGACAGCTCTGATGTGTGAGTTAGAGATACAGACTATAACTGCCTGCTCTATTTCAGGTTTGAGACAGCACTAATGTGTGAGTTAGAGATACAGACTATAACTGCTTGCCATATTTCAGGTTTGAGACAGCACTGATGTGTGAGTTAGAGATACAGACTATAACTGCTTGCCCTATTTCAGGTGGGAGACAGCACTGATGTGTGAGTTAGAGATACAGACTATAACTGCTTGCCCTATTTCAGGTTTGAGACAGCAATGATGTGTGATTTAGAGATACAGACTATAACTGCTTTCTCTTTTTCAGGTTTGAGACAGCACTGATGTGTGAGTTAGAGATACAGACTATAACTGCTTGCTCTATTTCAGGTTTGAGACAGCACTGATGTGAGAGTTAGAGATACACACTATAACACCTTGTTCTATTTTAGGTTTGAGACAGCACTGATGTGTGAGTTAGAGATACAGACTATAACTGCTTGCCCTATTTCAGGTTTGAGACAGCACTGATGTGTGAGTTACAGATACAGACTATAACTATTTGCCTTTTTTCAGGTTTGAGACAGCACTGATGTGTGAGTTAGAGAAACAGACTATAACTGCTTGCCCTATTTTAGGTTTGAGACAGCACTGATGTGTGAGTTAGAGATACAGACTATTACTGCTTGCCCTATTTCAGGTTTGAGACAGCACTGATGTGTGAGTTAGAGATACAGACTATAATTGCTTGCCCTATTTTAGGTTTGAGACAGCACTGATGTGTGAGTTAGAGATACAGACTATAATTGCTTGCCCTATTTCAGGTTTGAGACAGCACTGATGTGTGAGTTAGAGATACAGACTATTACTGCTTGCCCTATTTCAGGTTTGAGACAGCACTGATGTGTGAGTTAGAAATACAGACTATTACAGAGAAAAATAAATGGACAGAGGCTTTTGAGGTTTATAAACAGGCCAAGGATATTGGAAGAGAAATATGTACAAATAAAGAACTTCTTGAGTGAGTGTATGAGGTTTATCAACAGGCCTAGGATATAGAAAGAAAAATATGTACAAATAAAGAATTTCTTGAGTGAGTATATGAGGTTTATCAACATGCCTAGGATAAAAAGAGAATATGTACAAATAAAGAATTTCTCGAGTGAGTATATGAGGTTTATCAACTCTCGAGTGAGTATATGAGGTTTTTCAACATGCCTAGGATATAGAAAGAAAAATATGTACAAATAAAGAATTTCTCGAGTGAGTATATGAGGTTTATCAACATGCCTAGGATATAAAAAGAAAAATATGTACAAATAAAGAATTTCTCTAGTTAGTATATGAGGTTTATCAACATGCCTATGATATAGAAAGAAAAATATGTACAAATAAAGAATTTCTCGAGTGAGTATATGAGGTTTATCAACATGCCTAGGATAAAGAAAGAAAAATATGTACAAATAAAGATTTCTCGAGTGAGTATATGAGGTTTATAAACAGGTCAAGGTATAGAAAGTGAAATGTGTTCAAATAAAGAATTTCTCTAGTGACGTATATGAGGTTTATAAACAGGTCAAGGATATAGAAAGAGAAATATGTACAAATAAAAAATTTCTCTAGTGAGTATATGAGGTTTATAAACAGGTCAAGGATGTAGGATTTGTTTCACTAATCAATATTTCTGCTAGCAACAATTGAACCTGCATGGCAGAGGTATATAGCTAATCAGAGCTAAACATGCTACCAACTGAGGGCGTAGAAAACTAATTAACCCTTTACCTCATAGAGAGGCCCTTTAACACTTTTGCAAACAGAGCAGACTCAGATCAGACAGCTCTTGCAAGAGCTGTCTGATCAGGGTCTACTATGTTTGCTTATGGAAATATGATCAGATCTGATCCTACACTAGTAGACCTGACTAATAATTTCTTTGTTCTGTGTACAAAAGTGAAAGTTTATTTATAAAATTATTCATTGTGGGTGGAGCTTAGCATGAATATTCATGAAGGAAAGGTTTAAAATAGCTTGAATAATCAAATAACTTTTTTTTTTTAGTTGGGACCTAAGTCTTCCTTTATTTCTGCGATGCTACTGTGCCGGCACTATTTACACCCGTATTGACAACCAAGGTGTAGAGATACTTCAGAGACTGAAGAAATACAAAGAGGCAGTGGAACTTCTTGAGGAACTACTTTCTCAGGCGGTATATTGTCCTGAGTACAGAGGTCACTGGTATGACAGACTGGCTCTCAATCTTGATGCTCACCTAAAAATGCAGAAGAAGGTATAAATCTCTCACTATTTTGAATGGTTGATATTTGATTATATTTAAATCTAAATCCGCACTATGTCAGTTAAAATGAGGATTTTTTGTTTAACTTTTAAAATCAAATAAACTTTTGACATGAATATCATAATTAATTATAACATTGGCAGCTCAAAAACCCATTTAGATCTGTTAAGGGTCTACAACTGCATGGAATGTACAAAATATGAAACCTGTGGAATTTAGCTTCGGTTTTATTTAAGAAATGAATTTGATTTTTGGAATGTTCATGGAATCATTAATTCTTCTGGTCTCTTGCATTTAGTAAGTGAATCCCTTGGCTTCATGTATTCATGATTCCATGAACAGACCGAAAATTGAATTTATTGCTTACATGTATATTTACATTTTATTATAAATATCTAAAATATGAAAATTATTCATAATTTAGGAAACAAAACACTTTTGTATTTAATATGTAATTGTATTAACGGGTTTGTCAGAGTGTAAAACGGAAAAGTGGAACAGCCAGCATGGACGTGGACAGCCAATGGAGCAGACAATAGGCTATGAGCTACTAAGAGTTTTGCTCCCCCCCCCCAGGGGAAATTTTGTAGACTATGTTTTTCATAAAGCATATCATCTTACGAGCTTTTTGAAACTTGTTAGCCCTCTGACGACTGGGGCGTTTGGGTGTTACAGCGTGTTAATTATGTTACCCGTCATTTTTTAAAAAAAAACAAATTATGTAATTAAGGCTGTTAAGGTAGTACTTGAACAGTTCAAATTGGCTAAATAGTCATGTAATTTACAAGAACAGTTAATTCCCTGCAGATATTGATGTTTGTCAATGTTATTTAGGCCCATTATGGTGTCATTTACGTTACATTTTCAACTACACCCTATAAAATCATTAAAATTTTGTTAAATAGTTTCATTTGACAATTTTCCAATACAAATTTTAGATTAAAATAACATGTCTCTAAAAGACAATTTACTGACCATTCCAAAACTGCAAACAGTTTGCTTCAATCACAAAAACTCCAAGAGTTATAAGCTGTTGAATATGATGACCCTGAAGAAAATGTTATGTAAAGTAAGAATCTTTTCATTTTAAAATACAGCATGCAATCCTATCTGTACGCTTTTAAACACCATATATGGGCATTCTATTGATAAGCAAGGCTTAAAGGGGATATTAAACATTGTTTCTGGTGTAAAATATCCTTTGATGTTTGATTGCCAATATGTTATGTATGTTACATTAACTTCAGTGCATTCTATATACTGATTTATACCCTAAATGATGCATTTAATGGGTATTTTTTATTTATTTCAAAACTTTTTTGTGTGTTTGATAGATATAAAGATAATAATTTGTCTGAAATGGAATTTATCAGCTCATATTAAGAGACCATATCAAATTGTCAAAGCATATTAGCTTTTGTGAAATAATATATTTTTGAATAATTTTATTACCAACTTGGCAAAATTTGTAGTTGTTAAACTTCATTAATAAAGAATATTAGAGCTCTCAAGTGAAAGCTGAATAAAAAAATATATTCCCATGTTTTGTCAAAACTGTTAAAGTAAGGTATATTACCATATTAAATATATCATAAGGTACTATGTGTGTCCAAAATGATGTCAAAGACAGTATAAATTGTGTTAACAAAGTATACATGATTTTGTTGATAAGTATCTATGTATTTCTGATTTTCATTAGTCTTTTTCCTCAATTATCTCCAAAAGAAACCATATTTCTTTTTTAATGAAAAAGATATCATAAATATCAGATATATTGCAGTGTATTTATTGTTGTATGTGTTACATGTGTGTATGATATAGCATACCAAATATTGAAACCATATCTCAAATTTGTTCTTTGACAGTAGCAAAAGTATGAAAATTATTGCAATTAGATGGAAACAATAATTGCTGATCTTATTTAATGTAATATATAAAGTACTCAATGAAGATTTGACCAGCATGTGAGATTTTGGTACTTATCACTGATTGGCAAAAGCCAACATTAAATGTCCATGCTGACGCAATGGAGCCAGCTGTCTTAATTGTGGTCTATATCTATACTTAGTGTATGAAGGCAGCAAAGGCTCTGGTGAGTCTACACATTTACACAGGCTAACATGAGCCTTCATTTCTTGAAACTGTGATAAGTGCCAAAATCAAATGTGCTGGCTCTTTTGATTTATTCTTTGCATTACTAGTTATAATCTATTTAGCTTGATTTGAATTATGCAAATGATTAGAAGGATGTAATTTTGTAACCATGATTATATTTTCATTTGGCATGCTAAATAGGAATAAAATAAAATTTCACTGTTAGACTAAGTATAATTGACAGAAATAAGTCAAAGCAAAATTACCAATGAATTTGTTTAAGTCCATTCAATTAGTCATGTCTACAATACAATACTACCGATGCAAGGGAGCTTTTCTATGTATACTTAAGGCCAAAAGTAACTTTACACTGTTATTATATATACCTTTTCTGGGTATTGGTGAGTGGTATTTTAAATGTGTTTAATTCATATAAAAGTTCAATCAATTATTCATATGACCTTTTAAATTTCATGTTGTTGCTGTCAAAAATGCAACCACAATGCCATAATGAAAGAAGCAAGGGGGCAAAATAAACTTTTCCAAAACGCATCACTTTTGATGTGTTACTGTAGCTGTGCAATTGGACAATTTTCAATTTTAAAGAACCAGTCTGAAAGACAGGCTACTGAATTGTTGTTAAAAGTTCAAATCAGCTTGGATCACTCTTCGAGTAACACAAATTAGAGTTGTGTTTTTACGTACATACCCCTTTTTGTGAACTTAACAATGCTTTCAATGGAATTTCCCATAAGAAATTGTTTGCCGTTTTTCTTCTAAACTGATGGGAATTTTTACCAGATTATCTCGTCACATTCTCAGGGCAGAAGTCCCAACAAATCGCTGGTGAAAAAATCCTTATGCCATCTGAGATAAAGCTTTTAGCAGGGACTAAAATTTACTATTGTTTTAATTCAAAGGGAGATAATTTCAAAGTGAACCAACTTTCAAATGCTGCCAAAAACAAACTATACGTCAGAGACAGAATGTCTTGCAGTATTTTTTATGTGCAATCGATGGCCCTTAAAATAGTGTGTTCAAATCCTAGGTTTACTTTGGATTTTGTTAGGAAATGCTGATTTTGTGTTTTTAATAAAAGCACAGATAACTTGAACGAAGATTAATTTACCTAAGTTGTTTTCGTGAATTAGGACAGGACGGGAACCAGCAACTTATTGCAATATTTAATTTGGTTAAATTCAAAAGCAGTAAAGATACATTCAATAGTTCAAAGTGTAAAGTTACTTTTGGCTTTAAGTATATTATCCCTTTTAAATTTATCACATACAAAGAACCATTAGAACAAAACTTATGCTGTCATGTTTCATTACTTCACAAAATTGTATTACCAGATGAAACAGATGAAAAGTGTTATATTCTCCAAAAATATTTGTGTGATGCATGTTACCGAGATAAAGTGTATACTGGACATGCTTTAGATATAGAGGGATTCATTACCATAGAAGATATAATCATAGGTTTGGCATGGTGGGTGCCATATATTGGTCAGAAACAACCATGATTTAAAAAAAAAAAACACTTTACTTTTTGTTCAAAGGATAAACACCTGTTTTAATTCTTCATTTCTCAATTTTGACCATGCTTAAAATGACTTACAATTTTAGAAATTGTAAGGTAGCTTTCCTTGATTGTTATCAATATAAAGATAAACCAAAAGCTTTGAAGCGTGACTCTATTTACAATATTGATATGTTGTTCTAGAAAAAAGGGTTTCATGCATTTATTTTCATTTACTATAAAAGCTTTGGCATACATATATGTTCCAACCAGACTGGCTCATTTTACGCAGTCTGCATCAAGCGTTTGGAATAGAAAGACCCAAAGGTCATTGGTCAGAGGTCGTGGTACATCTGTAGTTGTTGTAATCAATAGCTGATAAGCTATATATGTACTTTGTTGGCTTACATCTTACTAAACTACTGCATGCTTAATATCATGGTTCATCTAAATTGAACTATAGACAGTGAGGAAAATGTCTTGCATATACAATGTATCATTTCATATATAAAAATAATTAAACATATATAAGTGTAAGAGAGTTAAGTGATATTATTTTTGCATTTACGAAGCATTATTTGATGATTGAGTGAAGAATTTTTTGTAAGTGATTTTTACATATATTCGATAAAACACTCTTAATTGAAATGGCATTTTATTTGCTTTGAGTTCAAGTTCTTTTCCTTTTCATTACCCATACTTTTGTTAGAGTTTAATCTCACTTAAATTTTATGTTAAAAAGGTAATATTTATTGTTTCTCTCATCTAATTGAGCCCTCAAATGGCAATTATCTACATCCTCTAGCAGTTTAACCTCATATGATGCTAATATTGCACTAAAATAATGTAACGTATGCAACAGTAATAAAATGTGCCTAAATGTGTTAAACTTATACTGCTAGTCATTTAATTTCAATTACAAGATAATATTGATATGTAAGAATAAGAAACAGCTTGATATATATACTATGGGATTTGCTATTATTTTCGGGCAACATATTAAACTCTGCTTTTGCAGGGTAACGCCCCAACCCATAAAGAGGTAACATGCATTATTTTGTGGCTTATGTTATGTGGTTTTAGAAAATTATAGTATATAAAACTCTCCCTCAGATATATTTAGGCAGTTCATGGTCTAGTGGAAGCACAACACTAAATAGTAGTATATTTGAAAGTAAGTAATGTATATAGCTGCAATATAATGGACTTAAGATGTATTGATGCATACCAGCTGTATGCTGCGTTTAATTAAGTGATTTTAAGGTCATCAGCATGTTGATAAATAAGATTTAGGTATAGGTTTGTATTTGCCCACGAGGATTGGAAGCTGTTATAGGGTAACATAGTTAACAAGGCTGTAACACAGTAATGCCCCAACTGCCAGAGGGCTAACATGCGTCACTTTCCTTCATATATAGTGTAGTTTTAGAAAATCATAGTGTAAAAAATTCCCCCTTTGGGGGAGCGGGGTCTATAAGCAGCTCATGGTCTGCAAGAGGCTTGTTTTGCACCTGCAACTCTGATGTGGCTTGCTGTCAATCAAAACATTGGTGTCATTTCTGCTGAATGAGTTCGATGTTGGAAGTGTATTGCATGGGCAAGTGAGCTTGGCAGCTGTCAATCAAATTTGTGTCATTCATGAGGCTATGAACGGTTGCAAAATAATTTAAAGATTCATTAAAGGCTTGCTTTGAAAATGTAAATATATTTTGTACATTTCCCACTAGTATAACAGCAAAATAGAACCATCTCATACATTTTAAGAAATAAGTTGCTTAAACCTTTTGTTGCAGTGTTTAGAAGTGGTGAAAGCTGGGCTTAGTGACCCTGAAGTGAGACCAAGTCGAAGATTCTTGTTGTATCAGAGAGCAGAGAAGATATGTACGGGACCTAACTCTAAATTCCCTGACAAGCTGGCGGAGATTGAACAGGTCAAGGTCACTGAAGCACCTGAGGTAGGAAAATACAGTAAAACCTGTGTAAAACGGCCACTCAAAATAGACAAAACAAAGATCTTAATCACAAATGGTAGCTTTATGAAGGTCATAAGTATTGCAGAATGCTCCTCTTGGAGCATTCTGCAATACTTTTGACCTGCATTAAGCGATGATTGGTCTTGAAAACCAATTTGTGGTCTTTTTGAGATAAGCCGTATTACACAGGTTTTACTCTAATACTAACTGAATATGGGTAAATACTGCAGGACAAAAGAAGTATTTGACATAGGAATGACACAATTTATTTTATGATTTTTGTCTTCAATTTTCATATGCCTTTGGTTGTTAAACTAGAAATGGTGTTTGTTTGTCACAGATACTCCCTTAGTTCAATTTACAATCTTTAGTTATTTAACTTGGATTAGTGTTCATAGGACTCAGATTCCCCTGCCAAATGTTCCTAAATGATAGTTAAGTTATACATGTATGTCCTGGAGGCAGATGAAACGATGATAAAGATAAAGAAGTCAAGAAGATATTCCCTTCATGAAGTCAAATACAGATTAAGTTCATCAGGACCATAAATTCTTCAAAAATAATTTGACATAGTTTTACTTGAATTAATTAAGACTGTAACCAAATTCAAACAACCTTTAATTTAGTACTGTCCATATACACACCAAATTTTGTTAATATCATTCCACTTAAACCAAATCTGTCATTTGAAGCTATTTTTGGACAGACAGGATAGCAGAGATCACTAGACCAGATAATTGAGCCGTGACATGTGATTTTCAACAATGTGGTATGTGCGACCAGCAAAGCCTCAGATCAGCCTGCGCATACGCGCAGTCTGATCAGAGCCTTTGCTTGTTGCTTGAATATTCTATGACTGTTAAGCTACTGGCTGAACATCAGTTGTAGTTTCTAATCTTAAAAGGCTGCACAGGCTTGTCTGAGTCTACATGTGTCAAATTGCCACATTGTTGGAAATCACATGTCGCTGCTCATATTGTGCAGAATCAAGTTCAAAGTTAGTGTATATTTCAGTAATTTCAAGGTATGAACCAAATTTTGTTACTGGTCATGCAAGCTTAAACTACTACTACATAGGTCTGGTTAAGCAACATTTTTCAGCGTAAAATTGTTTTTATTTTCTTACCTATCCACTTAAACATATGTTTTGGGTGCTCAAAAGAACCGTCTCATTGAGACGGTTCTTTTGAGTACCCACAAAATATGTTTTGGTTGAGAAATTAAAAAAAATCAATTTCACACTCTAATCAAGAGGCCTGCTACTAGGAAACAGATTTCTGAATGGACATATAACACCTGACAGCAGTGATGCTGTATACCATCCAGTGCAAATTACAGAGGCACAATAAATGAAAGAATATAGGTGTAATCTGGAAAGAAATTTTGAACTCACTCTTGACAGGCACCTTTATGGACCAATCCATGTGATAATTAGAGATTTATCGCATGAGGGTTTGGTTATCATCCAAAGTATCAACACAAGATCTCATTGTGGGTCAGAGAGCTAAAAAGCTTTTGGCCTGATAATAGTAAATGATTGATACCAGGATTTCAGGTGGACTGAAATACACTTTGAACATTTTGTCCAAGCAGCCTCAATATTGTTCTGACATCTGGAAAAATTTTTATGAAGTTATTCTTTTATTTGGTCCCCGAGTTTATTTCATCTGCTGGAGAGATCTTTGTAGATGGTATGGTAATGCCAGATGCCACCTCTATGGGAATGAAGTACCAGTTTGTGTTATCTGGTGGGGAGGAGGGGGTGACCCTGTGTACTGTTGAACATAATCTTACTGTCTTTTGCAGCTCTATGTAGATGGTATGGTGATGCCAGATGCCACCTCTATGGGAATGAAGTACCAGTTTGTGTTATCCGATGGGGAGGAGGGGGTGACCCTGTGTACTGTTGAACATAATCTTACTGTCTTTTGCAGCTCTATGTTGATGGTATGGTGATGCCAGATGCCACCTCTATGGGAATGAAGTACCAGTTTGTGTTATCCGGTGGGGAGGAGGGGGTGACCCTGTGTACTGTTGAACATAATCTTACTGTTGTTTGCAGCTCTATGTAGATGGTATGGTGATGCCAGATGCCACCTCTATGGGAATGAAGTACCAGTTTGTGTTATCCAATGGGGAGGAGGGGATGACCCTGTGTACTGTTGAACATAATCTTACTGTCTTTTGCAGCTCTATGTAGATGGTATGGTAATGCCAGATGCAACCTCTATGGGAATGAAGTACCAGTTTGTGTTATCCGGTGGGGAGGAGGGGGTGACCCTGTGTACTTTTTAAGTTAATCTTACTGTTATTTGCAGCTCTTTGTAGATGGTATGGTGATGCCAGATGCCTCCTCTAAGGGAATGAAGTGCCAGTTTGTGTTATCTGATGGGGAGGAGGGGGTGACCCTGTGTGCTGTTGAACTTAATCTTACTGTTGTTTGCAGCTCTATGTAGATGGTATGGTAATGCCAGATGCAACCTCTATTGGAATGAAGTACCAGTTTGTGTTATCCGGTGGGGAGGAGGGGGTGACCCTGTGTACTGTTTAAGTTAATCTTACTGTTGTTTGCAGCTCTATGTAGATGGTATGGTGATGCCAGGTGCCACCTCTATGGGATTGAAGTACCAGTTTGTGTTATCCGGTGGGGAGGAGGGGGTGACCCTGTGTACTGTTGAACATAATCTTACTGTCTTTTGCAGCTCTATGTTGATGGTATGGTGATGCCAGATGCCACCTCTATGGGAATGAAGTACCAGTTTGTGTTATCCGGTGGGGAGGAGGGGGTGACCCTGTGTACTGTTGAACATAATCTTACTGTCTTTTGCAGCTCTATGTTGATGGTATGGTGATGCCAGATGCCACCTCTATGGGAATGAAGTACCAGTTTGTGTTATCCGGTGGGGAGGAGGGGGTGACCCTGTGTACTGTTTAAGTTAATCTTACTTGTTTGCAGCTCTATGTTGATGGTATGGTGATGCCAGATGCCACCTCTATGGGAATGAAGTACCAGTTTGTGTTATCCGGTGGGGAGGAGGGGGTGACCCTGTGTACTGTTGAACATAATCTTACTGTCTTTTGCAGCTCTATGTAGATGGTATGGTAATGCCAGATGCAACCTCTATGGGAATGAAGTACCAGTTTGTGTTATCCGGTGGGGAGGAGGGGGTGACCCTGTGTACTATTTAAGTTAATCTTACTGTTGTTTGCAGCTCTTTGTAGATGGTATGGTGATGCCAGATGCCTCCTCTATGGGAATGAAGTACCAGTTTGTGTTATCTGATGGGGAGGAGGGGGTGACCCTGTGTGCTGTTGAACTTAATCTTACTGTCTTTTGCAGCTCTATGTAGATGGTATGGTAATGCCAGATGCAACCTCTATGGGAATGAAGTACCAGTTTGTGTTATCCGGTGGGGAGGAGGGGGTGACCCTGTGTACTGTTTAAGTTTATCTTACTGTTGTTTGCAGCTCTATGTAGATGGTATGGTGATGCCAGATGCCACCTCTATGGGATTGAAGTACCAGTTTGTGTTATCCGGTGGGGAGGAGGGGGTGACCCTGTGTACTGTTGAACATAATCTTACTGTCTTTTGCAGCTCTATGTTGATGGTATGGTGATGCAAGATGCCACCTCTATGGGAATGAAGTACCAGTTTGTGTTATCCGGTGGGGAGGAGGGGGTGACCCTGTGTACTGTTGAACATAATCTTACTGTCTTTTGCAGCTCTATGTTGATGGTATGGTGATGCAAGATGCCACCTCTATGGGAATGAAGTACCAGTTTGTGTTATCCGGTGGGGAGGAGGGGGTGACCCTGTGTACTGTTTTAGTTAATCTTACTTGTTTGCAGCTCTATGTTGATGGTATGGTGATGCCAGATGCCTCCTCTATGGGAATGAAGTACCAGTTTGTGTTATCCGGTGGGGAGGAGGGGGTGACCCTGTGTACTGTTGAACATAATCTTACTGTTGTTTGCAGCTCTTTGTAGATGGTATGGTGATGCCAGATGCTACCTCTATGGGAATGAAGTACCAGTTTGTGTTATCAGGTGGGGAGGAGGGGGTGACCCTGTGTACTGTTGAAGTAAATAACTGTTGTTTGCAGCTCTATGTAGATGGTATGGTGATGCCAGATGCCACCTCTATGGGAATGAAGTACCAGTTTGTGTTATCTGGTGGGGAGGAGGGGGTGACCCTGTGTGCTGTTTAAGTTAGTCTTACTATTGTTTGCAGCTCTATGTAGATGGTATGGTGATGCCAGATGCCTCTTCTATGGGAATGAAGTACCAGTTTGTGTTATCCGGTGGGGAGGAGGGGGTGACCCTGTGTACTGTTTAAGTTAAACTTTCTGTTGTTTGCAGCTCTATGTAGATGGTATGGTGATGCCAGATGCTACCTCTATGGGAATGAAGTACCAGTTTGTGTTATCCGGTGGGGAGGAGGGGGTGACCCTGTGTACTGTTTAAGTTAATCTTACTGTTGTTTGCAGCTCTATGTTGATGGTATGGTGATGCCAGATGCCACCTCTATGGGAATGAAGTACCAGTTTGTGTTATCCGGTGGGGAGGAGGGGGTGACCCTGTGTACTGTTTAAGTTAATCTTACTGTTGTTTGCAGCTCTATGTAGATGGTATGGTAATGCCAGATGCAACCTCTATAGGAATGAAGTACCAGTTTGTGTTATCGGATGGGGAGGAGGGGGTGACCCTGTGTACTGTTTAAGTTAATCTTACTGTTGTTTGCAGCTCTATGTTGATGGTATGGTGATGCCAGATGCCACCTCTATGGGAATGAAGTACCAGTTTGTGTTATCCGGTGGGGAGGAGGGGGTGACTCTGTGTGCAGTGGAAGAATTGGCTCTAGAGCATTACAAGGAAAATGGATATCCTGAAGGTATATAGATTTAGCCCTTTCTTGTTGATCTAGACAATTGTCATTTGCGTTGTCATCTGCTAATAAGCTTTAGCAGCAGCCTTTAGAGCAAACGGTATGGACCCAGATCAGACTGCTTCCTTCTGGTCCGAGTTCATACTGTTTGTTGCCATGATAGCAGTATTAGTGACCTCTGGCCTCGAGGTTATAAAACTTTAGTACAGCCTCAAACTCAAAATAAAGTGCAATGATTGGCTGCATGCGGACATGTGTGCGCAAGCAGCCAAATATTGCACTTTTGAGTTTGAGAATGAACTCAAGTTTTATAACCTCGAGGCCTGGAGTACATCTGAAGAAATGCAGCAGACATAATAAGCAGACAATATTTTCAGGAATTTAGAATATTGACTGGTTAAAGGTTAGCCTTTTCCTGACTGGTGCATTCTTTCATTTAATTATTTCATGGACATTTGCCAATAATTAGGGCCTGCCAATGAATCTGGCCACTGCATGTCGGTTTGCACTTGAGGCCACTCTAACTTAGTCATTTATCACCTGATTATTTCCAAATTTAATGTTATATGGATTACTTGCATCAAATTCTTGTCCAATTTGGAATATGGGTTTTGTCCAATGAACGATAACCAAGATGGCTGCCAAAATGGCAGCTCCCTGTTGATTTGCACTTGTGGACACTCTAACTTAGTCATTTATCACCCATGTTTTTCCAAATTTCATAATGGATTACTTTCATCAAACTCTCGCCCAGGAGCACAGTAACCAAGATGGCCACCAAAATTGCCACCACCTGTTTGCACTTAAGGACACTTTAACTAAGTTTTTTGTCACCTGATTGCTTTCAAAGTCCATTTATGCATTACTTTAATCAATCCCTTGGACAAGTTCAAATATGGGTTTTGTCCAATATACCCTACTAGGGTGGCCACTAGAATGCTCATTCCCTGTCTGTGTTATATCAAAATCTATGTTAATATGAGGTGTTTTATAAAGGACCTGCACTGTAATTTGACCTTACTTTTGAAGCACCAAGCAAGACTGCAGCAATAAGAAAATTTTTCACTATTTGCTTCAGTTTTTTGGTAAGCAGGCAATGATATTTCATGTTCATTGTATGCCCTGATGTATCAAATTAAATTTTAAATGTAAGTCTCAATTTGCATGCAAAAAGAAACTTTTCCTCAGTGTTACCTGCTGCAAACCATGGATGGTGCTTCAAGCATTACATGCTTATTATTTCAACTATCATTTTACTTTATAGGACTTCATGCCGAGGGTTCTATCATAAGTAACCTGTTTGTCATGTTTTTCTGGGACATTGAGTTCATGGACATACCAGATGTGTTCCATAGTCCTTTCCAGTCGGCCCCTTTAGATATGATGACAACAGACTTCTACACCAGCAGACAACAGCTTGTTGATGATAGACTTGAGTGGCTTAAGACAGCAGATGAGGAGGTACTGTATAACACTCAATATTGGTTTTAAATTTTTCATGATTTTTTGTTGTCTGTTGGGTTTTTTTCAAAATCAACTTTTAACAAAAAATTCTTCCATGAATACCATCATAGTAATGATCTAGATCATGACCAACATTCTGCCGGGCCTGATCTGGATCCAAATTGCTTGGAAATGTTATTAGCTGATAACA
Organism: Loripinus fragilis; assembly: GCA_964019695.1. Classification (NCBI taxonomy): domain Eukaryota; kingdom Metazoa; phylum Mollusca; class Bivalvia; order Lucinida; family Lucinidae; genus Loripinus; species Loripinus fragilis. Next base: position 7,253,702 of record OZ026517.1, on the reverse strand, counting down.
CCAGTAGGCAAAGAGTTACACAAATATACAAGAGCATGGGTGAAATTTTTCAGGATTATTCCTGAATTCAGGATTTTGAGGCTGACTTTCCACAGAAAGTCAGCTTTAAAATGCTGAATTAGACAGATTTTAATAGCTTATCTGGTCTATTTTCAGTTCATCTTTGGGCACTTGACCATTTAAACTTGAAATTGTTAACATTTGTAGGCATACAGCAAGTTTTAAGATTTGAATTTCCAAAGTTCAGGATTTTTGAAATTTTGAACTTTCACCCATGCAAGAGTAGTACAATGATATAAACACAATTAACCCTTAAAGGCCTGTAAAATAATGCATCAGAAAATGTCATCTGTTATAGTCATCTGCTGCATATATTTGCTAATATCATTTGCTATTATATACTGTACAGTGTTTTATCTTGTAGACTTTGGTAGCAGAGGTTGGAGATATATGGGAGAAACACAATGGGAAGATGTGTAATGGTATAAACTGGGAAAAATTTACAGGTCCTCAGAAACTACAGGTACCTTACTTCTATTACTTCTGAAATAAAACACTTAGCTCGGCAAGATGGACTGCTCATCTGGTTTCTATTTATCATGCCACCTGGGAAGCATGGCAGACACATAGTGATGATGTCACTGCATCATCGGTGCTGTTGCCATCGGCAGTGGCATCACAACATTAGTTTCCAATCAATAACTTTTGAAGGTTACATGAATTTCATTGAAAGTTTACAGAAGGGTTAAGCATTGTAGAATACAGGTCAAGTTTTAATTTGGATTTCATCTACAAAAGTTTGACTGAGTTATGACCCTTTTTGACTTAGGTTTTGCCAAGCATCACATCCGATTCTCGGAATTCTAGTTACTATTTGTATCTTGAGTTTAAATCCCAGTTTTGCCACATTTTTTAATTAGAGATTATTTTATCTCAGCTAATGTTTCAAGTAGAACAGCTGTCAGTTACAGATGAAGGTACATGTTTGTAGTATTAATTCACACAGGCATGTTTCACAGTATAGTGTTGGTAAACTTAACCCTTTCATGCTTTCCTTGAAAGTCCAAGATGGTAGACTTTGGTATCTCATCTGGATCTGCACCATTTGCTAGTATAAAAACAATCTTGTTTGCTAGTACAGTGCAGTCCCTGTATAAAAGACCTTATTATAACACGGATAAGGATATAAAATGGTCATGTTGTGCCTCCCTAAATTCTTTTATCATAAAATTTTAGAAAATAATTATAGGAAAGTGACCATAAATAAAATGGTCATTTTCCTATAATTCTTTTATAAAATTGTTGATTTACAACAATGTTCACTTATAACATGGTCTGTTCCTATGGACCCCAAATATAGCATTATAAAGGAACTGCACTGTATAAACTGCACTGTATAAAACAATCTTATTTTCTAGAAAGAATGACTATTCATCTAGAAATTAAAAATAGTTTAATATGGAAGGTTCTGGAACCTTGGAGAAAAGTCCAGAATTCTCTGGAACTTTCTTTTTCATGCAAAAAAAAGCTTAATGAGCGGGTTCTGGAATCATCCAGAAGTATATTTTCATAAGGGCATCCTTGGAGTAAAGTCAAAACCTTTTGTGCTGGAATTCCTACTTATAATATCTGGATTAATTTGTGTTTGACCTATTTTTTCTGGATTACTTTGTGACATTCAGTGTTGGATTCGGACTAAGTGTTCATTTGGAATTAAGTTCAAAACCTGGGGATCAGAAACTGCTGAAGGACTTGTGTTGATAAATATTCTAAGGGATAGTTTTGACATATAAGGTACTGTAAATTAGACTTTTTTGGTTGTATAGATATTTTCATTGCTTATTGTATATGATAATTTTTGTTATTTTTTAATAAATTTTGTTAAATTCTAAAAGTGCTTTTTGCTGACTTTCCAAATATTAAATTTTGGTTTTCTGAATTCTTTTCTAGTTAGGCCTGGCAGGTAACAGTAGTGAGAATAAAACACAAGTGAAAACACACAAGATTTTGGAACTTGACACATTATTGAGCAATGAAGGCTCAGATAAGCCTGAACAAATGTGCTGGCTCTCCCAGAGGAAGTCTGCAATAATGAATATTTTCTGAAAAAAAATCTTTCTTTTTCAATCATTTGTAAAAAAAAAAAAAAAAAAGAATTAAGTTAGCTTTCACAATAAATCTGTACCGGGCTGTGCAGCGCAGTTGGTAACGTGCCTGACTACAGATGCCTGTCTGACTGCAGATCCAGGGGTCGCGAGTTCGATCCCGGCCCGGTCCCATACTTTCGCAGAGATTGTGAAAAAATTTCTTCCGTCATTCTCCTCTCTTGCTGATAATTCAAGAAAGGTTGTTGTCAGTTACAAGTGAAAGTATGTGCACAAAGTTCTGGTTAACCGCTTGTTCAAGCTTGCCCAGGGAAAATGTGTGGTTAGATGAACTGACCAGTCCAACATGACCACAGCTGTTGGCTGGGATGTAAAGCAATAAACCAAACCAAAAACAATAAATCTGTTCACTACAACTGAAAATTGCATGGAAAAGTGAGTTATCTTATAAAAACAGATGTTTTTTTTTTATCTTGTTAGTAATCATTTGCATCCCTCCAGAAATTCTAGACATTTATTTTTTAACATAAATGCTGTTGTTTTGATAGTGATGCTTTGTTAAGGGCTTCAAGCCTGGTGAAATATATACTCCAATTTTAACAATATTACTGCATTCTTGAAAATAAGAAACATTATTTCTTAAAATTGAAGATCAAAAGTTACAGCCTTTGCAGCTCCAAGACTCAGACAAAAAATTAGGCCTCTAGTCAATCTGAATAGGTCAGCATGGGTGTATTAAGGAGGATTTTGGGCATATTTGTAAGTACCAAAATCTCTTTGGGCTTGCCCATATAATAAGGTGTTAAATATTTCAGGGCCTAGTTCGGTGTATGGGAGGCAAGGTGATAGCTGGTATATTAGAGAGATATGTAAAAGATCCTAGACATACTAGAAGTGGATTCCCAGACTTAACACTATGGAACACTGAAAATAAAACTTTTAAGGTATTTGTTGTGAAAATTAGTTAACGAGTAGAGACAAATAACCCAGTTCATGAGATTTTGGTTCTTATCAGCTGGCAGGTTAGACTCAGTTTGCTGGCAGATTAGACTCAGTTTACACCCAAACCAGAGCCTTTGCTGCTGATAGAGACAAAGTAGGGACATAGATGAAGGTTTAGGCCAAATGTAAGACCTAGGCCAACTCGCTTGCTCTACATTCATGTTTAAAGAATGAATTTATGCATATGGGATAAGTACCCAAATCTCATGAACTGGCTAAAATATACTTAAAACCAAAAGTAACTTTACAATTTTAACTACGGAATATATACTGACAGACTTTAAAAACACAACACTTGGATAGCAGCTTTAATTTATGTCTCGAAAAAGAAGGCAGAACAATTATTTTGATTGCCTGTTAAAGAGTGTTCATTTGTAAGTAATACATTGAAAACTTGTCCATTTAAAATTAATACATTAAAATGTAAAGCTTTTGAGATAGGGTCAACTGTTTAATGTGACAAAACGTTATCAGTGAAAAATTCCCTACTTCTTTAAATCAACAAACGCGAAAAGCACCAAAATTATGTCATGAACTTTGTTAGTCATCGAGGAATCAGTCTCATATGGATTGGCAGGTCTGCGATACAGCTTATTTGCATATTTGATGTTTATCTGTTTGCACCCTTTCATTCAATGACTTACAATCACCTGTACTTAAGAAATGTTTCAGTAACTAAATTCATATGGAGCAAATAGCGTCCTTGAGTTTAGTTGAACAATGTAAAGTAAAGTGTTTGCTGAAGAAGTCAACTCATGATGACATTATCGAAGCAAAGGAATTTTACATACAACTGTATTTTGAAAGATATAAAGAGAAGTTAGTGTTAAGCTTTTAAAGTCTGTCAGTATATCTTTACTCTTTTTGATTTTAATCAAATACAATATTGCAATGAGCTACTGGCGCTTGCCCTAACAAATCACGAAAAATGACTCAAGCAAATTAATCTTCTTTCCAGTTATCTGTGCTTTATCAGCCTTTTCTCACAAAATCCTAGGTAAACACCTAGGATTTGAACATGCTATACTAAGAGCCATTGATTGCCCATAAAAATACTGCCAGATATTTTGTCTTGGCGTATGGTTAGTTTGTGACAGTGTCTTTATGTTGGTTCACATTGAAATTTTCTCCCTTTGAAGTTAATCAATAGTAAACTTAAGCCCTTTCTAAAAGTTTTATCTCAGATGACATTTGATTTTTTTTACCAGCGATTTGTTTGGACCTCTGCAGAGAGTATGTGACAAGATACTCTGATAAAAAAACTCCCGTGTGTTTGGAAGAAAAATAACAAACAACCTAGAATGGGGAAATTCCATGGAAAGAGCTGTAAAGTTCGCAAAAAGGGATATGGACGTAAAAATAACACTCTTATTTGTGTTTCTTGTCGGATGATCAGGGCTAATTTGAACTTTAAACAAAAATCCCATAGCATGTCTTTCAGACTTGGTCTTTAAAAATTGTCCAATCTCAAAGCTACAATACCACATCAAAAGTTATGTGTTTTGAAAAGTTAATTTTGCCCCCCCCCCCACCCCTTGTATGTTTTATTAGGGCCTTGTGGTTGCATTTATGACAACAAAACCATATCATTGGACTGTCATTGGACTTTAATATGAATTAAACAGCTTAAATATATCACTTACCAATACCAGGATTACTTTTGGCTTTAAGTGTATATTACCATTGACTCAAAGATCTTGATGGATGTACATAGAGGGCCTTACACAAGTGTTGTTTTTTTTTTTTTCCATACAAAATTTCTAAAAATTAGCCTTTGGCAAGTTTGATAAATTCCATATCAAATGAACACGAGGGTAAAATTCTGTTTATTACACAACCTATTAAATGGGATTTTATTGCTTTCAAAATAGATATTATTGCATTGATGTCACAGACACAGTCATGGCATAACAAGTTCCTGCGAGTTGGTCATATCATATTTGTTACATGCCATCCACTGAATAACAGTGATGTCATATGCAGACCTGGGGTAATCGTAATCAGTAATTGTATTTATCTGTAATTAAATACATTTTTCAAAGTAATCAAATGTAATTGTAATCTGTTTTTTTTTTTTTCAAATACATTTAATGTAATTGTAATGATTACTGAAAATATAATTACTTTCAAAAACTTTTCAAATACATTTGGCTACTTACTTAGAAAATTTGCCCAACACAAGAAACAAATAGGTGACTAATGGTAATATTTTAATTCAGATCTATGAATGAGAAAAAGAACACAGGATAAATAAAACACATTGATTTTTGTGGACAATAAAAGTAGCACACTTTAAAATATTTAGTCAATTCAGACTTAACATGGTGTTTAAGATTAATTTGCATTTTGAATGATAATTAAAAACCAAACTTTTTTTCAAAATTAAAAAATACGGCATCAGACAACTTAACATGGTATAAGGTTTTTTTCTCTCCCAAAATTCACTCTTGACAGCATTTCTGTTTCTCCTATTTGCTGGAGGCTTTAAAGAAATGTTGAGAAACAAAACTAAAGATAAACCAAAAGCTTTGAAGCGTGGCTCTATTTACAATATTGATATGCTGTTCTAGAAAAAGGGTTTCAGGCGTTTATTTACATTTACTATAAAAGCTTTGACTTACACATATATATATGTTCCATTTTACGTTTTCTGCATCAATCGTTTGAAATAGAAAGTCCCAAAGATCATTGGTCAGAGGTTGTGGTACATCTGTAGTTCTGTTCATTTTGACATGCTTAGCTGATTTCATATGTAAATTCATCAAACCCAGACTATAAAAAGAGGACTACTCAAAGGTGTTAAATCTTTTGTTATTGAATATAGCTAGCTCATGTGAAAAGGTACTTATGACCTTAATAGCTACCTGTATATGTGTGCAAACTGGAAAAACGTTATAACACAAAAGTACATTTTCTTGTGGAATGGCTAAATAACTGTTTTTTTTTCATCCAATAGTGCAACATATTCTCCTGTAGAATGCTTATTTAGCGTAGCCGGCAAAGTTTTTAGGCCTGAAAGATGTTCCGTCAAAGATGACACTTTTGAAAAACTTAATATGATGATTAAATGTAATCTTCAAAATAAATCTGAGTGATAACAATTTAAAAGTAGCTGACTGAGCAAAAGGTTCCAGTTGTGTAACAGACAATTTCCATTTTACATACTTTATAAATCTATCTTGCAATGTGGTACTGTATATTGAAATAGATCTATAAAGTATGTAGGCAGATATAATGTATGATGTATCAAACTTTAAAACCACATTGGTATGAACTGTGCATAGTGTCTATATAGGCCTATTTGTTTAACTTTAATAAGAACATGAATAAAATTTCATAGCTAATTCAAGAAATAACAGTATAGGACATGGCTTTATATAACTTCAAAGACCCTATCCATCTTTATAATTTTAAAAGTGAGTACTATATAGCATTGCAATTTTACATAAAAACTTTAAAGTAATAAGTAATATATTTGAGTACATTTCTAAAGTAATTGTAATCATTACATTTCTACAGGTCCTGTAATTGTAATGTAATTGTAATCATTGATATGCCAAAGTAACTGTAATGTATTTGAATACTTTTCAAAGTATTTGGTCCCAGGTCTGGTCATATGATAAACATAGTTATGATGTCTGCATATTGTCTCTTCAGCTGTTAAATAAAGTTGTTGGCATGCAAATCTTGTGCTAATCTATTTTGCAGGACAAGGGTTAATAGTCAAATTTTACATAAACATGCATTTTTTGCAGATATCTGAAGTGAAAGGCCCTGGGGACAGACTGTCTCACAAACAGATTCTCTGGTTACATTACCTCCTAGGGTTGGGAGTTGATGCTGAAGTCTGCTATGTTAAAGGTAGGGTTAACTCAAGCTATAAATACTGCATTTAGGCCTCATCACGAGAAAACTGAACCAGTTTAGGCTGAAACCAGCATGCTCACTTGCAAGAATATTGAAAATAGGCATGTATGTAGCTTAACTGTTTTACTTTTCAGAGGGTTGATCATACTGAGTGCATGCATGTGCAGGCTAGCATAAGCCTTTGCTGGTTGTTAGCAACAAAATCAGGTTTTCTCACAAAAAAGCCTTTGTTAGCTCACAAGAGCCTTGATAATTAGTATGTAGCATCATCTAGTGGACTTCTACCAAGTCTGTCCATATTATGCCCCTGGTTGCAGAAAAGGCTTGTATATAGGGAAAACAAAGAAATCTTCTTGTCTGAAACCATTATCATGCTAAGAGCCTTAATATTTGGTATACAGAATCACCTGGTAGTACTTTACCAAGTTTGTTCAAATAATGGCCCTAGGGGAAAAATGGCCCTGTCCCAGGTAATTTTTTATATAAGTTTATTTAGAGAAAACATAAAAATCTTCTTATCTTATTTGACAACACAAGGCCTAGAGTCTTAATATTTGGTATGTAGCATCATCTTGTTGTACTTGACCAGACCCCAAGCCCAGAGATCTCCTTAACTCCAAATTTGGATTATTTTACTCCAACTTTTTGATTCTGACTCCAACTTTTTCAAATGTGCCAATAGAAAAGTATGGTAAAACTCCAATTTTTTCTGGTAAACAGCATTTTTACTCCTATTTTCGAAATCCTAGTGAGAACTCTGCCCATGCCTCCTTCGTTCTGATCTCCAGTCTGACCCGAGTCTGCACTTGATGCACAGGCCATTTAGTTTGCACTGTAATACAGCAACTTATTCTACATTTGTATGTTTTCTCCTTTCAGCTGTTGGGTCCAAGAAATTGAAGCCGGTGGCCAGAAAATCCTAGCACAAGATCTATTCCTAGAGACAGCACCTCTGTGATATTTCCTTAACCCTTTCTTTGGGAGCGGGGACTTTTGTCTTCTGCTAAATAACCTTTGCAAACAGTTTGGACCCAGATCAGTAAGAATGTCAGTCCTGATCTGGATACATTTACCCAGCTTGTTAATAAAAGATCTGATTTCTGTGAATGTTTACTTTGCATGTTTTTTTTTGTTGTCTGTTTTTTTTTTTCATATTAACTTTTTCAAAAATTCTTTCAAGAACACTATCGGAATGTCAAACAGTTTGGATTCACATCAGGCTCAACATTTTGTCTGGGCTGACCTGGGTTCAAAATGTTTGCAAAGGTTAGCAGCAGACGCTAAAATCAATGGCTACTTAACAGGAGTTCTGTGAATCCTTTTTAAAGAACACCTAAGAAACTTTCCTATTGGACATTTTCCTGTGTATGTTTTTGCAAACGGTTGAACCAGAAGTGATATTTTAAAACTGGGCATTTAGTTTTTTTTTTATTGCACTTATACTTTGGATGGATGGGTGGGTACATTTACTCTTGCCTGCTAGTAGCAAATTTTGTTATCTGTTGATGATCTTTGCAAACAGTTTGGACCCAGATCAGGCCCGACAGAATGTCGGGCCTGATCTGGATCAAAGCTGTTTGACACTCTGATGTTATTCTCAAAAGAATATATTTTAAGAAAAGAAATGTTAAAATTATCTGCAGATGACAAAAAAAATATGAAAAAATACCCAGCATGCAAAGAGTTAAGGCTTAAATCATTGGGCATTATTAAACAAAAGCAACAAAATCATCATTCCTGTAGCTTCATTTATTCTCATTTTCTTGACATGTTTCATAAATGACTGTAGATCTTGATTAGTTGTATTCCTTAAGCTGAAGATAGCTTATCTAGATCTGCACTTTACAATAAACAGAATACAGTAAAACCAGTGCAAAAACGGCCACTCAAAAATAGAAAAAACAATGATCTTAATGACAAATGGTAGCTTAATGAAGGTCGAAAGTATTGCAGAATGCTCCCCTTGGAGCATTCTGCAATATTTTGACCTGCATTAAACAATGATTGGTCTTGAAAACCAATTTTTGGTCTTTTTGAAAGTGGCAGTTTTACACAGGTTTTACTGTATACATAAATTTTGCTTTCTTGTGATAATGGCAATGCTGATAAGACTGCACAGAAGAAAGGATAGCTCAGTTTCTTAATTGTTTGTCATTAAAAAAATTGGTCAGTCAAAAAACAGTCAAAAAACTGGCATCCCTGTGCTTCTGCTTCTATTGATTAGGGCAACAACAATAGCGTGTGATCTTAACATAATTATAAAAGTCGGTCATAAAACATAAACAAACATAATGTACAACAACTTGCAACAGACTTGCAAGGTAAAGTCTAGTCCTCCATTCTCATTAACATTTCTTAACTCTTTAAGGTCTCAGTTTTCCTAATAATGATCTATAATAATTCATCCTAGCATACAATACAGTAAAAGTGGCCACTCAAAAAACAAAGGGCTTAAAGATAGATGGTAGCTTAATGAAGGTCAAAAGTACTGCAGAATGCACAATACAGTACAATCTGTCTAAGTGGCCATTCAAAAAAGGGCTTAAAGCCAGGTGGTAGCTTAATTAAGGTCAAAAGTACTGCAGAATGCACAATACAGTACAATCTGTCTAAGTGGCCATTCAAAAAAGGGCTTAAAGCCAGGTGGTAGCTTAATGAAGGTCAAAAGTACTGCAGAATGCACAATACAGTACAATCTGTCTAAGTGGCCATTCAAAAAAGGGCTTAAAGCCAGGTGGTAGCTTAATGAAGGTCAAAAGTACTGCAGAATGCACAATACAGTACAATCTGTCTAAGTGGCCATTAAAATAAAAGCACCGCAAGCACTGCATAATACCCCGCCACTGCTGGGGGCACCAAAAGTTATTTTGTGAGATATATAATGCCTAAATAGCAACAGAACTGAGATAGACAAGATTAATCAAGGGCAGATAACTCATGAACTGGAAAGGTAAGAGTGACGGTCCTTCGTTGTAATATGTAACCTTTGCTGTTCAACATATCTGTGAAGTTTCATTCAGATATCATAAACAGTAAAAGAAAAACAGGCCAGAAACCATTTTTTAAAGGGAGAAAGGGCAGTAACTCCATCGAAAATGGTCGGATTTTGCCCATTAACAATCCCATACCACTCATCCCCAATAACAATATGTATGCAAAATTCGAAAAAATTCTGTGCATAAATACTCAAGTTATCGATCGGAAACAGTGAGCACGGACGGATGAAATGAACTACAGGTCAAAAACCAATTCTCAGATCAATCAAGGGTGAATAACTCACAATTTGGAAAGGTAAGAGTGACGATCCTTACCCACAATATGTAACCTTTGATGGTCATGAGCACGGACGGATGAAATGAACTAAAGGTCAAAAACCAATTCTAAGATCAATCAAGGGTGGATAATTCACAATCTGGAAAGGTAAGAGTGACGATCCTTACCCACAATATGTAACCTTTGATGGTCAACATATCTGTGAAGTTTCATTCAGATATTCCATAAAGTAAATGAACTACAGGTCAAAAACCATTTTTCAGATCAATCAAGGGCAGATAACTCATGAACTGGAAATGTAAGAGTGATGGTTCTTTGTCACAGTATGTAACCTTTGATGTGAAACATATCTGTAAAGTTTCATTTAAATATTCCACATAGTAAAGGAACTACAGGTAAAAAACATTTTTTAATTCAATCAAGGGCGGATAACTCACAAACGGGAAAGGTAAGACTGACGGTTCTTAGTCACAATATGTTACCTTTGATGTGAAACATATCTGTGAAGTTATATTCAGATATTCCATATAGTAAAGGAACAATAGGTCAAAAACCTTTTTTCAGACCTATCAAGGGCGGATAACTCACAAACTGGGAAGGTCAGAGTGACGGTCCTTAGTCACAATATGTAACCTTTGATGTGCAACATATCTGTGAAGTTTCATTCAGATATCATGAACAGTAAAGGAATAACAGGCCAGAAACCATTTTTCCAATACGAAAAAGGGCAGTAACTCCGTTAAAAATGGACGGATTTTGCCCATTAACAATCCCATACCACTCATTGCCGATAACAATATGTATGCAAAATTTGAAAAAATTCCGTGAATAAATACTCAAGTTATCGATCGGAAATGGTGAGCACGGACGGACGGACAGACGGACAGACACCAAGGGTATAACATAATACCTCGCCACTAAAGTGTGGCGGGGTATAAAAAGGGCTTAAAGCCAGGTGGTAGCGTAATTTAGGTCAAAAGTACTGCAGAATGCACAATACAGTACAATCTGTCTAAGTGGCCATTCAAAAAAGGGCTTAAAGCCAGGTGGTAGCGTAATTTAGGTCAAAAGTATTGCAGAATGCTCCAAGGGGAGCAATCCTTTTGACCTGCATTAATCAGTCTTGAAAACCAATTATTGGTCTTTTTGAGTGGCTGCTTAGGACAAGTTTTACTGTAAGTTACAAGCTGAAGAAGGCAAACAAATAGTGCCAGATCAGAGGAGCAGTCTGATCTGGGACAATTTTGTCTGTACATGTTTCTCCTGGCAGAGTTACTCAAAGAGAATTGGACAAATGCATACAGGCATGTATTATTAAGAACAGGTAGCCAACCAGTCTGTGGGTTGGAAGTGTTCCTAATTTTGAACTTACAATTATAAGGTCAAGACAATACAAGGGTGGTGGTGTCAGAAGATTGGTTCATGGCGAGTATAGTCGCTCAGTGGTTTAGCATTAGGCCTGAGGTCAAAGGTCCCTGGTTTGAGACTCACAGGAGGCGCTGCATTGTTTGTTTGTTTGTTGTTGTTGCTTTACGTCCCATGTCAACAGCTATGGTCATTGTGGGACGGTCAGTTCACTTAACCACACTTTTTCCTGGGCAGGCTTGAGCAAGCGGTTAACCAGTAATTTGTGCACATACTTTCGCTTGTAACTGACAACAACCCTTCTTGAATAAATCAGCGGAAGGGAGGAGAATGACCGTAGAAAATTATTTCATGATCAATCTCCACGAAAGTATGGTACCGGGCCGGGATCGAACTCGCGACCCCTGGATCTGCAGTCAGACACGCATCTGTAGCCAGACACGTTACCGACTGCGATACGCGGCCCGGTATGGAGGCGCTGCATTGTGTCTTGCTGCAAGACACTCTATCCTCAGTCTGCATAGTACTGGTTAAATCCAATAGGACAGGAAATGGTCCCTACATGATTGAATAATTGTTGACTGGGACATAAACATCAACACAGATGCACAAGAAATATTGGTCCTGTTGCTTATCACGAGATCGCCACTTGCTTGTAGGATGGCTAACAGTCCAAACTTAATGTTTACAATTCTGGATCTACACAGTTTTCTGTACAACAATGAGTTAATTATAACTAATCAAACCATGGAACTGGATTGCTTGAAAATCCTTACAAAGGGAAAGTTGATTGAATTTTAAATGCATGTGCCATACCAGACTATTATGAAGATGAACATCCTTTTTAAATATATCTATACATGTTCTTTATTCATGAATAAAATCATATGTTTATATTTTAATCCCTGTTTGTTTTATTACTGTACAAAATACTAAGCATATGATTTCTTATTTGGTAGTGTATTCATCTCATTAATGTGGGGGTCAGTTTATCAGTGGTTGAGTGCTCATCTTGAGAAAGACAGGTCTCTGATTAGAGCCTCTTTAAAGACACTGTGTTGTGTCCATGAGCAAACAATTTGGGCCTCGATGTGAGAAAACCTGTCTTCGGGGGGTTGAGAACAACAAAAGTGCAGACCAGCCTGCGCATCGGCACAGTCTTATCAGCGCCTTTGTATTCGCTTTTTTGAAAATATCATACCTAGACTTGCTACTAGTGAAATTTCAAGTTTCTAGCTAGCCTCTGTAGCTGAACAGGCTGGTTTTAACCCACTTTTTCTGAAACCCCAAAGACAGGTTTTCTCGCGTTGAGGCCCATTTATCCTCACTGCTAGTTCATCCGAGGAAAATGTCCCAACATGAGTGAATAATTGGTTACTGGGACATTAAGCACCAAATTTGACAAACATTGTCAGAACATATTTTATTTTCTCTCATGCACTATAATTTATTCTAGAAATACAGCTTCTATTAGTCCTGATCAGTGACAGTAAACTCCTCGTATCTCCGTTTCTTAGACTTCTTGGAGGGTTTAAACCTTTCTTGCTGCCGCTTCTTAGCATCTTTCTTAGATAGGTGTTTCTTGATCTTTTTCTTCGCAGCAGCTTCAGGATCAGCAACAGCCTGGAAAATAGTGATGTATTTAGTCAAAAGAACAAAACTCTTCAAGTTCATATGTATGACCCAATGCAGAGAGCTCATAATTTCCCTTATAAATCTTTAGTTTAGAGTGCATAGCAGAAAATAATCTTATTTCCCAGCCAAAACAATGAGACGGTTCTTTTGGGCACCCAAAGCATATGCTAAAATTATGGGTAAGAAAATATTTGACAATTTTACGCTGAAATTTTTGTTTAGCAAACCTGTGCATCATTATGACAATTCTTTGACCTGCATAACATACACAAATAAGGACATAAAATCATTAAGGAGTGGTTACACTTCCCCCTAAATACGTCTGTACATCTTCCCATCCACTTAAAGCTGCAATAAACTGCTTTCTCTATTGTTGTCTAAATGTTAATTCAATTTTGTTTTTTGTTTGATTTGATTCTTTATGTCCCATCAACAATCTTTCAGTTAAACAGGGACGGGTCTTCCTGGGTTGAACCAGTACTAAGCTAGGATAAATGTGTCTTGCTCAAAGACCACAACGCAGTGACGCCAGTGAGGCTCGAGCCCGCGGCCTCTTGGTCTCGAGTCAAGCACTCAACCACTGAGCTCCTGTGTTAATTCAATTGTAATACATATAAACTACTGATGTTGATTTCTGTTCACAGTTTGAATTGGTAAACTTACAAGAACAAAATCCACATTGAGTGTTTTATAACTATATTTTTTGCATTGTCTTATGGCATCATTTAGGTGATAACTTCATTAAAATTGTTCATTTGCGGAAGTATATTGTCTTACTTACGGTTGCAAATTCTGTTTTACAGCAACATGTTAGCCGAGCCGTAAAACATTATTTGTCATCATAAAATAGATGATACACTTCTTTGAGGTCAATGCATGCACAGATCCAGAGGGAGGGACAGGGGGTCCAGACCCCCCTGGAAAATCACAAGTGACTATAGGTTTCCTTAGAAATACTGGTACGGACCCCCCCCCCCCCCCCCACCTTGAGAAGCATTTGAACACTTTGGGTCCAATTGCTTCTCGAGGGAGGTTTGTACGGCCCACTATAAAATACATTGATGACTTTAAAAAGTGACAGGACTCCCCTGGCAGAATTTTCTAGATCCGGCCATGCAATACAAACCTGGACTGCTCTTTTTCTTTTCCGTTCATCTTTCCTCTCAGACCTGAACTTCTGTGTGCTGGCATAAACCTCTGTAAACTTCTCCATACCCGCAGTTTTCTTCAACATCTCTAAAACTTCCTGTGCCAGGCTTTTCAAAGTGGGGTCTAAAATAATTCAGCGTGTTAGACTTTGATTAGAATTAATAGGGATATTTCAGTACAAAAAGAGTCAATGATTGTGAAAAAATCACCTACAGTAAAACCTGTCTTAAGTGGCCACTCAAAAATAGACAAAACAAAGGTCTTAATGACAAATGGTAGCTTAATGAAGGTCGAAAATATTGCAGAATGCTCCCCTTGGAGCATTATGCAATACTTTTGACCTGCATTAAACGATAATTGGTCTTGAAAACCAATTTTTGGTCTTCTTTTGCAGTGGCCGCTTAAGACAGGTTTTACTGTATTTAAAGTGTTGGCAACTGCCCTTAACCCTTTAAACCAAGTTTGAAATTCCTAGCTGTCAATTTTTTTTAATACTATATAGGCCTCGATGTGAAAAAAACAGTTTTCAGGGTTTCCAAAAAGGGAGACTCAAACCAGTCTCCTCAACTACAGAGACTAGCTAGAAAATTGAAATTTTGCTTGTTGCAAGTTTAGTCGATATGTTACTTTGCAATAAGTGAATAACAAAGGCGCTGATCTGACTGCACAGATGCGCTGGCTGATTTGCACCTTGATTGTTCACAAACCCCAGAGACAGGTTTTTATTGCTTCAAAGCACATACGAGTACAGTGGACATCTTGATTATACGGGGCAGATCACTTTAAACATTTTCCCATCTCTAAAGAAGACTGCTTAAAATATTTTTTTTATCTTTATTCTGTATCAAATTTTCCTACTGGTTTATTCTTGCATGTGTTTTTTTTTTGTTGTCTGCTGATTTTTTAAACATTTACAAAATAATCTTTTGGGAATACTATCAGTGTCAAACAGTGTAAATCAAGATCAGACTGGACATTTGTCGGGTTTGATCTGGGCCCAAACTGTTTGCAATTGTTATCAGCAGGTGACACATGCGGGGCAAGTGTGACATACTTGTTCTGTTAAATTTCATGGCAATTGCTTGATTTTCATTTCAACCATTACAGACTATTCACATGCAATATCAAGCCTTATTTAATTTGTCCTTATTGTTTAAGGTTAAATATATGAACAAGTATCCCACCACCCCCATTATCCCAAAAGAATAATTCCTACATGTATATGCCAAAAAACTGCCCTTTAGTGATTTGTGTATTTACAAGGGTGTGTAAAAGTAGCAAAGTCCACCTACCTAAAGTTGTTGACTGGTCATTGATATCTCTTTGAAGAGGAGGCACTATTAGATGTAAAACAGGCTGAATACCAGTCTGTCCCAAGTCGAGGCTAACAGCTGCTATCCACTTGTAGACACTCTTCCTCTGGAGTTAAGAAAATACAGAATCATAAATGAACCAGCCTATATATACTCAACAAAAAAAAGTTAAGGAAAATGTGTTTGAGGGGCTATAACAAAATATCTCAAACATTTAAAGACTTTCGAACTTCACAATAGTATACGAGGGCTGTTCAAATATGAATGCAAGTAGCTTCATAACTTTCTTCACATATACGCTACGACAAAATGTCATACCTTTCTGGAAATGACTATTTGTCGCCTTTAAAATGGCACCAAACATAAAGAAACAATCACTATATTTCTCGAGTAACATACCCTTATATAAAGGCCATTCCTGTATACTGAAGTTTTTCTTAAGCAAATTGCAATGCACGTTTTTGTACATCTGCGATATATTGTCATTTCTTTGTAAGTTTTAGACAAAATGGCACCAAATTTTAAATGCAAGTTTAAGTAACAATCCAAAAGTTGCTTGCAGGAAAAAGTTTATATAAACCTGTTTCAATCTCGAGTAAACAGGCACGTTTGTGACGTCATTAATTTTATGATAAACGTCATTTTGAGATAGCTACTTGTGATGTATTAATAAACATCGCTGTGTCGTTTTCTTTGCGTTTTGCTTAAAACATGCTAAATATGTCATTAGGAAGTTTTCAAAATAATCCGTCCTCTATTTACAGAGGTATCCCATTTTATATATTTTTCAAGCATTTTTCTGCTTCTTAATGACCTGTTTACATTAATTAAAATATGTTCAATCGGTCTAGTCCTCAAGACCAGGTGAGTAATTTTATTGTAAATAATGCTTATAGTGGTAAAACTTTAAGTTTACGTTCAAACTTAGTATAAAGCCGCAATGTAATGACAGAAAAAAATAAGTATAAATTCTATAACCCCTTTCACTTAAGGCATTTTTGACTTAATAAAAATGTTTTAAGCGTTTAAAAATTACCCACTATCCATCAATAGTTTGTAGCAACAACTCAGTATGAGCGATCAACATATTGTCTTTGAGTTAAAACTAGTTTGAATGTTGCTTCGTGCAATTTGTTATAGATAAGTTTAACTGAAAACCGAAAGGTGATGTTTTGTTTACCATTTATTTGCAAACATAAAGAGACTTTAGTGAAAAAGATTCGTTGTAATTTAACAAACGCATGTCGGATTTTCGTAACTTTCACAGAATCATTATGTAAGAATATGGGGATACTTCCTTAAAAATTTCAAGAAATTTCACTCGTTCTTCGAAGAATTATACGCTCGTCTCTATCACTGGTAAATGTTCGAAGCATTGAGTCTGTTAGTATACACACGTGACCCTCATTCAAAGGGCTATAACTCGATAAGTATACTGTATTTTTCTTTAAGTCTGGTGCCACTTTAAAGGTGACATATAGTCCTCTATAGAAACGTTTACCATTTTGTCGTAGCATATATGTGAAGAAAGTTATGAAGCCACTTGCATTCATATTTGAACATCCCTCGTAATGTGACCATTTTTCTTTATAATGGAGTTTTATCTGGGTCTGTAACGCCCACAGCAGCTTAGTAAATAAATGTCAAAGTTGATTGGTCTTCACTCCATTTTACGCAAAAAATCAATTTACGGAACAAACATAGGTTTTCGTGCATTAATGTTCACAACGTCCCTCAGGAGATGGAGATGTTTAAAACCTAGGACAAACGCTCTGGTGGTTATACAGGGTCATTTGATCAGTCAATTGTACATGGATGAGATGTTGAGGTCTGTTGCCCTGCCTTTTTTGTGCGAAACCAGTGACAGAACCAGGCCTAGGATAACAATGCCAGAACACACCTCACCAGAATCAGCAAAAACAATGTTGTGCGTATTGACTGGTCAGACCGGTCTGCAATTTTAACATGTCTATGACATCTTTGGACAGGGAGTCCAACCCATAATAATGGCATCAAGAAACTCCAAGCCCCTCGATACAGTGTTGAAGGAAATATTGATGCTGATCCCTCAGCACCAAATCAAAAGAATTATTCTGAGTATGCAAAACCGGTGCTAGTCCTAATATGCCGCTGGCTGGGGACACACTCATTACTGAAGGTATTCTCATCTTCAAAATGTGATGTTTAAGGCTATCAAGTTAATTTCATGTGACATTCAAAGGAAATGCATTTCAAGTTTTGAAAACTTACATGTTATTCATGTGTTTATGAGGGAATACTCTGTAGATATTTTTGCCCAAAATGACTTTGACCCCTGGGTTACTTGACACTGTGTCACAACAAAGGCATTGGAGCTAGCAACTTAAAGTAAACATGTTTTTCAACCGATGACATGTATCTAAACAAATAAATAAAAAATTACATAATTGTTTGCTTTGGTGTTCTTAGGTTGCATGGTTTTCTGGGATTTCCTTAACTTTTTTTGTTCAGTATATATGAGCTGACGAAACATTTTGCTTTACTGCCAATCATCTTGATAAACATGTAAATACTATATCACAGCCACTACCAGGCACTTGTTATGTTTGTGTTGACGCTTTATGTCCCAGTCAACAATTTTTCAGTCATGTCGGGATGATTTCCAGTTTTCCTGGGTTGAACCAGTGGTTAAAGTGTCTTGCTCAAGGACACAAGTTAACCCTTAATGTGCCAATCGCAACAAAGGTCGTCTGCTTTTCTCATCTGCTAAAATGTTTAAGAAGCCTCTATGGCAAACAGTGTGGACCCAGATCAGACTGCTCCTATATGCTCCTATAGGAGCAGTCTGTTCTGGATCCACACTTTTTGCTTGTATACTTAAATTCGCCAGTAATGTTTGGCAATTATTTGCAGCAGGCAACTTCAGCAGACGACATTTTCAGATGCATTTTTCTTGGCGCTTTAAGTGTTAACAAGATTTTTAATTAAATGAACAAGAAACAATGTTTTACAAAAGTGTAAATTTTGATTTCTGTGTAACTTATTACCTTTAAAGAATTCCTGACTTTATGAACAGCTTCATGATGGGCTTCTCGTAGCATTTTCCTTACCAGCCAGAAGATAGAGAACTTTATCACCTTTTCCTCACCATCTGCCACTTTGAGGGTAGGCTGGGAATCCATATAGTTAGCAACTTTTGCCAGGAACAGCATGTTCTTAACAATCTACAATCATATTTGAAACAGTTCAGTGACCAAGTGTCTTCAAACAGGAGCTCCAAGTCAGCCTGTACATCCAAGGGCTTAATCCTTTACCTCATACAGAGTAGACCCAGATCAGGCGGTCTACTCTGCTTATGAAAACATGATTAGATATGATCCTACACTAGTGGACCTGACAAGTAAATCCTTTGTGTACAAACGTGAAAGTTTATTTATATAATTATTCATAGTGGGTGGAGCTTAGCATGAATATTTATGAAGGAAAGGGTTAAATTGCATGGTGTAACTCTGACCGGACTGTGTGGAGGCTCAGGCTGATAAGTTCTTTACTGGCGCACAAGGTTAAAGACATATTTTGTTTAACATGGCTTAATTTAACCCTTTCGCTGCCGAGCATATAATTATATATTGACTAGCCATTTGTGGTGAGGTTTCTAAGAGTTTCAGGTAATTGTTGTAAAAGAGTTATGGCTGCTATATTTTTCAATAAAAGTATACAAAACCTACATTTTTTACGTAGAAAAATGTTTGAATGTTTTATTTCCAACCTAAAACTTGTTTTAGCATATATTTTTCTTTCAAAAATATGAAAAATAACAAAAGTTCACCAAGTCAGGATACGGTTATCATTACATCAAGTATAAGGGGGCACTTTTCCCCCTGCAAGTATATAATCCTGCACATTATTTTTGTAGAAGAACAAACAAACCAATAAATAACACAATATATTTCCATCCTAAGACAGTTTTAGGTATATTTTGCAACACTTAATAAACATACAAACCAAAAATTATAACATCTGATGTATCGCGTCACCATCCACCATTTTGAAAAATAAAGCTTCAAATGGTAAATTCACAACAACTAAGGTCGGTTGTGGCTATTTCTATTGTACACTTGATAAAAATAGCACATCATTTGATGATCTAAAATAATCTTGAGACCTGATTGGCTACAATGCTAAAAAATTCCATGAGGTCACATGTCCTTGACAACCATAGGAATGTGGAAAACCAGAAGACGCCAAAACCCGCCATTGTGGCAAATAGGTTGCATTATGTGTACGACGGGTATACCCGACCTGTTGGCAGCGAAAGGGTTAATAACTCATATATTGTCAGTGTCACTAGATGAGCAAGTTCATGAGTTTTGTCTGCTGCACTGATGTGCAGGCATGTCTGAACCTTTGCTGCCTGCATTTGTGTTAAGTACCAAAATTTCATGAACTGGCACATATTATTTTCTCAGTCTATCAAAGAACTCATTAGAGAGCTCTAAAGACTTCATATATCTATCAAAACCATGAGTGTATACTTATTAAATCTAACTTCCAAACTGTAGCAGATGAGTTGCCGCATGTATGATTTTGACAAGCAATGTTTAATGATACGAGGTTATAATGTTAAAACCCCTGATTTCTATGACAGGGTAGAAAGTGGTGTGTTTAAAAAAACAGATTTGTATGACAGGGTAGAGGGAATGGGGGTTTGATGTTAAAACCCCAGATTTCTATGACAGGGTAGAGTGGGGGAATTTATTATATGCTGGTAAAAACTAAGTTAAAAACTGATGAATTGGTTTGAAATGCAACAAAAATACATTAAAAATATTCTAAGAAACGTGTAATGCTTATCAATTATCTATTGGTGTTAAAGATCAATGTGTTTGTATCAATTTGAAACAAACTGTACACCAGGGCCCGGAATTACAATGCCTCCTTAAAGTTAAGCAATACTTAAGTTAAGTATTGATATTTCAACATGCTATATTAAATAAATTGCCTGGATCGATGTGGTATTTGTGGTCAAAGATATATTTGTGATCTTCAGAAAAATTAAAACTATTTTGATTTTAATCAGTTTTAAACGTTATTTTTCGCATCCTGAAAAATCAATACTTAACTTAAGTCTTCCTTAACTCTAAGGAGGCATTGTAATTCCGGGCCCAGAGCAACATGTAACTTTGTATATAATTGGTACAAAGATTAGATAACTGTTTAAGCAATCTAAGTCTAAAGACTGGATACCTGTGAACAAAGACCAATAAGAATCTGTAAAGACCGGAAGGGAGTCTTCACTTTTTGAGAATAGAAAATTAATCTCGGGGCCATATGACCCGTACATAACTGTAACATCTCAACATATAAATTGAGTTATATCAAACTGGATGGAATATTCCATCTATGCAGAACATAAGAATCTACCATGAGTGTGAAGGAGTGATGACAAAAGGTTATCACGAGGGACAGATTTTTCTATCCCATCCTCACACAAATAATGGGTTCTTTTTCTTGCTCACCTTTAAATATTTAAAAATGCCCCAGAAGTTCCTGAATAAGCTGAGATGTGACATTAGCAGGATTGTATCACCTTAACCTTGCATGACGTCACTTTTGTTTCGAAAAAGATGGTGACATTAACAAGATTGCATCACTTTAACATGACAATGACGTATCTTGTCTTCCAACGAGCGGCTGTTCGATTTTTATCTTTCCCATGGTTTGGTTGGTATGGGGTATGTAACATAGAATTTTCTCATACGGGCAAAACAGCATAAGACCGATCTGGTGTACAAGAAAGTGTTTACTCACTCTGCCCTGCTAGTGACTACTTATGTGTCCCCCTGATTACCTGTACAAACAATTTGGACCCAGATAAGGCCCCCACAAGATTTTGGGCCTGATAATAAATTCAGGGTTCCCACAGAAATTCAAAAACACAATTCCATGTTTTTTTCCATGATCAACAATGTAATTTCCATGACCATATAATGCATGGCCTCCAACCGCTTCTTTTAGTGGCATCTTCACCATGCTGAGCATAAATGTGGAATGCAACAACAGTAATGTATTTAAATAAGATTGCTTGTAGACCATGCATGCCTTTTGAAATAATTAAAACTTGTAACCACCAGTAGCTAGAAAACTAGCTGTAAGACACACTGTGTGACAGCTAATTTTCTGGCTACTGGTGGTTTTGTCAAATTATTTCACGAAATTCCGTGATTTTTTCATGATTATTCAGTTTTTTTCAAATTCCATGATTTTGCCATGCATGGAACTTTTTTTTCGTGATTTTCCACGTTTTCCATGATTTCCAGAGCTTGTGGGAACCTTGTGATATGGATTCAAACTGTTTGGCACTCTGATGGTATTCCTGAAAGATTTAAAAATTCTGGAAAAAATCTGCAGATGACAGAAAAGCATGCAAAATTACCAAGCATGCAAAAAGTTGCTGTACCTGAGCAGCTAAATCCTCGTTGAGCAATTCTGACTGAAGCTGAGTCACAAAATCAATGGCTAAACTTTTCAGCTGAAATAATAAAGAAAAACAAATTTTTCAGCTGTTTGGTGATTTTCTGCTTTATATACTGTATGTACTGTAAAACACTTACATGCGGCGTCAGTAAATTTTGGCGGTCTTTATACTTGCATGGGCAGATCCAGAGGGGGGACAGGGGGTCAGGACCCCCCCTGAAAAAACACAAAAATATAGGGTTTCCCAGCAATACTGATCCCGATCCCCTGAAAAATCACAAAGTTACCAAGCCAGCCTTCAATGTTGGGCCATCATAAGCACAACAGCCAAACACCATTTAAATGGCTTTTCGCTGGCGGGCCGATGTTGGCCGCTTATGGTGGTATTTTGAGTGACTCTCCCCTCATCAACTAAGGAAAAAAAACGTCAAAGTTGGACCCCCTCTGGCAAAACTTTCTGGATACGCACATGACTTGGACCTTTGGCGGATTTATTTTTTGTACATTTCAAGCAGCACCTTTAAAGAAGACAGTTGCCAAAGAAACTTGATGCCTTGATGAGGCAAATTTCACAGTATGCTGCGTTCCCATACCTGAACTTCAACACAATATTGAACCCTTAAGCCATTACCTCATAGAGACACCTTTTAATGCAAATAGAGCAGACCCAGATCAGGCAGCTCTTGTAAGAGCTGCCTGATCAGGGTCTACTCTGTTTGCTTATGGAAATATGATTAGATATTATCCTACACTAGTGAATCTGACAAGTAATTTCTTTGTAAAAACATGAATGTATATTAATATAATTATTCATAGTGGGTGGGGCTTAGCATGAATATGCATGCTCAACGGAAAGGGTTAAACAATAGCCAATGAAAACACCATCAGACAAATGCATTAATTAGTGCTACCAGTACTGCTAAGCTGGCTTTATAAGCTATAGTTCACTGTGTCCTTATTAGCTGTATCTATTACCAGATATTCCTCTGATGATCATGTTACCATAGCAACTAAAATTTCTAGCTGTGACATAAAACTGTTACTATAGCAGCAAGACAATATTCCTCCCAATGAATAAATTTTCTGAAATTGACATTCATTCTAATCCCAGATTGTCTTCAGATTATAATTTCTCCATAGCACTGAAACATTCTGGCAAAGATATAGGACTGATACTATAGCTAGACGACATGTTTTCTCAAATAGTTTTTCTTAAGATTATCAGGCCACGTAGCGCAGTTGGTAATTGTCTGACTGCAGATCCAGGGGTTGCAAGTTCAATCCCGGCCCGGTCCCATACTTTCATAGAGATGGATCATGAAATAATTTCTACAGCCATTCTCCTCCCTTCTGCTGATTCAAGAAGGGTTTTTGTCAGTGACAAGCGAAAGTATGTGCAGGAAGTACTGGTTAACCGCTTAGTCAAGCTTTCCAGGAAAAAAGTGTGGTTAGGTGAACTGACCATTCCGACAGTGTTTGTTTGTTTTGTTGCTTTACGTCCCAGGCAACAGCTACGGTCATGGTGGGATGGTCAATTCACCTAACCACACTTTTTCCTGGGCAAGCTTGAACAATTGGTTAACCAGTACTTTGTGCACATACTTTCTCCCTGAAATATGGGACCGAGCCAGGATTGAACTTGCAACCCTGGATCTGCAGCCAGACATGCATCTGTAGTCAGACCGACTGCGATATGCTGTCCGGTACTATTCCGACATGACCATAGCTGTTCACTCAGACTGGGACGCAAAGCATCAAACCAAACCAAATCAACATTGCCAAATCACCTTCTCTTACCTTACTAGGTGTATCGATGGCCAGATATTCCTTGGATGAATCTGTCTCCATGACAACCAACTCTTCTGGTTGCCAGGCAGCAAACAAGAGACCAAAGAGTTGTGAGGAGGCCAGCTGCACCCAGATATGGGGGTAGGAGAGGTGGCTCTTGATATGCTCTGCAAAATATCCAGACAACTCTAGTACATGAAATCTGTGAATAAATGACTATGCGATGTACATTTAAGTCTCGTATATTCGAAGTCCTCGGGACTTCAGGTTCAATTTAGAATGATCAATTATTCAAATTATAGTTAGTAGATATATAAATATATAACCTCCTAAAATAAGTATTATCAGTTTTTTTCTATCAAACAAATGTTTTGTGTGCGTAAAAGAAATATCTCGGTGAGACGTTTCTTTTACGCACACAAAGCATGTGTTTTTATAGATAGTATTTAAAATAATTCATGAATAAGCCCTATTCGCTGAATCCATTGTGTCAGAAATTTATTTCAAATTAACGAGAATTAAAAAAAAATCGAAGCTCAAATATTTTCTAGGTTTTACTGTTTATAAAGTTTTGCAGAACTCTATGGTTCAGGACACAAGATTTTGGTACTTACATGTAAAGCCTCCTTTACAAGGCAATACTGAAGTGAAGTATCCAGCAGCAGTCTTCATCTACAGGCCTTTAGTTAAAGCCCCTATCTCACTGGACTGCGACTGTTTTGCGACAGCTGGCGACAGACATCGCGAGTGCCTCGCAAAGCAGTCTCGAAACAGTCGCCAGTGATTCGTAATATCCTCGCATGTGTCGCCAAGTGGCGCAAAGTAGTCGCGAAAATTTTGAACATGTTCAAAAATTTTATGCGACAAAATTCCTCGCAAAATAGTCGCAAAGTCGTCGCGGGTGTCTCGAACCCGTCGCGAACTTGTCGCCGACCCCTCGCAATTTAGTCGCAATTATTTTGGATCACAACATATTTGCGAGATAAATAAGACTGAATTGCGAACCAATTGCGACCTAATTGAGACACTTCGCGACAACATTGCGAGTAAATTAAACTAAGAGATGTTCTGGCGAACGTCGTGAGACAGTCGCACGAACGTCTCACGACTATCGCGCGAGTATCTTAAATTACTCGCAATTATGTCGCCAAAGGTTCGTTAAAAGAGTTCCTTCTGTCTGAGATGATAGTTCTTTCCTAGTACGAGATCTTGGTTAGGCATACTTAAGTACAAAAATATACAGTTTTGACTAATTCCAGATGTCAAGTATTCTTGCTATCTGAGAGGATAGTTTCATATAAGTATGGTACATGTATATTGATTAAGCTTACTTACATGTATACTGTTCGGAGTAATTTCACTTATTAAAATGGTTCTGCATTCTGAGAGGATAATTTTGTTAAGCATGTTTTATAAGGCCTACATAAATGTTTACTATTTCTATTACAGTATAAAGGTATCAGTATTGTGTCTTGGTTAGACTACAACAGCCTGCTAAGTCTCAGCAGCCCTTCTAAGGTTTGAATTTGGCATACAGAGCCCTATAAACAAATTATCACTGCAGCCGACAACTAAGATTCTGATTAGAATGCGTATCCGTGCAGTCTGATTTGTGCCTTTGTTGTGCGCATAACTGTATAAAATAGATTCTCACAGGACGAGGCTCATCTGAACTCAATGCAATTTTGATTTGATTGGGCTTATCATGCCATACGTATGGGCAATTAGAGCATGTGCGTTCTCGACTGACTTTCTTAAGCTGCTTGATGGGCCATCATAACTGTGAAGTTTAAACGAGTTAACTTTTTTCTAACTCAATATTTGCTACCATTCATCAGTCTAACACCACCCAGCAGCGTGACATATTCCAACAATCTAGCTCCTTCCAGCCCTGTAGTTCCTTCCAACAGCGTAGTACCTTCCTAGTCTGAAGTTTCTGTGCTTGCTAGAATGTTTATTTTTCTTGGTTTATCATTACTCGCAAAACTATCGTGCGACAGTCGCACGACCTTCTCGCGACAGTCGCACGACGTTCGTGCGAACGTCGTGAGGCGGTCGATGGTGATAAATGTCCGCAATTTAATCGGGAATACATCGTGCGAGTGTCTCGCGAATGTCGCACGAATGTCGCCCGAATGTCGTGAAACATTCACCAATGATTCGTGCGACAATCGTACGACATTCGTGCGACTGTCGCAAATATGTCTTAATCACCCTTTCGGTGTGACCGCAATGTGATTATGGTTGCAATGTCGTATTTCTGTCGCCAAAACGTGTCTCAAATTAGTCTCGAAATAGTCGCAAATTGCTCGCATCCCAGTGAGATACTAGCTTAAGAGTATGTAACAACTTTTTTTTTATTTCTCAACCAAAACACATGTTGTGGGTGCTCAAAAGAAGCCTCTCAATGAGACGGTTCTTTTAAGCACCCAAAACATATGTTAAGACTGATGGGTAAGAAAATATTCACAATTTTATGCTATTTTTTTTTTTTTTATCTAAACTTGTGATCTACATTCATGCGAGCAGTGAAGGCTCTGGTGAGTCTGTGCATTTAACATTCATAACGTTCATATTCTCAATCAACTCTTGTCTCTGATGACTTGGTCACAATCTCAGAGGACCTTGATCAGCATTTGCATTTGGTCTACACTGATGACTCGAGCTGCTTTGTCAGGAAGTTAATTTTCAATATACGTGTACTGGACAATTTACCACATTCCTTGTTCAGACCAAACTTCTTACCTAATATAACATTCATATTCTCAATGCGCTTCTTGTCTCTGGTAACCAGGTCATGGATTCCGAGGTCCTTGAGTAATGTGATAAGCATTAACTGTTTGCCCAAGCACTCTGTCAGAATACTATTGTCCAGAGGTCCCAATAAACTTTCAGTTCAATTTGGTATTTACCACCAGAATTTTTATAATTGCTATTCTTCAAAAACAAATGCTTGATTTTATTACCCAACATATACCTTTTAAATTGCTTTTTTCATGCCTAATATTGATCTTCAGCCAGATGTGTACACTATTATGCTACCCAGCCATGTGATTATGGAACATATTCATATTTCAATTAGAATTTCATTTTTTCATTTGCTTTTTCCGAAATTTAACTACTTTTTGTTACTCCATTATATTGAAGACAAGTGCTTTTTTCAAAAATTGAATTGCTCAAATACCTCAAAAAGTGGTTGATCTTTTCCTCTATTGTTCAAAATTTACTACGTTTAGTGATGACCAAAATTCTTACCCCATATAACGTTCATATTCTCACTCCATTTCTCATCTCTGAGGAGCTGGTCACAGTCACGGAGGACCTTGATCAGTGTGTTCAATGTATTGTACAACATATGATCCTGATCATGTTCCTTACTCTCTCTCTCCATCTGCAATAGATAGGGAATATTAATTCTTATCCCACATCAATTATTTTGTCCTGAGAATATCTGCTTTTTTATTGGGAGCGCAGTGGCTCAGTGGTAGAGTGCTTGACTCGAGACCGAGAGGCCGAGGATTCAAGCCTCACCAGTGTCACTGAGTTGTGGTCCTTGAGCAAGTCACATTTATCCTAGCTTAGTACTGGTTCAACCCAGGAAGACCCGTCCCTGTTTAACTGAAAGATTGTTGATGGGACGTAAAGAATCAAATCAATCAAACAAACAATTACCCCACAATTTTTTTTTTGTCCTGAAACTTTTTTTACATCTGCTGCATATATTCAAGTGCACTTCAAACTAGATTTTCTCATGGAAGCAAACAATATGAACACTGATCAGACTGCTCCCTAAAAGGAGCAGTCTGATCAGTGTTCATATTGTTTGCAATATAGGCTTCCTAAGAACATAAGCAGACAAGAGGACCAGACGACAAAACCTGTGACTGGCAGGCTAAGGGATTTAATGGTAATGACCAGTTAAAAAATTGAGAATCTGTATATGAGTGATCATTTAACTCTTTGCATGCTGAGTAATTTTTCATGCTTTTGTTGGCATCTGCTGAATATTCTCAAAAATAACTTATAAAAAAATCCTTAAGGAACACTATCAGTGTCAGACTGATTTGCAAAGGTCGTCAGCAGAAGACAAAAGTCTCCGCTAGCAAAGAAATAGTTAAACCTTTTCCATTCACAACATTTGTAGTCTACTTATGTAGTCACCGCATTTTCAAAATGACTGCAAATGTGAAAATGATCAGAGCATTTAAGCAAAAAGTGAATTTTTGTAAAGCTTAATGCTGAAAACAGATAAAGAGTATAGATGTATTAGACTGCAATTATTAAATGTCACTAGAAACTTGCAACTGCATAATCAGAGCAAATTTACTGGTGTTTGCTTACTTTCTAAATTTGTTTCAGCATGCAGGACAAAAGTGATAGCAATGACATAGCTTAAGACTTTTTTAATACATTTCAAGCAACCATACAACAACAAATAACTGACAGCATCACATTCTTTGTTTTTTAAAATATGCATTGGGGTCCAGAAAAACTTACTTGTAACTTCAATCATAACCACGAAAACATATAAGAATTGTTCAAGTTTACCTCCGAATGTAACTGAAATTATTAATTGAACTTCATCAAATTGGTACATTGAATGTTTTCTGGGTGTATATAAGAATCTATATGACTTCAACCCTTGACCCACCACTACTTTTTGTCCTGAAAATGTTTTCTGCTTTTTATGTCAGCTATATATATTCCAGTGCACTTTGGACAAGATTTATTCATGAAAGCAAACAAAATGAACCCTGATCAGACTGCTCCCAAGGGAGCAGTCTGATCTGGGTCCATTTTGTTTGCAATATAGGCTACCTAAGAACATAAGCAGACGAGAGTAGCAGACAACAAAAGGGTTAGCTTCTGTACTGTGAACCCAAACTATGATGTCTTACCTTTTGATATTTGCCTGGTTCCAGTTGTTGCTCTATGACAGGAAGTAGGTCTGATAACCTCTGCTGAAACTGGGCCCCTTCCACCTCAACAAATAGTCCGACAAGCTGAGCAGCCAGGGTTCTGTGTCGTAACTACAGAAACAAATATAGTAAGCTGCTACTTAATACTAAATAATGAATAAACAATGATGAACATGAAGACTGCATACGTTTTACTGATTCAAACTTGGAGTATCAATCATAACTGCTGCAGACGACAAACTTTTTTCAAGCATACATATACTATTTTGGGTAACAGGAATCATCTGTATTGTGCAACAAAACTAGAAAAAATAATAGGCTATTATGTCATGAATGCATCAGGTCTGACATGAGAGCATGTAGCCTTAGTGGCATTGATCCACAGAACAAAGAAGCCTGGCCCCAAGGTTATAAAACTCTTTTCATGCTCAACTCAGCTGAGCATAAAATTTATCCTGCTCTTAAATGTTAAAATGACAACATTTATTAGCATGATAAATACAACATCTGAGAGACTTAAAGCAAGAAACTTCTTCATTTGTTTTTTTTTTTGTTTTTATGAGCAGTTGAAATTTTGTGCTCAGTGGAGTTAAGCATGAAAAAAAGTTTTATAACCTTGGGGCCTGGAGTTTTGGTGTTGGAAACTCTAGCCACCTGCTGCGTATCCCGATGTCAACGACTATCGCAACATTTAAATAAATATAGGATCAAGTCAAGTCAAAGTGGGTGACAACTTCAATGTTATACTTGAGCATTCACAACTGCCACAGATGACACTGTTGTAATAATTTTCTACATCATCTCTAATAAAATATCAACACTTATCATAGATCTAGATAAGGAAATTTTATGAGCATAAAACTGTAATTATTTTCTTACCCATCAATTTAAACATGTGTTTTGGTGCTCAAAAGAACCGTCTCATTGAGACGGTTCTTTTGAGTACACACAATATTTGT
This sequence comes from Loripinus fragilis, assembly GCA_964019695.1. Lineage (NCBI taxonomy): Eukaryota > Metazoa > Mollusca > Bivalvia > Lucinida > Lucinidae > Loripinus > Loripinus fragilis. The sequence goes on along the minus strand of OZ026517.1, from coordinate 7,223,871 downwards.
TTTGGATGAGAAATAAAGAAAAAAAAATTCCAATACACACTCTTATCTGGAGGCCTGACTTATTTGCCATCCCAAAGCAGCAAAAATATTACAAATGTTGTCTGTTGCAAATTGTATTGCCCATAAGCCAGTTTATGTATAGGAATAGTCGACAAGTCCTAATGTAGCCGTGACGTTCGATGTCAAACAATGTGGTATGTGGGACCAGCAAAGGTTCAGATCATCCTGCCCATCTGCTCAGTCTGGTCAGAGCCTTTGCTAGTCGCTTGAATATTCTATGAGTGTTAAGCAACTGACCGAACATCATTTGGAGTTTCTAAGCTTAAAAGGAGGCTGCACAGGCTCGTCTGAGTCTACACTTGTCAAAATGCCACATTGTTGGAAATCACATGTCGCGGCTCAATTACACTCATGATGTACAGCCTACTAAACAAACCTTCGATACAATAGACTTCATGACAGCTACTTACTACTAAACAAGGAGGTACTGACTGTGAGTTTATAATACAGTGAAAACTCTTTATACTGACACTCATTATATTAACTATAGCAGCAAAATTCTTTACAAAATCATTAGTATTTGCACAAATGTACGCTTTAGCTTGAACTTGAGTTAATTACAACAGAAATTCAGTTTAATGTCAAATTTTTGGAGGACAAAGACTGTGGTTGTAAAAAAGGGTTGACTGTATTACGCTTTGATACTTAATTCAAAAATTATCAGTAGATCTTAAAATCATTGAAAGTGATATCGATTTTTGGATATACCTTACGTCACTGTCATAATCTATTTGTTATATTGATGATTCCTTCAAACATACAGTACAGGTATACAGTGAAACATGTCAAAAGCGGCTACTCAAAAACAAAACAAAAGAAAGGTCTTTAAGACAAGTGGTAGCTTAGTGCAGGTCAAAAGTATTGCAGAATGCTCCATTGGAGCATTCTGCAATACTTTTGACCTGCATTAAGCGATTATCGGTCTTGAAAATATATTTTTGGGTCTTCTTTTGAGTGACTGCTTAAGACAGGTTTAACTGTGTTGGCTGATTTGGTAGGCCATATTGATAATTTTCAAAGTTTAAATAAAATTGACATGTTTTCATTTAACTGTTTACTCCATAATAGCGCCTTTTGACGCCTTTGAAATATCATGTATTTGAAAATATTATAATAAATGGAGAATTTGCTTTTTTTGAGCAAATGCTCCATTTTCAATAACATTTTCAAAAGTATTCAAAACTTAACTTAAATTTTTTCTTGAATTTTTTTCAATATTGACTTAAAAATAGAAAATGACGTCATGATCTAAAAATAGCCTAGGGAGTAAAGGGTTAATGATTATACAAACCTTCTCATCCATCAGCCACTTCAAGACAATAGAAAAAAGACTGGTTCTATCATTATTATCTATTCTTCCCAGCAGAGATTTAATCGCTAGAGCAGTCAACTTGCGACATTTTGCTGAGTCATCATTCACCAGTGCTGCTGACATGGGAATAAAGAAGAATCCACACTCCTCACTCAAAACTTCCTGGAAAAAGATAAAAACATCATGTGAACCCTTCAAGGGGCAAATCACAATTGCAGCAGATGACAAAGTTAGTGAAGATTCTTACTTAATTTTCGGGGATAAAACTTCAACGTTTTAAGCCAGCAGATGATTCGCATGAAATATTAATTTTTATCTGGTTTTTTAAAGCAGGAACAAAATTTGAAAATGTTGTCTGCTGAAAAATTTGGAGGTGCTTTATGGGTTAACAGATCTATCAGATTTAGTCCAACCTACAGTCAGTGCAATATTGATGATTTCCTTGAAGCAAATCAAATCTAAGAAACTTTTTGCATTCAAGCAAATTTTGCATAGTTTTTTTTTTCAAAATTAATTTGTTGAGTAATCTTTAATGCTTTTTTTGTCGTCTGCTGATCGGTTTTTAAATTAACTTTTCGAAAAAAAAGCTTTCAGGAATATCGCTCGAGTCTGAAACAGTTTCGATCCGGATCAGGCCCAACGTTCTGTCAATATGATCTGGGTCAAAACTGTTTGCAAAGGTTAGCAGCAGATGACAGACAGTGGTCTCTAGCAAGGAAAGAGTTAAATATAAAAAATTGAAGCAAATGCACGGGAGGGGGTATTAACCCTTTGTCGACCAGAAAATCCTACAGTGGTACTATGGTAAACAGTGAAGACCCAGATGAAATGCTGCATAATGCAGCATTTCATCTGGTCCTGCACAGTATGCTAAGTCCAAATTGACCTTCGGAGAAAGAAATACAATATATTTTTGAAAATTATAGCCTGCAACCCCTCAATATATACAATGGACTACCCAGTCTTTATCATAATATGTAGCTTTAAGGGAAATTCCATTAGTCTGAAAATGGTTAACCCTTAAAGCGCCAAGAAAAAATGCATCTAAAAAATGACGTCTGCTGAAGTCGTCTGCTGCAAATAATTGCCTAACATTACTGACGAATTTAAGTATAGAAGAAAACAGGGTGGACCCAGATCAGACTGCTCCTATAGGAGCAGTCTGATCTGGGCCCACAATGTTTGTCATAGAGGCTTCTTAAACATTTCAGCAGACGAAAAAAGCAGACGACTTTTGTTGTGATTGACGCTTTAGGAGTTAAGCTGTTACCTGTGGAAAAGAGGAGAAGAATGTGGCCATCATTTCTAGTGTTGATTCCCTACCCATCTCCAACTCGTAGGTCAGCTGACTGACATAGAACTCCAGGTGAGTTTTCAACTTCTTACCCAGGGGATAGTCTAGTAGATACTGTAGCACCACCTGATAACAGATAAAACGACCATTTCCCTATAATTCCTTTGTAAAATTCCATGGTATAATAAATTTGGGAAGCTACAAAATGACTGTGTTATATCCAATTCTAACACACCTCGCCTATAGAGCCAACGGTAACAAACTGTGATATATCGGACAAAAATTCACAGCTAAAGTGTGTGATAGCTGACGTCACTGGAAAATGACGTCATTCATGGCGTTTGACGGAGTAACGTCGTTTTTACGCTTGAAAGACGTTACAATTACATGGAAACGTATGAGACGTAGTCTCAGTATTGGCGGGAGTTCTTCAGTGCAATGGTGGAAAGTTGGAAGAATCTGAAGACTTCGAATGTGTTTTCGTCGTTTATTGTGTGTAAGAATCGAAATAGATCAACTCCAGTGCATGAACTGTTGAGTAATAATTCACCATTTGTCGGTCAGTTGTACAAAGATAAATCACTCGCGCTGCGCGCTCGTGATTTAATCTTCTTTACAACTGACCTCCAAACAGTGAATTATTACTCAACAATTCACTGCTGGAGCTGATCTATTTCTTAAATCTGTGTTGCAGAGGGGTGTGTTACAAAAGGACTGCACAGTACTATTCATGTGGTTCAGTCCAAGAGATTATAAAAATCTATCATGCCTGTGAGGATGGCGAAAGACATTTGAGCCCACTGAGAGGACAATTCAGCAGCTAAAAATGGACATTTGAGCGGCAAAAAAGTGGACATTTGAGAGAAATGGAAAATAGCCCTTTTGGGCGGATTACCTGTACATTTTATACATGTGAATGGGTGCCCCTTCCGTTAGCCAGGTCAACAATAGATTAGTTCAATTACAAGTCAGCCTTTGCCCCCTGCTAAAAACTATGTTAAAACTATGTACAAGCTTTCTAAAACATTATTTTGTGTTACCAAAAGTTGATTACACATCTATATGGGCTCTGTATCTATAGCACAATTCTTTTTAGTGATTTTCCCATCAGTGTATTTCACAGGCGATTCTCCTCAGATTTTGACAGTGGCACATGTACATGTAAGTTCATGTTTCTTATCTTGATAAATTGGTAGCTTGAACTTTTTGTAACACATGCAAGAAGGTGTAAATCCCAGGGTGACCAAGGTACCTGTTCCCTTTACCATTCCGCTTAATGGTCCACTTTAAAAACACTCAAATGTCCACTATGACCTTTCTGCTCAAATGTCCTGTGCCCTGTGAGGAGCTACATAGGTCCAGTTATTACAACAATTTTGAGCGTAAAACCATGATTATTTTCTTACCCATCAATTTAAACATATGTTTTGGGTGCTCAAAAGAATAGTCTTGGGAAGATTTTCTTATCCATCAGTTTTAACATTTATTTCGGGTACTCAAAAGAATAGTCTCATGGAGGCTGTTCTTTCGGGCACAAACAACATATTATTTTGGTTGAGAAATAAGGAAATTCATTTTTAATCACACACTCTTATCTAGAGACCAGGCAATAGGATTCAAGATGGAAGATTGCAAAAATTAAATAAATACTGAAAGCATTGCATTTCAAAACCATTCTAAATCAGAAGTTCCATTGTTAACAACTACACAGAAGGGTAAAAAAAGATGCATTTTTTTTTTTTTTTTTTTGAATTTAAAACAAAAGAATTTGCTTGCCATTAGTTATAAATCAAATGCTCCAAAGTCATTATATTGGATTTATTGCAAAGGTATGTATTATAAGAGTTCAATGAAATTGCATCTCAAAGACTTGGATGAGATTTTTGTTTTCACACCATTTTATTACTCCTGAAATCACTTAAATATATCTAGAATATTGCCATATGAATCTGACGAAGTATATATACTATGCACAATAAGTTTAGCAATTTCTTATGTTTCGCATCATTTTGTGCTCATCTTTGTGAAATATCGAACAATTTCAATTGCAATGACGAGAATAGGATCTCAGGCAAATGAAACCACGAATTTACAGAATTTACAGACTTACACCCTTTAAATATGCATTTGGAGAGAGCAACAATTGCATGAGGGGTCAGTTAGCAAAAATCGCATCCGTTGTAAATAATGCTAAAATGATAAGCATGTGATTTTTCGTTTGGTGGTCTTTCATCTTACTCATGCATCATACGCTTATAAAAACTGTTGGTTATGTGACAGATGTGATACAGATTTCATGCTGAAAAAAATCAGCTGTAATTAATGACGTCAAAACGTAGTCACCGTTTGATTAAACTTCTAATGTTAATGGTGTTTCAATTCCAACAGAGAATCAGCTTACTAAGATATCATAGGCTTAAAATGTAATTCATCTTATGGTTGATTAAAACCTTAAGTTACTGAAAAACAGTGTGACACATTTGCGAGATAACACTGACCTTAACAGTGACGTTACAGGGATTTTTTTAGCCTTTTTGGGATGGGGCCCTAGGGCCTTTGGCTTTAGGAATTTTCCGTTGTTTTGACCGAAATTGGGAAAATTCCTTTAATCATTTTTATATTAATTTGTTATACAGGGGCCCTAAAACTGCATTTAATCACTCTTATTTCTTATAATATGCTTTATTTTGTTTAAAAAACCATTGAAAATGAATGCAATTTGTAAATCTATTGATTTACATAAAGTTGACCTTCTGATTGGCAAATTTTTTGTTCAAAATTGGGAAAAAATGTGGATATTTGCCATTGGGACAGGGGCCTTATAACGGCCCCTGAGACACCCTAAAAAAATCCCTGCGTTAGATTTTATCTTTCGGCTCGTGCTCTTTAGTAGTGAAGATGTTTCTTTCAACAGTATTTGTCTGAATGTATTGAAAAACATCAAACAATTTTACTTGTTAATGTGGTTCAAGAAAAAACAACTAGAAACAAAATTTAAAGGCGATGACATAAACGTCAAATTGTTAAAACTCTCTTGCGCCAAGGACTTTCGGAACCTGATTTCTATGGTGACTTGGTGTATAAATTGAAGAAGATTGTTGGCTCCTATAATTTTTCTGCGCAGTTCATTAAAATAATTTCCCATTATAAAAAGATTGGCTATAACATTAATGTATTGCAACAGACTGCATGCTTGGTAGTCAACCCAATCACGGTTTGCATCTTTGCTTTCCTCTTTAATTGCACGCCAGTGGGTCGGACTTCAGACTCTATGATGGTTCCGACTTAAAGACTTATCTATTGATGAGATGGTAGGGGCCTGATGCTTTGGCTGTTTGTCGGGCCCACCTGGGTTTAACTGTTGGATTTCTTTTGCTCCGGTATTCAGTTTTATTTACTGTTGAGTCCTTATCCTTGCTTTATCTCCTTGTTATATCTTGATTTATATGTTTAGGAGATAATGCATTGATAAGTTAGGGGTCTTTCATGCAAACCAAATATCTATGTGTCTTGATCCACATCTGAATTAAGGGTGAGGTTGGCGCTGTTAAACCGGTTTAAGCCCTCCAGTAAAATATTTTACTGTCCATTCCAAGGCGGTTCTTCTTTTGTGGATCTTTTATGTTTTTGTTCTGTCTTGTGTTAGCTATGTCTTTGTGCGCGTCTGTTTATATGTGCTTTGTGGTCACCTGCCGGGAAAGGGCTGACCTCTTGGCTCTCGTTTGTGGTGTCTACTGTGAGTTTGTCACTTTCCCATTTGTATCCTGGGTCAGGTGTGGTACTTGATTGTATCGATTCCTGATCTTTGCACCCTTACTTACTTTGGTCCTTCATTTCTCTAAGAAAATTGCAGTATTTGCCATTCTTTTTTGGTTTTCAGTGACCAAAAATCGTTAGAAAATGGTTTTTGCTTCCCCCAATGATCAGAAATACACACATTACCCGCTCCCCTTAAAATTTAACGTCACTTTAGCACGGCTTATGCGTTTGATAATTCTGTATTTTTTTTTAATGAAAACTCTTGTCAGATGATCGGCACTTGTATCTTCATGACAGCAAAATTGAAACTTGAGATATGATGTGAATGGGCTCACCTATACAAAACAATTGCTAAATTTATTGTGCATAGTATATATGGGAAATGGTCTAAAATTTTGAACACTAGTTGCCTACCAAAAAGGCTAAGACAACCAGTGCAGATCCAGATCAGTGTCTTATATGTTTGCTATTCTGACAACCTTGTTTGCTTTCAGGCTTTACATCCAAGTCAACAATTTTCAACAATTTTCCAGCCATGTTGGGACATTCCTGTCTTCCTGGGTTGAACCAGTACTAAGCAGCGGATAAAGTGTCTTGCTTGAACCCACAAGGGCTTAAGTCTCCGACTAGTCCAAGTTTTCTCTGACTTTTCTTTATTTTGATATTTGCCACTACCGTCAGAGCAACTTAGCTATCGAAAATCTAGATTTCTCCCCGCCAATCATGGCTGGGCACTTTCAATGAAAAATATGGTAATTGAAAGAAATATCGGTGACATAAAAGTTAAAATAGGGTCGAGTTATGATTTATCTCTAAAATGAAATATTTTTTCATTTAAATCTTACAAAGATGGAAATTATCCACACCTATTGTAGCCTACCCTCTGTACACAAATAGTTGGTGATTAAGCTATATTCATTACCCATCATTTCCCACTAATCACTTAAAATGCGAAACTTCTTTTATTTTTCAGTTGTATATTCATTAGTTTTATCAGTTTAAGCAGTTATCTAATGAATACATCATTCAGCTGTCAATACCCAATTTTTGATAGGCGAAGAAAATTCTGGATTTTCCTAATAGGAGTTAGATTGATGTTAGTGGCAAATATCAAAATATGGAAAAGTCACTTAAACATCAGAGAAGGCTCGGGTTAGTCTCGGACTAGCAACCCGTCTGTCCCCCGTCTAACTATTCTGACAACCATTTTAGTGAATTCCAGCCCTGTAAATCAACATTTTATTTGAGAAAAGAAAGAGAAGTGTTTGAAAGTTTAGAACATTTAGCATACTTGTCTACACTCTCTCCTGACATGGGGTGAGTCAGCTGTAATGGACATCTCTTCAACCTTCGTCAACGTCTCCTGTATCTCAGGAAAATGTATTTTACGTGATAAGATTGCCTGAAACAGAAACAGCACAAGTTTCTCATGCTAACTCTTATCATGCTGGGTAATTTTTGTGCTTTTGTTGTTGTCAGCTGATTTTTCGGAAATACCATCAGTGTCAAATAATTTGGATCCAGATCAGGCTATACATTATGTCTATGTCATTATGTACAAAACGTTGTTATGAACGTCATTATAAAGTTGCTAAATATGTAAACCACTAGTGGTTTATAGATTTTAATATAATAGAACTTTTTGCTCTCTGTAAAGGTGGTAACTTTAATATTCATATCTGGGCGTGGTTCGGATATTTCATCTGATAAACAAGGGAAATCAGGTTCTATTTATAATTTGGTGAAGAATTAATAAGTTGTTTGGGCCGAGCAAACATGTGTGCATTTCATGAAAATCCTAACCATATACACACTGAACTCACATTTATTAACCCTTAAAGCCCATAATCACAAAATGTATGTTTTTTTTTGTCATCCACTAAAATATTTGAAGCCTCATAGACAAACAGTGAGGACCCAGATCAGACTGCTCCTGTAGGAGCAGTTTGATCTGGGTCCAAAATGTTTGCCTCCATGCTTAAGTTAAATAGACAGTTATTTTACCTTAAAAAAGGACTAAATAATGTGTTTTGCGTCTATACTGAGGTAATGGCGCAAGATGATACAGTTACTTTTGAATAAAACCACGCCTCTTTTTCAGCTTTTTACCTATGTCTAAGGTAGACCAGTCAATCACTTATTCATGAGGTGCTGCCTTTACAGTAACCAAAAAGTCCTATGATACATAGTGTTATTTTTCTCCCAGACACAACATCATATGATAAGTACCTTTAAAAGAGTAAAAGCTGTACTCTGTCTGTTATAGTCATGGAGATCTTCCTCACAGAAAGTCAATAATACTTGGAGTTGAGACATCTCTATCTTGTGAAACTTCACATGTCTCACTAGCACTGTCACAGCCTGTAAATATAAGAATTATATAGGAAATATTAACCCTTAGATCTTCCTCACAGAGAGTTAACAATACTTGGAGTTGAGACATCTCTATCTTGTGAAACTTCACATGTCTCACTAGCACTGTCACAGCCTGTAAATATAAGAATTATATAGGTAATATTAACCCTTAGATCTTCCTCACAGAATGTTAACAACACTTGGAGTTGAGACATCTCTATCTTGTGAAACTTCACATGTCTCACTAGCACTGTCACAGCCTGTAAATATAAGAAATATAGGAAATATTAAACCTGAGACCTTCCTCAATGAAAGTTAATAACACTTGGAGCTGAGACATCTCTATCTTGTGAAACTTCACATGTCTCTCTATGACTGTTACAGCCTGTAAATATAAGAATTATATAGGAAATATTAACCCTAAGATCTACCTCACAGAAAGTTAACAATACTTGGAGTTGAGACATCTCTATCTTGTGAAACTTCACATGTCTGATTAGCACTGTTACAGCCTGTAAATATAAGAATTATATAGGAAATATTAACCCTAAGATCTTCCTCACAGAAAGTTAACAATACATGGAGATGAGACATCTCTATCTTGTGAAACTTCACATGTCTTACTACCACTGTTATTGTTGCGGCGATATTCCCGATTGTGGAATGCAACAAAAATAACTGAACTCCGATTATGAGTTAGACGATAAATGGTTTATTCATCTGCTACAATGACGCCCTACGATCAATGGCGTCGTTATGATTTCTAGGTTCTCTTAGCAACTAACGTTAAATATAACGTCAAAGTGACGTTACGCTAATGACGCAACATCCCATAATAATAATGTCTCTATGCAGGCTAATAGCCTCCTGTCCATTTTCCCCTCCTCAAAATACTTATTTTGATAAAGTTATAATTGCTAATGTTTCTTTCCAGTATGCACTACAAAGAAGTTATACATCATAAGCTTCTCTTTAGTATGTACTGCATGTTATTTAAACTAATAAAAATCACTTTTTTTAAAATTTCTCAAAATAAGTTGTTGTTTTCTTTTTCTATAATAAAGTTTGATACAGTTGTCTCCTATATGAATAATTGTCTACAGTTCTATGAATCACATTCCAATGGGCACAGCTTCACAACTGGTCTCACCAGCGTGCCCTCAACAACCTGAAGTTTTGCAACGCGCACTCGTCCATCGACTCCTGGGTATACCTCTACTACTCGTCCGAGAGGCCAGTTTCCTCGTGCCGTGTCCGGAGAAACGACCAGTACCACCTCACCAACTTGTAGGTCTCGACGCTCCCAATGCCATTTCGTCTGTGCACCGAGACTTGGAAGCCACTCTTGAAGCCATCGACGCCAAAAATGGCGAACTAATTCTTGAATACGGCGCCATCTCTTCCGTAGATTGAACTGTGTGTCATCCACTGTGGTTGGTGCAAACTGACCCCAGATTTGTCCATGTAAGAAGTGGTTAGGAGTCAGTGGCACATCATCCGCTGGATCTGTAGACTGGTAGGTTAGAGGTCGAGAATTTATTAGCCCCTCAGCACCAATTATCGCCGTCATAAGCTCCTCGTCCGTGATATCTGCGTTCCCGAGAATGGCATTGATGGCCCTCTTTGCTGACTTGATCATTGATTCATGTACACCACCTAAATGTGGAGCTGACGGTGGGTTAAAATGCCATTTCTCCTGGTCTAACTGAAGTATCAGCGATTTCATTTCCTTGTCAGCTGCTCTAAAGTTTGTTCCATTATCCGAATATATTTCTTCCATAAGGCCCCTTCGGCTGGTCATTCTATACAGTGCATTCAAAAATGAATCCGTGTCAAGACTGTATGCGATTTCTAAGTGAACTGCCCTCGTAGCTAGGCAAGTAAATAGGCACAGATATCGTTTTTGTCGTCGTTTGCCTTGCCCTTGTATTGTTATGAATGGGCCTGCATAATCCACGGCTGTTCTTGTAAAAGCTCTAAGCGATGTTTTTAACCTTGAAAGGGGCAATGGAGCCATAACTTGCTGACAAATCTTCGCCTTCTTTTGTCGGCATTCAGCGCATTCCTTTTCACATTCTCTGATAACTTCACGACCAGAAATCACCCAGTAACGAGCTGATAAGGCTGCCAGTGTTTGATTAGTCCCTGACGCGTGGTTGCCCTTTTCGTGAAAGTCTTTTACAATTAGTTTAGTTATCCAACTTTTTCTGGGTAAAATGACGGGATATCTCACATCATACGAAAGGAATTTTGCATTCTTCAAACGTCCATCTGAACGCAGCAGTCCATCGTCGTCTAACTTTGGCTGTAAACGGAGAAGCTTGCTGTGTGCTGGCAAAGACCGACCACGAGATAGAGCTGTCCATTCGTCCTGGAACTCTACAATCTGAGCGTATCTAACAAGCTGTATCTCTGCCTTCTTCAACTCGTCAGTCAGTAACTCTCCCGATGTTCTATCTGCATTTTGCCTTTGGCACTTCTGTATAAAACGATTAATCCAGGACTGTATTCGTCTTAATTTCAGCCAGGTAGAGTAGCGTCTGGGATCTACTGGCAACACCGTACGTTCTACTATTGTGACAAACCCATATGTTTCTTCAGTTCTTTCTGGCTCTTGATATATCTCTGCCATTCGATTTAATCTCGATTGTTTCTTCATTTCTGTATCCCCACTTGGTTTCTCGAACGATTTGTTGACAGGCCACGTCTCCTCCGACTGTATCAGAAATTGGGGTCCTCTCCACCATGTACAACAGTCAACAAGCTCCGTTGCCTTCATTCCTCTGCTCAACATGTCGGCTGGGTTATGGTCTGTAGATATGTATCGCCACTGCTCTGGATTAGTGCATGATTGTATCTCACCTACTCTGTTGGCCACGAAAGGCTTGAACTCACGACTTCGGCCTCTTATCCACCATAGAGTGTTCATGCTGTCGGACCAAAATATTGCATCACTTATTTTTATCTCCAAAACTTCGGCTATTCTCAAGGCAAGTCTCACACCAATAACAGCACCCATTAACTCCAGTCGAGGGATGCTTGTTGCGATGCAAGGTGCAACGCGAGATTTCGCAGCTACTATTTCACTGGAACTGGAACCATCTTCGTAGGTACATCTCGCATACACAACGGCACAATAAGCATTTTCCGACGCATCTACAAACGTATGTAGCGACATGCTATCAAGGGATCTGTCTTTTCGTCGAAGACATCTAGGAATCCGCACCTTTTTGAGCTTCTCAAGTTCACCAAACCATGCACGAGTGCAGCTAGCTAGTGGTTCCGTAAGTTCATCATCCCATTCAAGGCCGATAGTCCACATATCTTGCAGTAACATTTTGGCGCGTATGATGAAAGGAGCAAGGAATCCGATTGGATCAAATAGCGTGGCTATTTTCTTCAGGAAATTTCGCTTTGTGTACAACATGTTGCTATCTGGAACGTGCTCCCTGAACGTAAATATGTCTTCGTTGGCTAGCCACCATACACCTAGCGTTTTGGTGCACGGCAGCTGATCCCGATCTAGATCCACTTCTGACTTCTGGTCTTGTATTGGAACCTTTGACAGGTGGGTGAGTTGGACAGCCATTTGTGTGCATGCATTCCTGCTTTGTTAAGAAGACACGATAGTTGTCTATACAGGCCGATACCCTGCTTCTCATCTAGTACAGAGTCCATAGAGTCATCCATGTATGTTGACTTCAGGATAGTTTCAGTAGCTCTACCGTAGTCAGCTTGATGTTTTCTTGCATGGTGCTGTAACACAAACTGAGCCAAGAATGGAGACGAGTTTATTCCAAATACGACACGGTCAAACTCGTATACATCTGGTGATCGATCTTGGGTGTTTCCCCTCCATAGGAATCGGTGATAGGGCTTATCTTCCGTTCGAAGATACATTTCCGCTATATCACAGACCACAGCAACTTGGTATCGCCTGAAGCGCAGTAATACATCAAATAAGTCTTGTTGTAGTTTTGGTCCTTGGTGGATCACATCATTCAGAGATACACCGTTACACTTCGCTGACGCATCGAAGACAATTCTTGTTTTAGTTGTCTCTTTATCTGGTCTTGTTTGTTTGTTTGTTTAGTTGCTTTACGTCCCAAGTCAACAGCTATGGTCATTGCGGGACGGTCAGTTCACCTAACCACACTTTTTTCCTGGGCAAGCTTGAACAAGCAGTTTACCAGTAATCGTGCACATATTTTCGCTTGTAACTGACAACAACCCTTCATGTATGATTCAGCGGAAGGGAGGAGAATGACCATAGAAATTATTTCATGATCAATCTCCACGAAAGTATGGGACCGGGCCGGGATCGAACTCGCGACCCCTGGATCTGCAGTCAGCAACGCATCTGTAACCAGACACGTTACCGACTGTGCTACGCGGCCCGGTCTTTATCTGGTCTGATCACTGGAAAATGCGGTAGATACCACTTTGATGCTTTTTTTTCATGATCGCCAACTTTTCTGATATAACCCTTTTTAATGTATTGATTGATCGTTTCGCTGTAGGCAGGGGCGACTGCTGGTGATCTGGCAAGTTTCTTCTCTGTATTTTCTAACCTCTTTAAAGCCATTTTGTAGTTATTTGGCAGCTCTGATCCATTGCTTCGCCAGGGAACACCAACTCGGTACATACCATTTTCAAACTGGATAGAGTATTCTACTTTCTGTAATGCAGACTGTTCCTCTATGCGCAAGATTGGTTTCTGTTCGATAATGCTGGTTCTAGCTACTGACATGTCATCAATTTCCCAGAAGCGCTTTAAATTTGTATTCAGCTGTTCTATTTCTGCTCGGTCTTTCACAAAGTATGTTCTGGCGAAGTGTGTTTGCACTGCTGTTCTATCACCTGACCCTGGATTTCCTATACACGTCCAACCCAACGGCGTTAATCTAGCGATTGGCTCCCCTGGTCGGCCCCTGACTTCCTGAAGTGCACAATGGAGATCTGCACAATCTAGGGCTATAAGAACGTCAACGACTGGTCTCTTTGCAACTCTGGGAAAGTTTATATGCTGTAGGTGCGCCCATCGCTGAGTGTATTCCGTCCAATCGAAGGCTGACAAAGTTCCAGTGACTCTTGTTGCCGTGTATGCCGTAACCTGCAGTTTTACATCACCAATCAGACTTTCCAATTGCACATCAACAGGGCGTGTTTCGAATGTTTCCACTTGTCCATTTAAAACATTAACTGTGACTCTCTCTGTCTTGCCTTGAAGTCCAAGCTCTGCGGCGACATCCGCGTTAATGTAAGTCTTGGTGCTTGCATCGTCCAAGAGAGCATTTACCTTGATTGACCGATTGCCATTCTTCAGTATGATGGGCACTGTGCGAAGTGCTATGAAATCTGTCGTAGTAATGTTGTTCGCCGTCATTGTGGTTTGCTGCCAAGGCTTATTCCCCTCCGTGTCTGAAGTGGTCTGCTTACTGGATATTTCATTCGATGCTTTCACTGCAATGCTATTGGTACTTTTCAGATCAGCCGTCTTTAACTCAGTTTCTTGTGACGGTTGATGCAGCAATCTATGATGCAGTGCTTTGCATCCATTCTGGCCACATTGGCGACTTCTTGGACATTTTCTACCGGAATGTCCTTCCACCAAACAGCCGAAACAAAGTTGACAACGTTTAGCGATGTCCCACTTATCAGAAATACTCTTCTGTTTAAATACCTGACATGTCCAAATCTGATGATCTGCTCCACAAGCCTGACAGCACTGCGTCTTCTTGGTGCGATTATGCCTGCTATCTCCGAAGAAAGTTCTTGTATTTCGTTGTCCTTGCCTTGGTGGTGTTGTCTGTGCATCTGACATCTTGCCTGTCACACCATGAACGGTTTCAGAGGCGACTGTTTGAAATTTGGACTCTAGAATAACCCACTGTCGTAAAGTAGCTACGGATTGAGTCACGTTGTTGTCATATACCCAACGGTGGTAGTTCGCTAGCATGGATTGTGGTAATTTTCGTTGTAAGATTGTATATAGAGTACCATTACCGAGCTCTTGGTCCTGATTTGATTCTTTTAGGTTTATCATGGCTATATCTAGCAAATCAGAAAATTGTTCCAAGTCCTTAGCATTTCCAACCCGAATTTGGCAAAAGTTCTCCAATTCCTCTCTATAAATGGATATTTGACGCCGCATACCTCCGAATTTCCGCTCCAAACGTTCTTTGGCAGCCTCGTATGCTGCTCCTGAATGGCCTAGGTTCTCTATCGTCTTGAGAGCTTCGCCTGGTAAGTACTGTCGTAGCTGCAGCAATTTGTATTCCCCAGTAGCGGGAGCGCTATCGATGCATGCGAGAAAAGCCGCTTTCCAGATGTTGTATGACCGCTTGTCACCAGAGAATACAGGGATTTGAACACGTTTCAATTGTCGCCAAAGGTCTTGCCCAATCGATGGACTTTCAAAATTGGCCGTCGGCACAGATGGTCTTCCATAGGAATTATCACTTGGCTCAAACGGTAAGGCACGTGCATTCATGACTGAAATTTTAGTTCTACTCTGTTGCTCATTTATCTGTGTACTGTTCCGCGTATTGTCGCACTCACCTGAACTTGTAGCAGTCACATGCTCATTCGACTGTTCATTAGTGATGTCCATAGCATTAGATTCATTAGTCTGATTTTCATACAACGTTTGCGTATTTTTAACTTGCACTGGCATAGGGCCATTAATTTTTTCTAAATTGATCGGAAAATTGTACCTTGTATGTTTCCTGTGCCTGTTCTGTTGGTGCATGATCCTTTAAAACAGTCTCTGAACTTTCATCTGCAATGTTCAATCCACGTCCAATGTCGATTGTGAGCATCTCTGTTGCTGACAAGGTTGCTGAGTCGTCTTTCCGCGATTCCAAGAATTGCTGCGCCGATTTTGAAGCCGAATAAAAGTCCTCTTCTATCTGTCCCATCTCACTGAGAATGCGTTCACATTTTGTATGCTCCTTTTGTCTAGTATAAAAATCTGAAAAGTTGTACAGTATATCTAATACTATTTCCAAACAGCTTCCCAGTCTCTTGCAAGCCTCGATAACTTGACAATGGCTGGACGAATCATCATCTATTAATGACAGCAGTATATTCTGTGTCCGAGTAAAGTTAGCTTTCGCCCGAATTTTATCCTTTTTAAATCCGTTTTCTATCTCCGTAACGGCGACACTGCCGCTGCATTCGATTGTGTCTCTAATTTTCAATGACGCCATCATAAACTCGTCTTATTTCTGTCGATTCCGATGTAAATAACCTCGCTCTGCTACCAATTTAGTTGCGGCGATATTCCCGATTGTGGAATGCAACAAAAATAACTGAACTCCGATTATGAGTTAGACGATAAATGGTTTATTCATCTGCTACAATGACGCCCTACGATCAATGGCGTCGTTACGATTTCTAGCTTCTCTTAGCAACTAACGTTAAATATAACGTCAAAGTGACGTTACGCTAATGACGCAACGTCCCATAATAATAATGTCTCTATGCAGGCTAATAGCCTCCTGTCCAGTTATAGCCTGGAAATATAAGAATTATATAGGAAATATTAACCCTTAGATCTTCCTCACAGAAAGTTAATAACACTTGGAGTTGAGACATCTCTATCTTGTGAAACTTCACATGTCTTACTAGCACAGTCACAGCCTGTAAATATAAGAAATATATAGGAAATATTAACCCTTAGATCTTCCTCACAGAAAGTTAACAATACTTGGAGTTGAGACATCTCTATCTTGTGAAACTTCACATGTCTTACTAGCACAGTCACAGCCTGCAAATATAAGAAATATATAGGAAATATTAACCCTTAGATCTTCCTCACAGAAAGTTAATAACAATTGGAGTTGAGACATCTCTATCTTGTGAAACCTCACATGTCTAACTAGCACTGTCACAGCCTGTAAATATAGGAAATATATAGGAAATATTAACCCTTAGATCTTCCTCATAGAAAGTTAATAATACTTGGAGTTGAGACATCTCTATCTTGTGAAACTTCACATGTCTCACTAGCACTGTCACAGCCTGTAAATATAAGAATAATATAGGAAATATTAACCCTTAGATCTTCCTCACAGAGAGTTAACAATACTTGGAGTTGAGACATCTCTATCTTGTGAAACTTCACATGTCTTACTAGCTCTGTCACAGCCTGTAAATATATGTAATATTAACCATAGGTCTACATTATATTCATAAGCAAAAGTTTCAAACATGAAATTGTAAATATTTACTTACCCATCAGTCTAAACATATACTTTGGGTATTCAAAAGAACCGTCTCATTGCCATGGTTCTTTTTAATACCCACAACACATGCTTTGTTCAAGAAATAAGAAAAGTATATTTCATTATGCACTCATATCTGGAGGCATGTTAGTCCGTCTAGCATCACCTAAAATTTGCAGCAGACATCACAAATTGGAGATAAAAATATAATATGGGCCTCATTGCGACAAAACCAGTCTTTGGGGTCTGCAAACAACAAAGGCACAGACCAGCCTGCGCATCTGCGCAGACTGATCAGCGCCTTTGTTTTTCGCTGATTGGAAAGTATCATATCTAGAAATCCTAGGAGCGAAATTTTGACTTTCTAGCTAGTCTCTGTAGCTGAGCAGGCTGGTTTTAATCTCACTTTGTCGGAAACCCCAAAGACAGGTTTTGTCGCAACGAGGCCCATATTAAACCACGCATCAACCTTGAGTTAACCTATAGATGCACAAGTCTATAACATCTCTTCATAAGATGCTGCCTAAGAATTGACCAATTTCTTAACCTTTTTCCTACCAGTCATGAGGTGTTGTCTGCTCTCTTATCTGCTTATGTTCTAAGGTAGCTTATATTGCAAACAATATGAATCCAGATCAGACTGTTCCCAAGGAGGGTTCCTAATGTTTGCTTCCATGATAAAATCTAGTCTGAACTGCACTTGAATTGTAAAAATCAGACAGCATTTTCAGGACAAAAATATATTAGCAGGTTAAGGTTTAGCTGTGAGTTCTTTGACTTTGAATTGTTACTAATTATATTCCTTTAAGAAAACAAAATTCATGATCTCAGGTGCTGGACTTGATATGCTACATGACTCCGGTGCTTTCCCCTGCGCTGTCTGTTGAAGTGGAGTGGGAGCAAACTCTATCAGCTGTTCCCAGTGCAAATTGTGGGTCCATAAGAAGTGCAGTGGTATTAAGGGCAGACTAAATGTTACTCCTGACTATGTGTGCCCAAGATATCTTGACCAGTCCCGTCCTATTGCGGGTAGACCTATCACCCGAGTAGAGGTTGATGGTACGCTGCTCGAAGTGGAAGCCAGCTTCAGCTATCTTGGTGACATATTAATCGCTGGTGGAGGATGTGCCCTTGCTATTGCCACAAGATGTTCCACTGCCTGGGGAAAGTTCAGGAAACTACTTCCAATACTGACTTCCAAGCATGTGTCACCTTAACTCGTGGAAAAGTGTTTAATGCTTGCATCCGCTCAGCCCTATTACATGGAAGTGAAACTTAGGCCCCATCAGCCCCAGATTTACAGAGGCTTCATAGAAATGATAGAGCCATGATCCGCTGGATCTGCGGTGTCAAACCACATGAGGAAGTCCCCATGGAAACCCTGTACACAAAGTTAGGGATTCAGGAGGTAGCTGTTGCACTAAGATTTTAACATCTGAGATGGTATGGTCATGTCCCGCGTGCATCTTCCTGGACAAATTCAATTACCAGTACCGCCATCCCTGGCCCTAGAGACCAAGGAAGTCTTGGAGTGAGTGTGTTAAAGCAGATGTCGATGTGTGCAACCTAGAAGGAATCGATCCCCAGAACAGAGAAGCCTGGAGATCTGGTGTGAGAAGGACAAGCCAAATGCAGCTTACCCCAGGAACTGGGAAACTATGCAGTCTAAATATCAAACCAGGATTAAGTGAGTAAGTAAGTAAATAATTTTCAATTCCTTTAATTTTCAGTGATATTCAATCAACTTTGGTCTGATGCTTTACATCCAGTCAAAAGCTATGGTCATGTCGGGACGATCAATTCACCCGACCACATATGTTTCCTGGGCAAGCTTGACTAAGCTGTTAAACAGTACATACTTTCTCTTGTAATTGACAGCAACCCTTCTTGAATCAGCAGAAGGAGGAGAATGCCCGTAGAAATGACTTAATGATCAATCTCAGCAATTTTTTGGGGACTGGGCTGGGATCAAACTCACGACCCCTGGATCTGCAAGTTTGATCCAGAGCACGCATTCAATAAATATTATTTCTGACATTCAGATAGTATCATGATCAGTACTCCTGTAAATCCATTGCTTATAAATCATTATCAGGTATACTCTACCTTAAACAGCATGGAAACCAGCTCCATATTATCTCCCTTGGCTGCCCCAACAGTAGCATAGTTCCGCAGCAATACGAACATCCCATTGGCTATCTTTGTGATGTGGGTGGGTAGAGAGGGTAGGGGATACTTCAGAAGCCAACACAGACTTCGTAGGCACCAAGTATTCACCTGGAATGGTGGTAAAAAATCACTGATACACATGTTATTTTTATTATTATTATTCTTGCAACTCGGTAAACAATTTATCAGTCATGTCGGGACAGCTCTTCCTGGGTTGAACAAGTACAGTAAAACCTGTGTAAAGCGGTCACTCTCAAAAAGACCACAAATTTGTTTTCAAGACCAATTATCGTTTTAATGCTGGTCAAAAAGTATTGCATTCTGCAATACTTTTGACCTTCACTAAGCTACCATTTGTCATTAAGATATTTGTTTTGTCTCTTCTTCAGTGGCCTTTTTATACGGGCTTTACTGTACTAAGCAGCGGATAAAGTGTCTTGCTCAAGGACACAACACAGTGACTCCGCCGGCAGTGATACTCAAACTAGCAACCCTTGGATCCTCAGTCTAACACTCTACCAACTGAGCCACTGTGCTCCACCCTATAAACATGTTCTTATCCCATAAAGTTTGCAGCCTTTTCTTTTCAATTCTTTGGGAAAATATGGTAAATAAGCAAAAATTTCGAAGAGTAGTTACTACTTGCATAAAAGGCCTAGACAAACAGGGCAGACCCAGATCAGACTGCTTCTGGAGAAGCAGTCTGATCAGGATCTTCCCTTTTTGCTATTCTGACAAGCATTTTGTGATTTTCAGCACTGATAACCAACATTTTATTTGAGAACAGAACGAGAAAGTGTTAAAAATTTTAGAACATTTACCCTGAGTTTGTTAACTCATGCTGACAGACCACAATGTAACATCTCAGGCATGGAAAGTTTGTTTTCAATGCAGTGGGTAAGATACATGGTCAAATGAGTGCCAGTGTTTGTATCAGAATTAATGGATATGTCTTTTTAACTCTTTGCCTACAGGGAAATTTTGCATGCTTTTTTTTCGTGTGCTGATTTTTTTCAAAATCAACTTTAAAAAAAATTCTTTCAGGAATACCATCTGAGTGTCAAACAGTTTGGATTCAGATCCGGCCCGACATTTTGCTGGGCCTGGTCTGGGTCCAAACTGTTTGCAAAAGATATAAGCAGACGACAGTTATAAAGTGTGTAGGAAACAAAAAATCTGGCAATGTTTTGAATTTTTATTTACCCACTTTAATCTGGAGGCCTGGCTAAACGTGAATGCTGAACTGACAGCTAGAGATAGGTCATGTGATCGCTAACCTTGACATTCTATTGTCAACTTACCCTGGTATATTTGGAATACAAGCACTCAGCCATCATAGGTACTAGCGGATCAAGCATCTCAAGATGGTTCTTGTCTGACTTTTGAAGTTTGCCCTGTTTGAAACACTGCTGCAAGAGCTAAAACAAAACAGGAGTACAGTTAAAGAACAGTGTTTTAAGCAAAATTCATAAATACCATAGCCAATGCCATTTTTGAATAGGGATAAGGCCAAATAAAAAAATACCTGTGTTTAGGTTAACCCAACCCAACCTTTATTTACTGGTGAAACCTAGAATTTTTTCAGGTTTTCAGGAAACAAATATTATTTCATGCATTTTGAAAGGCAATATGCCTTTCATACATGAAAAAAAAATCCAGACAAAAAAATAATTAAAATCTAAAAACACATCTGCTGCAGTCATGATTGAGGATTTAAGGACTTATCAAAGTAAGAAGAGGGCAAAGATCAGGAATAGATACAATCAAGAACCACACATGATCCAGGATACCAATGGGAAAGTGACAATGTCACAATTAGACATCACATACATGAGCAAGCTTCATGCACTTGGCTTAAATACATTTGGGGCAGCACATAATATTTTGGTACTTTTCCCATCAACAAGAAGCATCTGGGCACTGAGCCTTGGATGATTGAACACACAATGATGATGGCTTAGACCAAAATTAAGACCTGCAACCCTACAACAGTCCTGATCTGGGTCCACTCTGTTTGAAAGGGTTATCAGCAGGTGACAAAAGTCACCGCTAGAAAGGAAATAGTAAATATGAATTCAATTAACTGTATATCACCTGTGAAAGAAAGGGTTTTTTAATTTATTTTTCAATAACAACGGGCGCCTTGCATTTGCGCACTTTTTGCAATTAGCGATGATATCTTTAGCACACTTTTTGCGATTTCAATTGCGCACCATTTTCGCACCCCAATCAGGAGCAATTAGTGATTAGTGGCCGTGAAAAGATGACTTGTAACCGTGCCTGTGCAATGAAGTCAGTGACGTTTTCATTGATGGTTTTGTGTTCGACTTAATTCTTTACGTCCCATCAACAATCTTTCAGTCAAACAGGGACGGGTCTTCCTGGGTTGAACCAGTGCTAAGCTAGGATAAATGTGTCTTGCTCAAGGACACAACGCAGTGACGCCGGTGAGGCTTGAACCCGCGGCCCCTCGGTCTTGAGTCAAGCAATCTACCAATGAGCCACTGCTCTCCCTTTTCATTGATGGTACTTTTAAATGTTGTGAAAAGTTCTTTCTTGAAGCCTACAATATACATAGATTATGCAGTGGACATTATGTTTCTTTAGTGTTCATGTTGTTGTCTGAAAAGTCAGAGATTATTTGTTGTAGCATGTGGAGTGCCATAAGATCTAAGTGAAAGACATAATTAAACCCTTGAATCTACCACCATTCACATAGACTTTGAAGTAGCTATCGATTCAGTGCTGCACCTTTAAAAACGAATTATAACTAGCTGTGACGAGTTTCAACTACCTTAATAACCCCTAATTAATTGTTAATGAGGTGTTTGTTTGATTTGATTCTTTACGTCCCATCAACAATCTTTCAGTTATATAGGGACGGGTCTTCCTGGGTTGAACCAGTACTAAGCTAGGATAAACGTGTCTTGCTCAAGGACCACAACGTTAATGAGGTGTGAAAAAAGTGCGCAAATGATATGCAGAATCGTGCGCAAATGAAGGAATCAAAGTGTGCAAATGAAAAGCGCCGATAACAACAGTGTCAGTTTCCCACCTGTAATCCAAATTCCACCATTACATGTATATTCGTTTTCTTGTTAGTCTTCGCTTTCGTACCGCCCCTTTTTGGAGCTTTAGGCAAGAGTAGACAACTCTCAGGCTTCTGACCAGGTTTAAGTGCCACCTTTTCCACATTAGCCTCACTGAAACACAACACAAAAAATATATAAAGCCAG
Organism: Loripinus fragilis; assembly: GCA_964019695.1. Lineage (NCBI taxonomy): Eukaryota > Metazoa > Mollusca > Bivalvia > Lucinida > Lucinidae > Loripinus > Loripinus fragilis. The sequence continues at coordinate 7,201,458 of OZ026517.1, read as the reverse complement.
GCCCTGAGGTTACAAAAAGTTTTTTATGCTCAATGACTCAAACCCATGCTAATATATCATGCTCATGAATTTCAGTCTGCTCATAAATGTTGAAATGTCAACATTTGTTGTGGCATTTTAACTTTTATTAGCAGGATAAATACCTATTGTCAGGATTTTAGCTTTATAAGCAGTTGAAATTTCAAGCTCAGTTGGATTGAGCATGAAAACAGTTTTAAAACTTTGGGGCCAGGGCTGAGGTAACTCTACCAAAACAATCCCAATAATCAAGATCCTGGCCCCCGAAATTTAAAAAAAAAACTTTTTTCGTGCTCAACTCAACTGAGCATGAAATTTCAACTGCTCATAAAAACTAAACTAATGAAAAAAAAAAGATTTTTTCCCTGTTTAATACACCAAGACATATCCTGCTAATAAATGTTGAGTATGAAAAAGGTTTATATTCTCAGGGCCAGGTATCACAGCAAAGGAGATACTAGGGTACAAAACTAGTTAACTCTTAATATCATGCTGGATATGTTTATGTACTGCACTCCTATTTTTCATCCAACCAACTTGCCAGAACCTAGTTACAAGCAGAGTGCAAAACAGTGTGGATTGAGAAGCTGGTTTCAAGATGAAGCTGATCTGGATCTGCACTGTTTTCGAAACAGGAAATATCTGGATTCAATATGGCAAGGTTTAATAAACCCCTGATATGATCAGGGCATTTAATGAATACTTAGATTCAATACCTCATGAACTACACTATGTAAATGGCAGTTAACTTAGCTCACTTGCACATGCAAAACACTCTAACTAGTGAATTAAATGGCCAGTAGTAACAATGGAGCTGTGATTGATGGTGAGACCACTCCTGCTTGGCACATGCAATACAAGCCACTTGCTTGCTTCCTTGCCTGTGCTATTCTGCTGTTCCATTTATCATTCCAACAAAAACATTTACATGATTAAACGTTAAATATATTTTTTTTTTCGTATCCTAAAGTTCTATATTACACATTTATTATAAAAATGTAAATATACGAGAACGATTTCATTTTTCAGAGGTAACAGGAAGATACTAGAAAGAGTTTTCAGAAGAAAACATAGGTCCCACCATCCACTTCACAGAGTTATATGACCCTGGTGACCTTGAAAGTTAGATCAAAGTCACCAAAATCTAATCAGCAGGGGAAACATGTCTGAGTAGAAGGGGAAAATATCTGAACACCACCTCTTAATGAAACTCCTGATTATTTGTCACAAATGAGCAACGACATGTGATTTCCAACAATGTGGCATTTTTACAAGTGTAGACTCAGATGAGCCTGTGCGGGCTCCTCTTAGGCTTAGAAACTCAAAATGCTGTACGGTCGGTCAGTAGCTTAACACTCAGAATATTCAAGCGACTAGCAAAGGCTCTGATCAGACTGCGCGTATGTGCAGGCTGATCTGAGGCTTTGCTGGTTGCACATACCACATTATTGGAAATCTCATGTCGCGGCTCAAATATTTTTTACCTTTTGTCCTCCTTCAACATAGGTAAAGTCTCATGAGTAAGGCCATGTACAAAGATTAGCAATGTTTCTACGGTGACATCTTTGTTCTTCATGAGTCCCCGCACTACCTTAGTCATAATCTCTTGAACCCTTCTAGCAGACTTGTGGCTGTGGGTTGAGTCTAAAATCTGAAACATATAAAATCTCCATTTAGAAGCAGCTATAGTTTTGCTAATGCTATGTTATAGAAATGCAAATATGCTTTAATAAAATAGAAACAAATGTCTTCTTTTCAGCATATTAACAGATTTCTAACTTTTTCTTTTACATGAATATTTTGATATTACTTATATCAATTGTAAAGGTCATATGGAGACAGGGCCACAGCTTAAAAAGTTTCATCTGACAGATTGGTGTAGCAAGGGATTAAACCTGTGATCCCTGGTTTACAAGGTGAGTGGTTTTACCATTGATCCACTAGACCACAGCAGATTTATTCTTGCATGAATACCTATGTGTTAGCTGTTTGAACATGGTCAAATGAACTGAAATCTGTTTTCAAATCATGAGGTTCACATGCTGCTTGAACATGGGTTTGAACTTGACTATAAATGAGCCCTGACTTGTTTGCTTGACTTTGCACAGAAGTGTAGCATTTAACATCAACCTTTTTTTTGGCTTTATCTAGCACTGTATTACCCCACCACTTAGGATCTTCTTAGAACAATATGGTCAGGACTTTAGTTAAGAGTGCGTAACGAACATTTAATTTCTTATTTCTCTACCAAAACATATGTTGTGGGTACTCAAAAGAACCGTCTCAATGAGACGGTTCTTTTGAGCACCCAAAATATATGTTAAAATTGATGGGTAAGGAAATATTTTAAATTTTACGCTGAAATTGTTTGTGTATCTAAACCTGTGATATGGTAGACTTGTAGATAAATTAATTTACCTTCTTTAAGGGTTCAACAAGGGTCATCAATGAACCTTTGCTAATGTAGCTGGCAATGAGTTGATAAGAATCATAACTGGTACTGCTTCTTGCCTCAAACACTTTCACTTTGATCCCTTCCACATCTTTCTCTTCAGCCACTTCACCAAATATCTCCTCATTACACACCTGTAAATAACAAAAAATCAATAGCTAACAGAAGTCATGGCTTATCTCGTACAATGTAGCTTAAAACTTTCATTTTTATCCATCTGCTTTTGTTCTATTCTCGAGTTTATCCATCAACTGGCAATTATTATAGCAAATATCTACACAAATGACTCCTTCAAAAAATTATCCAACTTTCTTGCATAAAATTAATTACACGAAGCTAGTTTGAAGCCATTGTCAAATGAACGAAAATCCATGTTCAAATCATGAGATTCACGTGCTGTTTCGACATGGGTTTAATTTGACAATACTTAAAATGAGCCCTGCTTTGTTTGTCTGACATTACTCAGGAAAGAGTTGCTGCCCAGACATTGCTGATCATTGTGTCGACATTTTGTTCTCGAAAACACTGCACATGTTATGACGTTCAAATATTTAATGCTGATATCATTTTGTTTTGAGAAAACCAGAGTAAGAACCATGGTTATATTTACATACAGGCCCCCATATAAGGGTGCGTAACGGAAAAATGCACGAAAAATTATTTATCTTATTTCTCAATCAAAACTTATGTTGTAGGTACTCAAAAGAACCGTCTCAGTGAAAACACATGGTTAAACTGATGGATGGAAATATTTTGCTTAACTGGCCCTATGACATATATGGGCCAGTGCTCAAGATTTCAGAACTTATAGCATATGTGCAGCAAATGCCTCTAATAAATGGCAAAGCTGACGCAACTAACAAAGCTAGAGGTTTAAGCCTTCAAGAGTCAAAGTCTTCATCTACATCCAAACTTTGTGTATGTGAGCAGCAAAGACTCTGGTGAGTCTGCGAAAATAGGATGACTTGCCTGAGCCTTTGTTGCTCGTTGATGTGAAAAGTACTGAAACCTTACGCACTGACCTGTATGCTTGCTAACTCCTACCTATGACAGGTTCTAACCATTAAAGCGCCAATCACAACAAATGTTGTTTGCTTTTGTCATCTGCTGAAATATTTTAGATGCCTTTTTGATTTGTAGACCCAGATCAGACTGCCTGATCTGGGTCCATACTGTTTGCCCCAATACTTACAATAGTCAAATAATGTTTGCAAAAATATTCAGCAGACAACTTAAGTAGACACACTGTATGCCCCTTTACTTACATGTAATGTTTGCAAAAATATGCAGCAGACAACTTAAGCAGACACACTGTATGTCCCTATACTTACATGTAATGTTTGCAAAAATATGCAGCAGACACATTAAGCAGACAGCATTTTCAGATGACTTTTTTTTCAGGTTCTTTAACCCTTAAAGCGCCAACCACAACTGCAGCAGACTACAAATTTTGAGACCTCTTTCCTAATTTCAACAAAAATAAGGTATGAGATTTCATGAGAATCGTCTGCCAGCAGACGATTCTCATGAAATATCATGCTTTATTTGTTATTTTTGAAAAAGTGGCAAAATTTTTAATTGTCGTCTGCTGCAAATTATAGGTGGGGCTTTAAGGAGCTAAAAAAAAACAACTCATTGTCACTGACCTCTATCAATGTTTTCAAGCAGACGTCAACATCCCCCGGTTGTATCACCTCCTCCATCTGTTTCAACAACTGGTGAATTGTGTAACACAGAACATGCAGCTGGTACCCTCTCTTTAACGTGCTCTTCATTTCATACAGTATGTACGGGAAGTAACGGGGACCCAGGGCAGTTAGGATCTTGATCAGCGTGTCTCTAGCTGTGTTCCTAATGTCAGTGGCTCGAGACTTTAGAAAATGGCACACTTTCAATAAAATCCTGAAACGCAAAGTAAAAACTCAACAAGATGCAAAGGTGAGATTTTCCAAATGAAAATCTGTGCCCAAACACTGGCCAACATTCCCACTTTCAAAAATATTTCCCCTAATTTTGAGATAACCCTCGAGACCTATCTGGCCAGGTAGAACAATTTGTCGGAAAACATATTCCAGTTGTTAAAACATGTATCTACAAGCAGAGTGGAGTACAGTGTGGATCCCGATCAGCTGGCTTTTCAAAACAGGACATTATTGTGAGGGTTAAGAACTAAAAAATGTTGGATAGAAAACAAGTACAATATTTAACTGTATTCAAAATTTTCATTTGGGAAAACATATATCATTGGATATATGGTTGGAAATTTAGTTTTACAGGGATGCCAGAGCAGAGTGAGTGGTTTTCGAACGAATCTCAGACGTAATACCTCCCCAAATAAAATTTTGAATATGTTTATCCCCATTCTAATGCACTTCTGCAGTTTCATCTCGAATTTTGAGCGTTGCAAGCCACATAAAGCTGCACGTCATCCAACAAAATATGACGTAATTAATGACATCAAACTATTTCGGACAGTATATCAGAGGATATACTGTCGCATATTGTTGAGGTTATCCAATCAGACTTCGCTTTACAAATCAAGTACATTAGAAAAGCATTATATCTGCAAACAAGTCAAACTCTTTTGACTAACATGGAAATCTTTGGACTTTTATAATAAATGAACATGTTTTTGTTGTAATGATCTTATTAAATATCTCCTATATATAAATTTTTTTGTTGTTGGTTTGGAGAAAAAAATGTACTGGCTTTAAAAGCAATATTTGAACCTGTGTCTAATTCTTTGTAAATCCCAACTCTAATAAATTTCAATTAATTCATATTTTTGCATAACTGATGTGGTCATCTTATTTAAACCTCTATTAAGCAAGCATGACATTGTGTCTTAGCAACCAATTTTGAATTATCCAATGACTGCTTGCTTAAGAAATGTTTGACTGTATATATTCTTCCTTTTCCATTTGGGCAGGCTATCTAAATATGTCCTAGGCTTGCAATAAATTTCCAAATGTCCCAATAAGATTAAACCTTTGAAGATCAGAAACCCTCAACTAGGTACTTTGGCAAACAGTGAAGACTGCGGAGACAAAATCAATTTTCAGAGAAAGTTTTGTTTGTTTGTTTTGTTGCTTTACATCCCAAGTCATAAGCTATGGTCATGGCAGGACCGTCAGTTCACCTAACCACACTTTATCCTGGGCAAGCTTGAATAAGCACTTAACCAGCACTTCGTGCACATACTTGCGCTTGTAACTGACAACAACCCTTCTTGAAAAATTCAGCGGAAGGGAGGAGAATGACCGTAGAAATTATTTCATGATCAATCTCCATGAAAGTATGGGACCGGGCAGGGATCAAACTCGCCACCCCTGGATCTGCAGTCAGACTCGCATCTGTTGCCAGACACATTACCGACTGCGCTACAGCGCCCGGTCAGAGAAAGAAATTCACTATTGTTTTGAATTCTAACCCGTATCTCTATAAATTGTATCCTGACCTAACTGTTTCAAACTTTATGGAAAATTACATTGGTTAAAGCTGCACTGACAAAATGTGTGCAGTAAAGGACGTGTAACGGTTTGGCCGTTTTTTTGGCCCACGATGGATTTGGCTGAAATTTGAATATATGGTGGTTTGATCTTTGCCCTTTCACATCAGCATGTTTTTGAATTAACGACGGCAAACGCAGTCACATGAATTAAAGTTTCTCACTAGTGTGTATAAACAGAGGTTTGTTCATGAATGTGGATATTTTTAAAGGTGCAACAAGCAAACTGACCTCAAACATAATACCAAACATGCGTATGTTTATACTCGTCATGTCTATGTCGTAATTTGAGCTAACACTACCATCATTAATTAAAAATCATGCTAAAACTTGGCTAAATACTGTGTTTACGATAACCTTGATGATATGTTGTTTTTAGGTGTAATATATATTGAACATTTAGTGTTTTATCGCCTTTTCCAGTTAATCAATAGCTCAAACAAGCCTATTCCTGTTTATTCATATCAATATAATCAGTACGACATGTACACAAGCGTGCATGTAACATGTTAAACGCGGCATTACATGCACAACCTTCTTTTGCTGGATTAGTATGAAACATGAATATAAATAGTTATAAAGCAACAGAAATGATAATGGAAGCTTTGAACACTTTTTTTGCTCACAGCCACAATTATTAAATAGATACATGTGAGTGTTGTATATCTGTCTGTTCATCTGTCAGTTCATCTGTATGTCACGCATTTGTGTCTGTGACGTATCTTCAAAACACCTGATTCGATTATAAGATTAATTCACAAAACTTAGCACCTTTGTGGATGAACATGCAAAATAAATGAAATGCTTTAACGCCATGTCAAAGCAGGCGGTCATAGGTTACATGTACAGAATGCATATCTGCTCCATATTTTACGCATGTCCCAGCTCAGATATCCAACAGTCGTGATAGCGCTGTGGTCTATATTACTTACCTATTATCTGTGCAAGACCCTTCATCTTTATTGCGTAATACATGTTCAACCGAGGAAACGTCATGACTGAAATATGGTTCACTGTAACGTACAGCAGTGACGTAGAGCATTAAAACACTTAGTCATGTTTCAAGCATTTGTGGTGCAGACATCTATTTCAAGGGTGACAACTTCCGTCAATGCAGGGATTTTGGAACCGTTTGAACAAAATACATTGTGTTTTGATAAAGGTGAATAAACATCTAAAATAGAGTATTTTGATCCTTGAATATTAAATGTATGAGTTTGTTTGTACCAGTGACTATTTAACATCTGCAGATAAGTGATTGTTGTATATATACTGCATTATTTTAGCAAACACTTTAAGAGAGCAATATTCGTTGAGGAAACAATCAGTTTAGCACAGATATTGTGTACATGTAAGCATGAAAAGCGCATTACACTCATTATGAATAAAATGCTTGTGGCCATTCGCATTCAGGCCATTGCCTGTTTTTATACATGCTTTCTTGCATAAATAACAATGAATTGAAAAGAACAAAACTAAATCAAAGAATTACATTGGTTTATTTGCGACAAATTCTGCGCCACCTATATAAATCATATATGTACATGAGAAATTATGAACTTCAAAAAATATAGATAGGTGTAAGTTTTGAAAGTCAGTTACAATATATGTTGAGTGTGCGCATTTGTATACATCATACCAGCTCCTTTTTGTTCAAATAACCTCATTTTAATAATATTACCATTAAACTGACACAGTTCTATCAAAATTTTGGAATCATATCAAATGATTCCGATATCTGTGCTGTGAAGTAGCTTTTTGCTCTACCTTATGAACCTCTAGATCTTGCACAGATACTTATCTGGGACAGCCAAAACGAATTATTAGATTTTGGTGACCTCAACCTTATTTACAAGGTCACCAGGGACATATATAAAAAAGCTTGTCTGTACTCTATCTTCCTAACCAATGACCAGATTTTTACCAAACTGACACAGATAACTCATTGCGAAGACCTTAATGAACGACTAGAATTCGGTGAAATTGACCTTAATTCCAAGATCACCAGCATCACATAACTCCTTTAAGTGGGTGGGGGGACAACTCTATCTAATGTTATATACTTTCCATTCCTAACTACTCTAGTATGGCCATATTAAACAGTGTCTGCGCTGTAATTTGAGAATACCAATAATTGATTATTTTTTCCTCATACTCCAAAGAATGATCACAAAATTTGCCATTTTTGACAATCTTAATTCAAAGCAATGGGCCATGCCAAAACAAAAGTGGCGATGAGCTGTCTTTTTAAAAGCAGATTGTACCAAAGAACTGTCTCCAGAAATCCATGTATCAGTTAAAGAAGGGGGCACATCAAACTCTCTCCTTGCACCTTCTCTCCCCGCTGGTCTCTCTCCCTCTCTCTTTCTCTCTCTCTCTCTCTCTCAAATAAGACTCGCATTTACTGAAATGTTGTTGAATTTGCTTTTCAAACGCAATATATCCGAGGACTGTTTGTAAGAAATAATATTGATACGAGCTTGCTAATATGTACATTGTATTCCATTTTTGTACGGGAATCTTACGTCTCTCCAGTGATTTTAGTACTCTCAGTGCTTTGATTAGTATGAATTGAATAGTACATTTCAGGATAAAATTTGCAGAAAAAGTCTTTTTAGAGTATTTGCCACATGCGGAACCGGCTCAGAGTTACCATTTTATGGTGTAATACTATATGCACAATAAAATGAGAAATAGTTTTATCCGGTTCCGCATGTGGACATGTATGTAATTGAGTCACGAAGTACACAAGGGTGTTTGGTTTTACCATAGACTGAGTGTTAAGTGTGGTTGATAGGGCATGCATTTAACCCCAAAATTTATCATAAAAATACATTTTAATGAAGAAAATAAATTGTGGACATTAAACTAGAGACTCTTAGGTATCATTTGGTAATATTTTGGAGGGATTTCTTTACAATCGATATTTTACTGCAAAAGTGGGCCATTTGTAATACAAAACCGTTACACCTCCTTTGAGTCAAGCTATATGCCTGAACTGTAGAAATGCAGTTGTAGAATGGGTGTTAAAATATACAAACCCTGGCAAGTATCTCTCTAGCCCTCCTTTAGGTAGAGTTTGTAACAATTTGATCATAGCTACGACTATTGGTACTCTCAATATCTCATCATCCTCAGCATACTTAGACTTACCCAGGCAAGTATCTCTCTAACCCTCCTTTAGGTAGAGTTTGTAACAATTTGATCATAGCTAAGGCTATTGGTACTCTCAATATCTCATCATCCTCAGCGTACTTAGACCTACCCAGGCAAGTATCTCTCTAGCCCTCCTTTAGGTAAAGTTTGTAACAATTTGATCATAGCTGAGGCTATTGGTACTCTCAATATCTCATCATCCTCAGCATACTAAGACTTACCCAGGCAAGTATCTCTCTAGCCCTCCTTTAGGTAGAGTTTGTAACAATTTGATCATAGCTAAGACTATTGTACTCTCATTATCTCATCACCTTCAGCATACAAAGACTTACCCAGGCAAGTATCTCTCTAGCCCTCCTTTAGGTAGAGTTTGTAACAATTTGATCATAGCTAAGGCTATTGGTACTCTCAATATCTCATCATCCTTAGCGTACTAAGACCTACCAAAGCAAGTATCTCTCTAGCCCTCCTTTAGGTAGAGTTTGTAACAATTTGATCATAGCTAAGGCTATTGGTACTCTCGATATCTCATCATCCTCAGCGTACTTAGACTTACCCAGGCAAGTATCTCTCTAGCCCTCCTTTAGGTAGAGTTTGTAACAATTATATTATAGCTAAGACTATTGGTACTCTCAATATCTCATCATCCTCAGCATACTTAGACTTACCCTGGAAAGTATCTCTCTAGCCCTCCTTTAGGTAGAGTTTGAAACAATTTGATCATAGCTGAGGCTATTGGTACTCTCAATATCTCATCATCTTCAGCATACTTAGACTTACCCTGGCAAGTATCTCTCTAGTCCTCCTTTAGGTAGAGTTTGTAGCTAAGGCTATTGGTACTCTCAATATCTCATCATCCTCAGCATACTTAGACTTACCCAGACAAGTATCTCTCTAGCCCTCCTTTAGGTAGAGTTTGTAACAATTTGATCATAGCTAAGGCTATTGGTACTCTCAATATCTCATCATCCTCAGCGTACTTAGACTTACCCAGGTAGGTATCTCTCTAGTCCTCCTTTAGGTAGAGTTTGTAACAATTTGATCATAGCTAAGGCTATTGGTACTCTCAATATCTCATCATCCTCAGCGTACTTAGACCTACCCAGGCAAGTATCTCTCTAGCCCTCCTTTAGGTTGAGTTTGTAACAATTTGATCATAGCTGAGGCTATTGGTACTCTCAATATCTCATCATCCTCAGCATACTAAGACTTACCCAGGCAAGTATCTCTCTAGCCCTCCTTTAGGTAGAGTTTGTAACAATTTGATCATAGCTAAGACTATTGTACTCTCAATATCTCATCATCCTCAGCGTACTTAGACTTACCCAGGTAGGTATCTCTCTAGTCCTCCTTTAGGTAGAGTTTGTAACAATTTGATCATAGCTAAGGCTATTGGTACTCTCAATATCTCATCATCCTCAGCATACTAAGACTTACCCAGGCAAGTATCTCTCTAGCCCTCCTTTAGGTAGAGTTTGTAACAATTTGATCATAGCTAAGACTATTGTACTCTCAATATCTCATCATCCTCAGCATACTTAGACTTACCCAGGTAGGTATCTCTCTAGTCCTCCTTTAGGTAGAGTTTGTAACAATTTGATCATAGCTAAGGCTATTGGTACTCTCAATATCTCATCATCCTCAGCGTACTTAGACCTACCCAGGCAAGTATCTCTCTAGCCCTCCTTTAGGTTGAGTTTGTAACAATTTGATCATAGCTGAGGCTATTGGTACTCTCAATATCTCATCATCCTCAGCATACTAAGACTTACCCAGGCAAGTATCTCTCTAGCCCTCCTTTAGGTAGAGTTTGTAACAATTATATCATAGCTAAGACTATTGGTACTCTCAATATCTCATCATCCTCAGCATACTTAGACTTACCCTGGAAAGTATCTCTCTAGCCCTCCTTTAGGTAGAGTTTGTAACAATTTGATCATAGCTAAGGCTATTGGTACTCTCAATAGCTCATCATCTTCAGCATACTTAGCCTTACCCTGGCAAGTATCTCTCTAGTCCTCCTTTAGGTAGAGTTTGTAGCTAAGGCTATTGGTACTCTCAATATCTCATCATCCTCAGCATACTTAGACTTACCCAGGCAAGTATCTCTCTAGCCCTCCTTTAGGTAGAGTTTGTAACAATTTGATCATAGCTAAGGCTATTGGTACTCTCAATATCTCATCATCCTCAGCGTACTTAGACTTACCCAGGTAGGTATCTCTCTAGTCCTCCTTTAGGTAGAGTTTGTAAAAATTTGATCATAGCTAAGGCTATTGGTGCTCTCAATATCTCATCACCCTCAGCATAATTAGACTTACCCAGGCAAGTATCTCTCTAGTCCTCCTTTAGGTAGAGTTTGTAACAATTTGATCATAGCTAAGGCTATTGGTACTCTCAATATCTCATCATCCTCAGCATACTTAGACTTACCCTGGCAAGTATCTCTCTAGCCCTCCTTTAGGTAGAGTTTGTAGCAATTTGATCATAGCTAAGGCTAATGGTACTCTCAATATCTCATCATCCTCAGCGTACTTAGACTTACCAAGGCAAGTATCTCTCTAGTCCTCCTTTAGGTAGAGTTTGTAACAATTTGATCGTAGCTAAGGCTAAAGGTACTCTCAATATCTCATTGTCCTCAGCATACTTAGACTTACCCAGGTAGGTATCTCTCTAGCCCTCCTTTAGGTAGATTTTGTAACAATTTGATCATAGCTAAGGCTATTGGTACTCTCAATATCTCATCATCCTCAGCGTACTTAGACCTACCCAGGCAAGTATCTCTCTAGCCCACAGTTAAGTAGAGTTTGTAACAATTTGATCATAGCTGAGGCTATTGGTACTCTCAATATCTCATCATCCTCAACATACTAAGACTTACCCAGGCAAGTATCTCTCTAGCCCTCCTTTAGGTAGAGTTTGTAACAATTTGATCATAGCTAAGACTATTGTACTCTCAATATCTCATCATCCTCAGCGTACTTAGACTTACCCAGGTAGGAATCTCTCTAGTCCTCCTTTAGGTAGATTTTGTAACAATTTGATCATAGCTAAGGCTATTGGTACTCTCAATATCTCATCATCCTCAGCGTACTTAGACCTACCCAGGCAAGTATCTCTCTAGCCCTCCTTTAGGTTGAGTTTGTAACAATTTGATCATAGCTGAGGCTATTGGTACTCTCAATATCTCATCATCCTCAGCATACTAAGACTTACCCAGGCAAGTATCTCTCTAGCCCTTCTTTAGGTAGAGTTTGTAACAATTATATCATAGCTAAGACTATTGGTACTCTCAATATCTCATCATCCTCAGCATACTTAGACTTACCCTGGAAAGTATCTCTCTAGCCCTCCTTTAGGTAGAGTTTGTAACAATTTGATCATAGCTAAGGCTATTGGTACTCTCAATAGCTCATCATCTTCAGCATACTTAGCCTTACCCTGGCAAGTATCTCTCTAGTCCTCCTTTAGGTAGAGTTTGTAGCTAAGGCTATTGGTACTCTCAATATCTCATCATCCTCAGCATACTTAGACTTACCCAGGCAAGTATCTCTCTAGCCCTCCTTTAGGTAGAGTTTGTAACAATTTGATCATAGCTAAGGCTATTGGTACTCTCAATATCTCATCATCCTCAGCGTACTTAGACTTACCCAGGTAGGTATCTCTCTAGTCCTCCTTTAGGTAGAGTTTGTAAAAATTTGATCATAGCTAAGGCTATTGGTGCTCTCAATATCTCATCACCCTCAGCATACTTAGACTTACCCAGGTAGGTATCTCTCTAGTCCTCCTTTAGGTAGAGTTTGTAACAATTTGATCATAGCTAAGGCTATTGGTACTCTCAATATCTCATCATCCTCAGCATACTTAGACTTACCCTGGCAAGTATCTCTCTAGCCCTCCTTTAGGTAGAGTTTGTAACAATTTGATCATAGCTAAGGCTAATGGTACTCTCAATATCTCATCATCCTCAGCATACTTAGACTTACCAAGGCAAGTATCTCTCTAGTCCTCCTTTAGGTAGAGTTTGTAACAATTTGATCGTAGCTAAGGCTAAAGGTACTCTCAATATCTCATTGTCCTCAGCATACTTAGACTTACCCTGGCAAGTATCTCTCTAGCCCTCCTTTAAGTAGATCAATATCTCATCATCCTCAGCATACTTAGACCTACCCAGGCAAGTATCTCTCTAGCCCTCCTTTAGGTAGAGTTTGTAACAATTTGATCATAGCTAAGGCTATAGGTACTCTCAATATCTCATCATCCTCAGCGTACTTAGACTTACCCTGGCAAGTATCTCTCTAGCCCACAGTTAAGTAGAGTTTGTAACAATTTGATCATAGCTAAGGCTAAAGGTACTCTCAATATCTCATCGTCCTCAGCATATTTAGACTTACCCAGGCAAGTATCTCTCTAGCCCTCCTTTAGGTAGAGTTTGTAACAATTTGATCATAGCTAAGGCTATTGGTACTCTCAATATCTCATCACCCATAGCTCCAGATAAGGCTGCGTATTGCGTATTTACGCAATTTCGTGAACGTGAAAACGCAATTAAATTCATTTCTGTGCGTACAAAAACGCAATAAAAATCCTTGATACTCAATTCTGAACTTTTTCGTAGCGTATGACGTTATAGTATTCAGTTTCCGATTGTCGTTTTTCGCATCTCAAGCTATTGTTGGGTACAAATTTATAGACGACATGGCGCCGAATCTAGTTTATTAAATTGTAAACCAGTCCAGGAACATTCTTGGCGCTGTTTAGCTATACCCAATATTTACACAATAACGACATACGTCTGGCTTTACAGTGACAATGGCGTAACGTGGGTGAAAAAGCCCCAGAGCAATTGAATAATATCATATCGTAACTAACCCTAATACTGCATTGGTGGTTTGAAGAATCAAAGATGACTTGATAGATACGTTGGTTTTTCGAAATAAGTATGAAATAGCGATCTCAGATATACTTATATTGCCAGTGTGCTTTCTGAAAGTGAAACCGAAATGAAACAAAAAAATCAAGAGAAACAAGGCCCGCTTTCATTGCTTATTTGCTTTCAGATGGATACCCAATACAAAAACTTGAAATACCCAATTTAAATTTTGAAATACCCAATTAAGCCAAAAAGAGGTGGGTAAATACTCAATTGCCTCCAATCCTTATCTGGAGCTATGATCACCCTCTGCGTACTTAGACTTACCTAGGTAGTTATCTCTCTAGCCCTCCTTTAGGTAGAGTTTGTAACAATTTGATCATAGCTAAGGCTATTGGTACTCTCAATATCTCATTGTCCTCAGCGTACTTAGACTTACCCTGACAAGTATCTCTCTAACCCTCCTTTAGGTAGAGTTTGTAACAATTTGATCATAGCTAAGGCTATTTGTACTCTCAATAAGTCATCATCTTCAGCATACTTAGACTAACCCAGGTAGGCAATCACTCTAGCCCTCCTTTAGGTGAGTTTGTAACAATTTGATCATAGCTAAGGCTATAGGTACTCTCAATATCTCATCATCCTCAGCATACTTAGACTTACCCAGGCAAGTATCTCTCTAGCCCTCCTTTAGGTAGAGTTTGTTACAATTTGATCATAGCTAAGGCTATTGGTACTCTCAATATCTCATCATCCTCAGCGTACTTGGACTTACCCAGGTAGGTATCTCTCTAGCCCTCCTTTAGGTAAAGTTTGTAACAATTTGATCATAGCTAAGGCTATTGGTACTCTCAATATCTCATCATCCACAGCATACTTAGACTTACCCAGGTAGGTATCTCTCTAGCCCTCCTTTAGGTAGAGATTGTAACAATTTGATCATAGCTGAGTCTATTGGTACTCTCAATATCTCATCATCCTCAGCATAATTAGACTTACCCAGGCAAGTATCTCTCTAGTCCTCCTTTAGGTAGAGTTTGTAACAATTTGATCATAGCTAAGGCTATTGGTACTCTCAATATCTCATCATCCTCAGCATACTTAGATTTGGCCAGCTTATGTTCTCCATCACTCTTGACCTAGAGTAGAATAAATGTATAGTAAAACCTGTCTTAACCAGCCACTCAAAAAGAAGACCAAAAATGGTTTTCAAGGCCGATTATTGCTTAATGCAGGTCAAACGTATTGCAGAATGCTACAAGGGGAGCATTCTGCAATACTTTTGACCTTCATTAAGCTACCATTTATCTTTAAGATCTTTGTTTTGTCTTTTTTTTGAGTGGCTGCTTAAGACAGGTTTCACTGTATCAAAGTCTGAAAGGCATGGTAGGTGAGAAAAACGGTCGGGTCTGAAAGCCCCTGCCGAGCCCAGCTGCCAACTCACCGAGTCAATTTTTATTTTTTTCAAAAACATCCTCCGAAGAGATATATGTGACCCCTCACGCGAAAAGGGGCGAGTTGGGTGTCATATAGTGAAATTCACTTTTTCCGCTTTTTGAATAGAGAATTTTATGACGAATCAAGAAATATTAACATGTTGGTGGGTTCTTGATCATTTTGGGTCTCAAAATGTCCAAAGAAGATGGGTACCGCCCTGAAGCGTCACAAACTTTCTATTGACGTTATTGTAACGTTACGTGTACATCATAAAATCCAGCAGATTGACACGCGTTATAAAATATTGCAAAAGGACATTACAATGTATTAAATTGTAATTAATTTTCTTTTCTCTTTTTCTATTTATTAATATTCCTCTCATTCTTCCCCCTCTATTTCTTCAAATTTCGCACTAGATATTTGTTCTAGCCTTCAACTACATTTAAGTGTCAAAACTCAGTCAACTAAAAAAAAAAGAAAAAAAAACAAAAAAAAAAACTTCACACTGACTTATTTCATGTGTTGTTAAAAATTATTTTCCTCGCTGTTAATGCATCAAACTTGATAAAAAGGATACCATTGGAAAGGAAATTGTAAAAAGCAATAAACAAAATTTATTTATTAGCCAAGGTCTCTTACTTCATGAAAAAATGATAATTATAGTAAAACTGCAAAATACTGAAAAACAGATTTTTCGTTGACGTCAACGGGAACGTCGCAGAGCCTAGACATAAAAGACGTAAAAGTAAATTTTGTTTTCTCAAACATGTGTACATTAAATACATTATCAGTTGAATTTAGCAAATATTAGAATGTGATACATTGTTATGCTATTTCATCATGCTTTCTGCTAGTATATTGTTTATTGTCGCCCACCTTTCAGAGAAAGTGATGAGCATAGTATTTGTGGTGTGTAGTGCGTGGTGCGTGGTTCTGCTCGGGTGCCATGTGTGAGCAGCTCCCCCTACAGTTTAAGTGTATAGATAGGTTTGAAATTTGCCATTGCTTACAGATAATACAGATGCGCAAGTGGTTTATATACAATATTCAGTCACATTGATTTCAGTCACTTTTTAGTCGTGACCATCGACTGCTACCAATGTCTCATGATATTGATTGATGGTATGTGCATGGGATTTTAATATGATTCTCCAAATTATATTGTCACTATTTTATGTTTTGCACTTAAACACA
Organism: Loripinus fragilis; assembly: GCA_964019695.1. Classification (NCBI taxonomy): domain Eukaryota; kingdom Metazoa; phylum Mollusca; class Bivalvia; order Lucinida; family Lucinidae; genus Loripinus; species Loripinus fragilis. The sequence goes on along the minus strand of OZ026517.1, from coordinate 7,184,823 downwards.
AGTTTGAACTTGCATACTATAAGTATGTGAAAAGTGTTTATAAAAAAAAAACAACTTCACCTATACGATTTATACGGATTGTTTGAAACTTTGCATGTACAGTCACGAGACATAAGTATTCGCTTACTTGTGACGTCGCCGTTTAAATTAGTGTAATTCCAGATTTTTTTGCAAAAATTATTGTCGCAAAACTATAGAAGCTTCAATCATGAAAAAAGTACTTAATGAAAGCAACTTGATTTACGCAATAAACATATTTATTGTAGATTTCTGGTGTCTATTGTTTTCGCATGGTAGTCATTTAAACACAAAGACAAATTAAAATTTCTTTTTTTCGGTGACGTAAACGTCAGCGTCAATGGGAATCGTGATATTTGAAAATTTACGTCCACTTTAAACGCATTCTCCATGAGAACCAAAAGCGTAATTATTTTAATATTTAATCGTATATTGCTATTTTCTATTTGCTTTTCATCCGTGTAAGTTTTGTAAAAATGCACCCATTAACTTCGTCATAATTTTTGCAAAATCTGGAAGTGCACTGTTTTAAACGTCGACGTCACAAGTAGGCGAATAACTACTGTGAATGCTTTTGACGTCCTGGTACATTCATGCATTGTGTAATGCTGATTTTGTATTGCGTATATACTCTGTACATAAAGAAACGCAACCATCATGCAATTTTGAATAGCTTACACAATTCCTCAAATTGGAGGGCACATGCTGAATTCTAAGACATTTTGGCACTACGGCGGCATTTTCTCTTTACATGTACACTAAAGATATCCTAAAATAAAAAGTCACACGCTCAAATTTCTAGATACTATTGGTCTGTCAATATTCTTTTGTCTACAGCAAAAAAGGTATATAAAAAAAAAAGCCTAAAAAGAAGCAAAAGTTTAATTGGAATACCGACACTCGGAATCGAACTTGGGCCGTTGGCGTGAGAGTCAGGTATCGTAGCCTCTACACCATTGCAGAATTTTTTTCAAGAAATTGCTTATAATTATTTCAAATCACTTGGCATAATCATGAATTATTTTTTTCATATGTTTTTTGTTAAAATTTCTTTAAGGTCCAAAAAAACCATTTTAATTTTTTCACAAAAACTTCTCATGCTTCTGCTGTACTCATAATACACTTGACTCTGTGACTTTTCGTCAAAGAAAAACTGTAGCAAAAATTCGCTCTTACTCGATGACATCATAACTACGTCATCAGATAAACTTAAATCTTGCCACGGCTTGGGAAAACAAATAAATTTTCACTTTTCCTAGAAAGCTTGATGTCGTGAGTAACTATAATTGAATTAAAATAAATAGTAGGGGAGCCAGAGATTCAAAAATTGGAAAAAAGTGGCCAGGAAGTAGCAGAATTTTAGACTATATCCTCAGTTAGTATAGTGTTTCAGAAGTGTGAAAACAGATATTGCACAAATTTTAAGTCTTGCAAAAGATGTTTATTTAAGGGGTAACCATAGCTACCCCCATGCAGGCTTCATATAGTAGGCTATTCTCTACATTACTGAAAAGAAAAGTTATTTAGACCAGATAGATCACATTTCCTACTATCTGCATATTGCTTTACAGTAACTTAATCAAAAACACCAAACTGACAATAAGTTTAAATGACTTACGCTTACGTAATTGTTATATACGTTACTTACATTCAAATATATTACTATAGTTTACTTGGCAATGGGCTGCAAAAAGACTTGTGGAGGGAGATTTTTGTACATGAGGATTTTCTTCGCTACTTTGTATATTTTAAAATGTCTGTTAGCTTTCGATGAACATGTGCATTTACCATGCAATAGCCAAGTTTAATACGTTATTGTTAGATAATAAGGAAACTCCAAGTATAGTGTTATTTTCATTTGCATCGTTTTCTTACATATCGTTATGATTGATATTTTAATAAGATGCAGCTTAATAGAAGAATAATAATATAAGTTTAGGCACCTGGAAGTTCTGTTATATATGTTACTTTCTTTTAAAACAATATTTTTGTGCAATGTTATGTGTATATGCCTTCAAACAGCTAGTAGGTGAAAATGAAATTGACTACCATCTTAGTGCTCAAAATTAGATTGGAAATATTGTATTTTTAAACATTTAATATGAATGAGATGCAACATCAGCAAAATCATATTTGGGAAAAACTTGAAAATAAAGCACATAAATGTCATTAAGTATATGTTTTAGGAATCATGTAAATAGGATAATTGATACCTATTTATTAATCATAACTTAATTGTTTCAAAAAGGTTGAATAATTCTTTAAAAATCTGTGTCACTACCATGTATTTGCTTTTTTTAATGCATTAAATGGCATTAAATGACATATACAAGACATATTCTTTCACTGTCAGCAGCTCAATGAATAAATAAAAAGCATGCAGTAACATAGTCAGATCCATCCCACATTGTAAAAGCCTTCAAATATATGCATTTATAAACAGTTATTCCCTACAGCAGCTATATTTAAAACAATAAGGCACACAATAAACCTTAAAACTATAAAAAATATAAGTTATTCCAAGCAGAAGTCCAAATCAAGAAGTGAAACATTAAAGATACATTCATCGGTGTCATATGAAACAAAACTGAAGATTGTGGAAATCGTGATGATTTCTGTCTCTGATTTAGCACCCACCTTAGCTTTCCTTGGGGTTATAATATTTTAGTATCTACAGCGTGTCCGCTTTGTAAAAAGAGTATTATTTATGTTGGTAATGTATACAACAAAACTATAAAGATCATTACTTTAATCATTGTGTTACCTGGGTCTACACGTTTGTGAAGCAATGAAACAGGACAGCATTTATTCTAAATTACCATTTTTAATACTTTAGAAACAGACACATGTCTATTAATAAGTTGGAAAAGCTCCTCTGCATTGTTACTATTGACTAGACTTCGATAATCAGGACCTTGAGAAAACGACTTTCTAGAATAGGACTTGATTGATCATATATTCCAGAATGTTTGCAGACGTTTCATTTTTAGCTATATAGCTTATCAGCATATGTGATAGAATCTGCTTTAATGTTTGTTTTATTCAGCAAGGCACTATTTATTTTTTACACTCACAGTAAGTAATCATAACAACCGTCATTCAGTCCTAAAAACTAACTAATTAATACCCATAAAACATGTACCAACTTAAATGATGCTATATTTATGGTATATTGATAGTTCATGTAATAGAAGCAAAATCCACACTTATGCTACTTTCAAAGATTACTTTCATATAGTATACTCAACAAATGCTATGCTGTATCATACTTCCAATGTACATATAGTGCAATTGGCAATAGAGACAATGTTATCACTATCTGAGACGTATCATGGTACTTTTACAAATCGAAACAAATACAATTTCTCATGCAGACGATTGATAAAAATGAGCGACAGACAAATTAAACATGCATACATACTATTTGTTAAGTTTATGCATACTTTCTTAGCATAACACGTAGATCTATTATTTGTGTAAGTAATGTTTCTAACTATTGTACCTTCTCTATTGTCCATATAATTATTATTTTATTAGCACAGTAGATAATTTAATGTATGCCTTTTTGTCTCTATACCCTGACGTGTTTACAACTCATTTATTATTTAACGCACATAAAAGGAATCAACTGACAGTATTCCTGCAACAGTTTGGTAAATTGGGGTCCAATAACTGCTATGGTATTATGATAGAACATAACTTCAGCTATATTAACACTAATTGCTATTACTAAGTTTGATCTTATGACTGCTATTTTTACTCTAAGATACTGCTATTCCTATCAACATTCTGAATAACGTAAAAAAATGTTTTAAACGGTAATTTTAATGTATCCTAGTTAAATTTCGCTTTAACATTTTCTCTCTGTTGAAATTTTAAAGTAAATTTGGTATCGTAAATTACAACTAAAGAAATCTAGATTTCTTGGATATGATCACTGCCTTGCCATGTAAAACCCATCCTTAGGGATGATTTCCCCAATTTCAACCACAATTCATTTTGAATAACCCATTCAGTTTTAAAGTTTGCATTGCTTTGACAAATGATTAGTAGTATTAAGTTAAAAGGACTATCAGTTTCATTAATCAAACAATGAAAGCCAGCTGAAATTAAAATTCATTCCTAGAATAAATTTAAAAGTCACCTTCTGAGTTCTGATATATGCATAAATAGATGTGACTTAAACAATTTGCATAACAGAGCCACTCTCTTAAAGAATAAATGATAACAAACACTTATGTTTCCTTAAATTTAATGTAACGTAAACTACATTTTATTTTATATATTCATAAAGGAGTGATGCTGTCTAGATTGCCAGCAAACATCTTCTTTCTATAAGTGAACAAGACTAGGAATTGTCACAATCACAGACTCCTGACTGACCCACTGCACCTTTAGGAAGAGACACGAAACACAGATATCTACAATATAATTAAAGTGAAGCATCCAGCTCTCTTCCTTGTCAAGATGATTGCTTAACTAGAAGCAAATTAGAATACAAGGCCTGATACAAAACTCCCACAACCAATAGGAACAACAACACACAAAGTTTCCAACATTCACACATCATTTCAGAAATTCTTTGATATATTATAGTAAATGAATCTGATTTGATAGAACTGATATGTTATTTACTATTTTATGTATTGTGATGAGTGCGGACAGGTTCAACACAAAGCTTTGGCTGCTTCAGAATAGCTTATTAGATTGTTTCGTTCAATTAAAAGAAAAAAATGAGCAAATATATAACTTTGTTTTAGGTTCTCAGGCTCAGTTGAAAATGGAAAACGGTTGAGACAAATATATAATCATGATATAGAATTCATTTATTTATAGTTATATATGTTACTTTAGCAAATTTGACTGAACTAGCTTAAGGGAATGTATCCTAGTTGAGATGTTGCATCAGACTTATCATTTTATACGTTTATAAATTGCATAACATAACATAGATAATTAGAAACAATGTGTTTTGTTTTTAAGTCAAGAAGTATACCATTTCTTAAAAGAAAAAAATACAACCATATACACAGTCTCCTAATTAATACTGAAAACTTCTTCTTTTGGAACAAATGGCTCTTTTTATGCCTATCCAACACAGCCCCTCCCCCTCTTTAATGAAATAAACTTTCCAGTGATGTATAATTAAAGCTATTAAGCAATATTTGTTTGTCTTTAATTTTGTTTTATACGTTACATATTGAAAATCGAACAACAAAATGATATTATACCTCAGACATGTTGTTAAGTATTACTCTAAAGTCGGTGATTTCAAAACAATTAAAATAAGGTGTTTAAGAGCTAACAGAAAAAAATGCATGCTTATTTTCAAACTTAAGAGGTTCTAAACTTATATAAAGTTTTATCTATGGTCATCTAATTAAACAGCTTATAACTAACAAAGTATTTATGTTAGAACGTATCTGTTTGCAGTTTTGAAATGGTCAGTTAACGCTCTTTTAAATACAAGTTATCCTGAAGTTAAACACATATTAAAAATTTTGTCAAATGAAACTTTTTAACAAAATATCAATAATTTTAAGGGTACAGTTGAAAATGTAACGTAAATGACATTATAATGGACCCAAACAACTTTTAAAAACATTAATATGTATAGAGAATAGCATGTTCTTACAGATTGCATAAATGTTTTCTTCATTTAAACATTTCAACTTCTACCTAAAAAGACTTATTTACATATTTTTGTTTTTAAGAAAATGAGGGGTAACGTATTAAACACACTGTTATAGGTATGTTTGCAAGACTTAAATTGAGTGCAATATCTGGTTTCATACTGCCTATACTATGTACTAAAGGATAAAACAAGTGAAAATTCTGCTAAAATGGGAGCATACCTAAATGCTTATTTTTGACATTTTTAAACACTGGCTCCTCTACTAAAAGAAGCTGGATGGCGATTGCAACTATTTTAACTTAATATTAAGGACATCGTTTTTTTTTCAGAAAATTTGTAAAATGCTGAAAACTTCCATGTGAGATTATGAAAAATCAAGAGCGGTGACATATCCTTTTTATTTCATAAATTGACAGTTCATACATTAAACAAACTGTATGCAAAGAATTAGAAATATTTTAATGTGGGAAGTATTACCCGCAACTGCCATTTTAGTAGGCCTAAACCATGTAAACCAGATGAGAAATAACGTTAGATCATAATCAAAAACTGAACAGCGTGGACGATTCTCGACCCAACTTTCACTTACGAACATTCAATAGGGACATTTAATATCGTACAAAATGTTTGACGGTCTGGCGGAAGAAAACCTCACCTGAAAAAACGCTTTTGATCCGGTTTTATAATAAGTTAAACATCTCTTTGAAACACGCGTAGGTGTGCTATTTTTGCGCGACGCGACGTTAACTTTTAGACGTATTTTCTCGAAATGACGTCGTCCACCCAACTCGTACCTTTTTGCGTGACGGGTCACATATGATAAATACTTTTTTCTTTATGTTCCACTTATTGTTTTTAGTCTAAGTGATGCTTTTATATAAAAAGTATTTATGATATATCTCCTCGGAGGATGTTTTTGGAAAAATAAAAAATTGACTCGGCGGGTTGGCGGCTCGGCTCGGCAGGGGCTTTCAGACCCGACCGAGAAAAACTGCAGACACAAATCAACCAATGTGCTATCTGTGAAATATACATGAAAGGCATGATAGGTCTTCTAAAACAGTGTTGAAAACAAGTCCTTCTCCTTTTATGTTTTATTTCTTTTCAGTAATTTATTTTAAAATTGCTTTTCCACATCCACTCAAAATTACCAGTTTGGCAGAATTTACTGTACAGCATATGTTGCTATAATAGAAAGAAGCAGTTATGTCCCTTGTTGAAATCATGTTTCTGTCAACATTTATAAATTTTTGTCTAGTGAAAAAAAAGTTTTTTACCATGTGCTTATTAATCATCATAGTTCCCTTTATCATGGAAATCTAGGTAAATTACAGTGTAGTTTATGATGCTACACTGTAAATATGACCATTATAAGTGAATTAGGTCAGTGGGTGGGGTAAAATCAATGCCTCAATTTAACAATCTTGACTGCTTATAAGGCCAAGTGTGTTTGAACTTTTGTTCTGTGTCAACTGGCAAATGGTTAGGAGCAGTTTGATCTGGGTCCACACTGTTTGTCTGTATGCCAAATTAGTCCTTGCCGTAAACATTTCTATGCAGCTGATATTTCAGCAGATGACATTTTCAGATAAATTTCTGTAGCAGGGAAAAGGTTAGGAGACGTCTGATCTGTTTGTTTGTATGACGCAATTAGTCCTTGATGTAAACACTATCATACAACAGATGATTTTAGCAGACGATACTTTCAGATGCATTTTTTTCATAGCAGGCAAAGGGTTAACTTTTAATCTTGTTTGATGGTAAAACAGAAACAGCAGACTAGCCAACTTGAACTCAGACAGCCAATGAAACAAACAATACTTTTTTTGCATGTCCGACCAGGCTTGAGCTTGACATCAATCATAGCTGCTTTGTCGCTACAGGCAAATATATTTGCTGTTTGAAGCATAGTGCACGTGCAAGTAAGCATAGCAAATTGCAATTATATTTTTGTTTCATGAGGTTTTTGAACAGTTCCGAAAATCTACAGATTCAATAAAGGTTTGCTTTGAAAAGGTAAGTATTTGGGCATGTTAAATAGGCAAGAAAAGGAATGCTAACAAGTCTATGAAAGCATATAAGAATCAGAACTAGATAGAAAGTGTATTTTTACCTTTTCCACAAGTATTTTATGAAGTTGTGCAATCACATTGTTAAGTATCATTGAATGTATTTTGGTGGCCATCTCTTCACTGCAGAGTAGTTTCCCTTCCTCTGACTCTTTAATCTCCTCACTGGTCTCCGTGGCAACATCTTCTATCTGACTGGTCTCAAGATCTCCACTTTCAGGAACTAACTCATCAGTAGCTTTTTCTCCATCTTCTTCATCTAAAATGTTAGCCATTCAAGCTTAAACCTAATAATGCTAAAATTCTTTTACCTAAAAAAAAAGGTTGTCTGCTTATTACGCCTTTAGCATATATTCAAATGCATTCCAGACAAAGGGGTACGTGCATTAAGGGGCTATTTTGGCCCCCTCTAGAGCCAAAAACTGAAAATTGATTTTCACCAATTTCTTTTGATTGGTTTATTAGAAGAATAACTGAAGTGTAAAATTTCGGCACTTATTTAAATTTTACGGCTGCTATGGTAACAAAAATGGCCAACAAAATAGGCTTAAAACAGAGAAATTGCCATTTAGGACCAAATTTAAGGCTTTTGGAAACTGACTTTTTAAGAATTAGATATCAGCACAGCTAAATACAAAAAAATCCTTTTAATATGTTGTGTGCCATGATAATTCTCATCTTCTGTTAAAATATCTTTTTGGTATTTGCTTGTGTTCTATGTTAATTTCTCTGTCAAACCTCTCAATTTTACTCCAAAATGGTCAATTTCCTATTTCCAGCCTATTTTGGTGGCCATTTTTGTTACCATAGCAACGGTAAAAGTCAAAGTAATTTGAGACTTTTACACCTTGGTTATTGTTCTAATAAACTAATAAGAACAAATTGGTGATAAACAATTTTTATATTTTAGCCTCATAGGGGGGCCAAAAAAGCCCCTTAATGCACATAGCTCTTTTATCATAGAAACAAACACTATGAACCCTGATCAGACTGCTCCAGTAGGAGCAGTCTGATCAGGGTTCATAGTGTTTGCAATATAGGCCACCAAAGTACATAAGCAGAATAGCAGGTTACACCTTCCTATACAGGGTACCTTTTACAGGTACTGTGACACACACAGTATCCCTAATTTAGATGTGGCACATCACAGTATCTTATCAGGGTCTGCTCTGTTTGCCAAGATAATAAAATATTCCCAGACAGAAATGCACAAAAGAGGTCACTGGACTGCTGACCCAAATACAGTAGTCAAGATCATTGTTGAAACACAGGGCCATACCCAACTTGCTACGGAGATTATATATGCTGGAATGCCTTAAATACCCTTTTCTCAGATCCCCACCCATATGTATATGGCCCAGTTTACTGTTTTTTTAACTCAAAGATGTTTTCCATGGTCATATGTTCTGTATTTTCTAGATGCTCAGTAAAATCACTTAAATTGCAAGCCATGAAATTGCTAGCTTTTGCCTTTATAATAATATGGTCTGTGACAAACTTCAAACCAATACTACCCATTCAAGTTTATTTAGCCCTTTTCATTCTGGATACCACCCGATACTTTGGCAAACAGTAAAGACCCTAATGAAATGCCCGATTGCCACATAAGGCAGCATTTCATCAGGGTCTTCACTGTTTGCTAAGATAAAAACAATCTACAGGGACAGAAAAACATTTTATAGAGTGTTTTAAATACAAAATGGACAATTCCATACTTATTCTATCAATATGTATGGTCTAATCAATCAGAATGAAAACAAACTACCTGGTTCCTGGCTGGTTTTCTCATCTTTGGCTTCTGTAGTTATAGCTGGTGCCAGTTTCACATTGAACTGGGATTTAGACAGGTCAAAATGAAAGGCATCCAAGATAGACACAATCACCCTGTAAAAACAAATATTTACATTTTCAAAGCAAACCTTTAATGAATTTCGCAACCATTCAAAACCTCATGAAACAGAAATATAATTGAAAGCTACATTTGTAACACTTACAAACACAATATGGGCCTTGACGCAAGAAAACCTGTCTTCCAGGTTTGCAAACAACAAAGGTGCAGACCAGTCAGCCTGCACATCCGTGCAGTCTGATCAGGGCCTTTGTTATTCCCTTATTGGAAAGTATCATATCTAGGCTTGCTACCAGCAAAATTTCAATTTTCTAGCTAGTCCCTGCAGCTAAGCAGGCTGGTTTGAATCTCACTTTGTCAGAAAACTTGAAGACAGGTTTTCTAGTGTCGAGGCCCATATGCTTCAAACAGCAAATTCATTAGCCATTAGTGACAGTGTAACTGTGATTGAGGGTGGGTTCATACATACAAAACAAACCTGAGTTACCTCCTGTTTGCTTCATTGGCTGTTCCACTGTTCCTTTTTACAATCCAACAAAACCCTTAATATGATTAAACATCATATATTAAAGTGTTATGTATAAAAGGTACAAATAAATGTTAGATTGTTTATAAAAATGTAAATAGAAGAGATGAGTTTCCTTTTTCTGAGGTTCATGGAAGATGAAGGCCATGGGTTCTGTTCAAAGTTAACTTGACATCCTCTCAAATTAAATTGTTATTCATTGTACAGATAATAAGTGGGGGAGATGTCTCCACATTACTGATCCTTACTGTCAGACTTTGTATTTCTATTAAAAATCTTTTAATTAAAAACAATATTATGCACCACTAATTGGCTCTTTGCCTGATAGCGGCAAGTTCTGTCGTCTGCTGATATCTTTTGTAAACAGTTTGGACCCAGATCAGGCCGGACATGATCTGGATCCAAATTGTTTGACACTGTGATGGTGTTCCTGAAATAAATTTTTGAAAAAGTTAACTTTGAAACAAGCAAATTCAGAGAATTTATGTCCCCCGCCACTTAATGTTGTCTTTTAATATATGAGCTAACATGAAATGAGTAAGTTAGACTGACTAAGAACAAAAAAGAGGGAAAAAAACTTAACCTGACAATTTTATCCTAAGCACATTCATATCTTGATAGTAATGAAGCCTAAAATGGGACTAAACTCAATTTGCAAAAAAAAGTAACAAAAAATTATCAGATGATTATATCCAAAACATATGCACATCTTCAGACTATGACCAAAACAGCTGTGAAGTTTCAAGACAATAGGCATAAAACTGTAGGAGTAGCGCACACAAGATCCCTAGTAGCTATTCACTTTGGTCTAAAAAATGACTAAGTTCAACTTGTGAAAAAAGTGACAAAAAATAATCTGAGGATTATATCCAAAGAATATCATGACCAAAACACCTGCAAAGTTTCAAAAGAACTGTTGGAGGAGTTGCATACACAAGGTACCTACTACTTGAAGGGGAACGAAAGGATGGAAAGCCAAATACTATGTCCTCTCGCTTTTCTTCAAAAGGGCCGTGGACAAGAAGTCAGCAGATGACAACAAAAGCATGAATTATTATCTGGCATGCAAAGAGCTCAATCAAGAGAAGTACTATAATGAAGCATACAAAAGCCATATAAAACAAAACTAGATTATGTTTTCAACCAAAACAGATATTGTTCTACAATTTCAGGTAATTGTTTTAAGTAATTGTATAAGTAAGGAAGGAAGATGTTGCATTATGAAGTGAAAGCAGACATTAATAGGCCTACTATGACTAGAGGTGATAAGCTATGTGCTAAATGTAAACTACCTCTGGTCCAGTACATACTCATTTAAGAGGACATGTGAGTGAAATATTTTTAGAATTGGATTAAGGGCTCAGAAGGTATAGGATGGATATAATTCCCTACATTGCTTGTCAAAGAAAACATTTTCCCATTTCCATTTTCAAATGGGTCGAATCAGCTGATAGTTTTAATTTGACCTACTGTTAACAGTTTTATTAGTGATATCTTACCTAACCATGAGTTTATGACTCCCAAATTTCTTTGGTAACAGTTGCAGGTAGTGTTTCAGCTGATGTAAGTAATGTTTCCATGGCAACTGTTGGCACAGGCTACCAACAGCTACTACAGCAGCATCCAGCAGTGAGTGATGCTTCCGGAATACATCATCCGTCAGGAACGCAGTGACTAGAGGTAGGAAGTATGACAGTATGGTTTCAGTACGAACCTTGGTTCCTTTAAGGTGCTTGATTAACTTGCCTAATGCCTTTGATCTCCTGTGCATCTGAAATATATAGGGTAAATGTTCTAAAATTGTGAACACTTTTAAATAAAATGTTGGTTATCAGAGCTTAAATTCAGAAAATGCTATAAATGTTGGTTTTCAGGGCAGGAATTTACAAAATGTCTCTCAAAATAGCAAACATAGAAGATCCTGATCAGACTGCTTCCTTAGTTTATCTAGGCCTTTTGGGCAGTTCACAATTTTAGAACATTTTACCATAAGTAACATTATACAATTGATGCATTCTTTTGAGGTTAAAATCAGGATTTGTCAACCCAAGAACCTTATAGACTCTGAAGCAATTGTTCACATTTTTAATCTTTTTGTGTGTTACAATCAAAATACATTCACACTGGCAGTGATTTGTTGCTTAATATATCACTGTCTGTTGGTCAGTCGTAAGTGGATAAATCATTCGAGCTTAGCGCTCATGATTTATTCACTTTAACCGACTGACCTCAAGCCAGTGATATATTAACAAATCATTGCAAGCGCGAATGTATTTCTCAAATACTTACATTTCCACTGCGAGTCTTTAAATGAACCTTTACATTTGAGATGTGGTTCATATCCTCATGAACCAATTGATTTAAGCCACACCCACATACACGCAATTTGAGAGGACTAACGTCAAGTCCATCCAATAACGTTGCTTGTTTACTGACGTTTGTGTGACGTTGAACACGTATCGCCATGACGTTAAGCGCGGAAATTTTGCACTTTGGCTATTCCAAACCCTACGTTATGTCTGATTTAATTAAAAATATCTGGAAAACCAGCCAAGTTAGGTGAAAATTGAAAATTGATACTTGGCTGACATAAAATGTAAACATAAGTAATAAATTCAATTTTTGGAATGTTATTCATGAATCATGAATACTTCCGGTCCCGTGCAAAGTTAACATGAAGCCCTTCGGGCTTCACTTACTTTACACGAGACCCGAAGTATTCATGATTCCATGAACATTCCAAAAATTAAATTCATTTCTTAAATAAAATATTGCTATTAGGTGTATTACTGTCTGAAATTTTCCACAGTTTATATTTTGTACATTTCGTGCCACTGTGACAGTAAAATAGAACTTACACATGCATTTTCAGCAGTTTATATCTTAATCATGCCATTAGTTATTCTTGAAAGAATTGGAAATGTACATCTTATGCAGCGTTTCATCTGGGACTTCACTGTTTGCCACCAAAGTACACATTGATGGGGGTCACTAGTATACAGTCTGATATGGGTTGTTACTTTATGGGTTGTTACTAGAACTACTAATAGTTACCTGTATATGGTTAATGTTCTCAAAGAAATCTGTCTCTATATCATCATTTCTCAGACCTTTCAGTTCGGAGAAACCTAGCTTGTCTCCAAATGTATCCACCAATGACATCAGAACTGTCGTAAACTCATGACGAACAATCTGAATAATACAGTAAAACCTGCCTTAAGGGGCCACTCAAAAAAAAGACCAAAAATTGGTTTTCAAGACCAATTATTGCTTAATGCAGGTAAAAAGTATTGCAGAATGCTCCGTGTGGAGCATTCTGCAATACTTTAGACCTTCATTAAGCTACCATTTGTCATTAAGATCTTTGTTTTGTCTATTTTTGAGTGGCTGCTTAAAAAAGGTTCTACTGTACAATCTAAATAAAACAAGAAAAGTTATCTTAAAGATTAACTCATTTTCAAAGGCTATTTGCAAACATTTCAGGCACTGATGAGGTGCCACTCTTTGTAACGACTCAATAATTCAAGAGCCAATTTGTAATTTTGAGTTTTGAAATAAGGAATGCATTTCATTTTACAATCTTCTATATATTAAATCAATAGATCTGGCAAGCCATTCTTTGCAAAACACCCTTTTGTGTACTCAAAAATGACTGAAATTCACAAGAACTTTCACAAGATTTGAGGCCTTTCTTCACCAGCCAGGGCTCTCACACCCCTTTTTGGGAATGGGGCCGGGGCCCATGGAATTGGGAAAATTAGCGTCGTTTGGACTAAAATTGGGAAAATCTATATCCTCTATATGTATGAAGTTCCCAATGCTAGATTGATTCCAATAGTTCGTAGGCCCAGATAAGGAAATTTTATGAGCGTAAAACTGTCACTATTTCCTTACCCATCAATTGAAAACATGTGTTTTGGGTGCTTAAAAGAACCGTCTCATTGAGACGGTTCTTTGGAGTACACACAACATATGTTTTGGGTGAAAAATGAAGAAAATATATTTCTAATACGCACTCTTACCTGGAGGCCTGATAGTTAACCTTACCTTGTTTCTTGATGTATATAAAATAATCTTTAATAATTAGACAGTATCTTAATTCAGGAATAATTTGATTCATATATCTCATTTTCTCCATTAAGTGGGAAGATTCTAATTAAATGGATACCCACTTATATGTTTTAAAATACAGCTTAGAGCAGAAGAAATAATTTCTCGTCCCATTGAATTTCTGAAATGCAAAACGTTGCAGGATAGAAAGGTTTTTTGAGTGAGTGTCTGATAATTGAATCCTTTCTCAATAAAGTTCTTAACTGCAAACTAAACCTGTTATGGCTTAGGAGGCAAAACCTTGCAGTAGAAAGGATGAGTGATTGATAATTTAATCCCAAGGTGTTCCACTTTTCGATACAGCTGTACATTACAGTAGTACAATTTACAAAGCAAGAAGTCATGGCCGAAAATAATTGGCAGAATTTGATCGGGTACGAATGAAAAAACCCCGATAGAATCGTCATTATTTCATCTGAACTTCTCTTCAAATGATAGAAATGAAAAGTTTAGTTTATGTTTAAGCAGAAAATGAATTAATGTGCAGTTAACCTCGGCAATATTAGCCACGAGAACGGACAAAACGCTGTCGCATCGATCTTATAATTCGCTCCCGTATAGCGGGAAGGGAAGTAACTCGCGCGTTCCGAAAAAAACGGGTGCAAGTCAAAACGTCCCCCAACAGCAAAGCGCGCGAACAAAAAGATCGTCGGACGTTCTTCAGGGAATATTAAGTTGTAAATCAGCGCACTTTTATATGTTTTCTAACTGTTTTAATGGAATTTTTCAACTGATACATCTGTAGTTTTTTGGGACCAAGTAAGTTTGGTCAGATTGGGAATTTTTTGTCTGGAATTGGGAAAAAAACATACTTTTTGGCATTGGGAATGGGGCCGAATTTCGGCCCCAAATTTGGGTGATCGAGAGCCCTGCCAGCAGACACAAAGTATGACATGACATCAACTTTGACTGGTTCTACATATTTTCTTGACCACTTGATGACTTTGGACACAGTCTAGATTCATACCCAAGAAAATTTTCAGTTGTATTCAAATTAAATTCACAATAATTACAACTGTCATAACATTTATTGAGATCCGTACCATGTCCACCACAGACTCTTATGGTCGCGGACCACGTCCACCACAGACTCTTGTGGCTGTGGACCATTTCCACCACTAGGGCTGCCACTTTTACACGTGTAAACGGTACCCTTTTGTGTTTTTGCAATAAACGTTTACAAAATTGGCCAACCGTTTACATGAACTTTAGCACGTTACCAGCGTCGTGGTTTATAAATAGCATTTCCTAATGAACATCCCGTTCTGGATCACTCAGTTTGTTTTCTCAGATTAGGCTGTATTTGATAAAGTATCTACTGCAATTAGAATATTACGGCAGACATGCTCAACGGTTATTATGTTACCATAGGAAGCATTTTTTCATATTCTTTGAGTACCAGGCCTGCACAGACAGTGACTCAATGGGCCATAAAAATGCCCTGAAAATCGTCAAACTCAGTCACTGCTTGGAGCAATTATATTCCTGTATTTTTAAAAGTTATGTAAAGGTTTTGTGGAGACACATCTTGTTTACTTCCTGTCAGCGTGTGTATTGGTGCGTACGTGATGATTGGCAGTTATGTCTTGTGCCTGTCAACTTGTTAATAACACACTTGCAACTGAAGAAAATGTCGGTAATCTACGAGTCTGGGAAGGTTGCAATCACTTTAAACAACTTGAAATGAGTTATATCACAACACCAAGCCGAACAATTTTGAATATTTGCACAAGGTACATTTTTCAAGGGTTTTTTTAGGAAAAATATCGGTGATTTTACCGATCTTCATAAAGAAAAAAATCCAATCTGGAAGTTCTGTGTAAACGGAATCCTTTCGGTTACTGGAACTCAAGTAAACGTTTACCAAATTTCGTAAACGTGGCAGCCCTATCCACCACCCTTACTTGCAAACACATTCTCTGACATAGTGCTCCATAAATGCTAGGGCAGACATAGTGCTGTGTCAGTAAGCAGTCTTTACAGATTTTTGTGGCAATGCAGGTCTATCTTAGTGCAGGGTCAAAGTCAGCTGGAATCCTGTTTAATTGCATGTACTATGCCAGGCTGCACTTTTATCAATCTCTGCACAGCACTGGGCTTAAAGGCTTCTAAAAATACAAGCTGAGGCAACACTGGCATATCTGGGCCAAAGTTATATTGTTAAGTAGAATTATGCTCGTAGTAAATATATAACCTGACTAGTGACCAGCATTTTATCATGAGTTATACAGTAAAACTTTCCTTAAGCAGGCTTCAAAAATAGACAAAACAAAGGGATAACAGTCATTTGGTAGCTTTATGCAGGTCTAAAGTATTGCAGAATGCTCCCTTTGGAGCATTCTGCAATACTTCTGACCTGCATTAAGCGATAATCGGAATTGAAAACCATTTTTGGTGTTCTTTTTGAGTGGCCGCTTAAGACAGATTTTACTGTATCATGTAAAGTCTAAAATAATTGTTTTGTTCTGTTCTGTTCATTACCTACCTCCTGCTTGTTCCTCAACCCCATTTTAACCTCGGGTAACAAGGCTTGAAGTATCAATTTGTTGAACTGTCCCTGCTCATACTGGGCATCACCAAACTGTGTTATCATAGTTACTAAGGAGTGAGTGGCGTTGTCTCTCAAAGACATATCGTCAACCTAAACAATTTAAATAAGAAAGATATACTCAGCAATTGATGAAAAGTACGGGCATATCAGACCTTTAGATTGAGTTTGTAAATCAAAAATAATTTTCTTATTTCTGAACCAAAACATAAGTTTTGGGTGCTCAAAAGAACCGTCTTGATTTTGAGCACCCAAAACAGATGTTTAAACACCCAAAACAGATGTTTAAACAGACAGATAAGAAAATATTCATAACTTTATACTCAAAATTTATGTTTATTTGGAAATATGTTCATATAGAGTATTTCCAGTCTTGATTTTGAGCACCCAAAAATGTTTAAATTGACAGATAAGAAAATATTCATAATTTTAAACTCAAAATTTATGTTTATCTGGGTATATGCTCATATAGAGTATTTTCAGTGATACCATAATGGTCAGTTATCTTGCCAAATGCCGTCTGCTCAAGTTGCCTGCTGCATACATTTGCTAACATTACTGTAAATTCGGAAATTTTCACGAGAACTTTATTTTTCGTGAATTGCATTAAAAGACATACTTGCCACGTTTCAAATTTGCGACTACGACATGAATAAACTAAATCAGTTAATGACAGACCGATTTTGACATTTCACATGGTTTTTATTTTTCGCAACCGCGAGGTTTTGCGGAAATAAAACCCTCGCGAAAATTTCCTAATTTACAGTATTGAGTTATGTAAGTATATATGCAAACAGTGTTGACCCAGATTAGACTCTGGGTCTCCACTGTTTATCGAAGAGGCTTCTAAAACATGTCAGCAGATGACAAAACAGACAACATTTGTAGTAATTGGCCCTTTGAGGGTTCAAACTCACAACCCAACCCACTATTGCAGTCCATAGAAGTTGTTGCTAGAAAACCTGACTTTTTGCATGCAAACATCACCTGAGCATCCGAAGTCTGATCAGCGCCTTTGTTATTCTCTTCATGCAAAGTATGATATATAAACTTGCTTCATACAGAATTTCCACATTCATTCTATCTAATCTCTGTAGCTAAGCAGGATAGCTTACAAATGAACAGGTCGAAATCTGAAAGACAAGTTTTCCAGCAACAAGGACCAATTAGAGATTTAGAGTAGCTACCGAAAGCCCTATGGGAACTTTTGGTTTGGTTTGGTTTGTTTCTTTACATCCCAGTCAACAGCTATGGTCATTTCAGCATGGTCAGTTTACCTAGCCACACTTTTTTCGTGGGAAAGCTTGACAAAGCAGTTAACCAGTACTTTGTGCACATACTTTCCCTTGTAACTGACAACAACCCTTCTTGAATCAGCGGAAGGGAGAATGGCCGTAGAAATTATTTCACAATCAATCTCCATAAAAGTATGGGACTGTGCCGGGATCGAACTCAAGACCCCTGGATATGCAGTCAGACATTATACCGGCTGAACTACGCAGCCCAGCCCCTATGGGAACTGAGATGATCTGTAAGATAAAGGTAAATTGAAGCCGGGTACTTACAGCAGTGATAAAGTAGCAGCAGTTGTAGATTACAGCTAAACACACATCTGTCTCCATGGTAACCATCTGTTTAATAAGACCATTGGCTTCTGTGAACCCTTCCAGTCGTAACATATAGTCAGGTTCCTCCATACGCTGTTTGTCCCAGGAATTGATCTGTCGTAAATATACTCCTCAAAATAATTAAAGGACCAAGACTTTCGAACGAGGAAATAATTAGCTCAAACATTTCAATTCTGCAAAACATGACCAAAATCTTTCTACTGTTTATGGCCATGACTCAATAATCAATGTGGCTGATTTCTGAGTTTTGGTATTGTTTTGTTTTCTGAAAACAATGTTTGTACTGTGCCATCAAGAATCAGATTTTCAATCGCCATTCTAAGCTCTTAAGTGTTAGAAATATGCCCCACCTAATTGTACAAAAATTGTCACAGACAAACACTAAAACAAGCTGTCTGAACCCATAGGCCTGTCATTACTTCACAGGCAAAAAGGGCAATTTTCTCACACAGGAAGAGGTGGGTGGTATCAATGGGATTCAAACATCATGAAAACATGCAAAAACAGAGACATCAGCATCTAAAAGCATTATTCATTCATTCCATGCAGGTCTGTGGCCCATGCCTCAGACACATAAAATGACATTCCAATACATGTAATTCAAGTTTTAAAATGATACAAAATTCATGCCAGTAACATTTTCTAACATTTTCTTTCTGCTGTTTCAATTGGCATTAGGGCCTTAAACATGTCCGAAAAATTTAGACTAGATCGTAAAATTTATTTTCAAAATAATTCTTCACAGAATACATCAATATTATAATTGATAGTATTGGTCGTTCAATTATATTGAGGAGTATATAAGAATTAAAATGTTGACATTTCATGGTGAAAGAGCAATCAGAGCATAATATTGAAGTAACATAATGGTCCAATCTCACTCCACTTCCCAGAGCTTTCACAGCTTGCACCAACTATACACAGACAGGCTTTTAGATAAGGCCAAATAAAAAAATAAGTGTGTAGGGTAACGCGTCTGACCATTTTATGTAGGGTAGGCACACATATTTTTTTCAATTAATTTTTTTTCTGGAAAAAATTATAATTTTAAGCATTTTGAAAGGCATTTTGCCTTTCAAAATGCATAAAATTATATATTTTTTTCTGAAAACCTGATAAAATTTCTAGGTTTCACCAGTAAATTTAAGTAGGGTCGGGTTACCTTAAACACAGGTACTTTTTTTATTTGGCCTAAGAGTGCATAATTAAAAATAAATGTTCATATTTCCCAACCAAAGCATATGTTGTTGGTACTCAAAAGAACCATCTCAATGAAAAGTTTAAAATTATGGATAAGAAAATAAAAACAATTTTAGGCACACTTTTTTTGTTTTTCTGTGCCTATGTGCAGAAGAAGATAATGGTTCTAGATTCTGGGTAGTTGCACATATCTGGTGACCTAGCTCAAATGAACATTCTGGCCTACAGAAAAGACAGGATAATAATTAATTACTTCTCTTATTTTTCAACCAAAATATATTGTAATTATAGCTATATGATAATATATATATATTACCTTGGAAACAATGAGAGCAAGACTTGATAGGTCATCATCTCCTTCACTCACCACCTGAAATAGGGAATCATTATAAACCATTAAAGCCTTAATCACAACAAAAGTTGTCTGCTTTTATCGTCTGCTAACATGTGTTAGAAACCTTTTTGGTCAAACAGTGTAGACCCACTGATCTGATTCCAGACTGTTTGCCTCTACACTTACATTAGTCAATAACGTGAGCAAACATATGCAGCAGACAACTTAAGCAGACAACATTTTCAGATGCATTTTTGAAGTAAATTTAAGGGTTAATACAGCAGACTCTTATCAATCATGAAACCTGATGTTCTACTAGTTATCAGTTTTACAAGCTAAAGGTTAGTTTGTAAATACTATTTGACCGGTGGTTATCAAAGAAAACTGACTTGTATTTAAAAAATATATAAATCTGCAAGAAAACGAGTACAGGCATTTAACTGTTTAAGGCGCTAATAAGTGATACTGTAAATTTGTCTCACATGTCATTATGTTCCCGATGTTGTTATGGACATCATAACGTTTCCCGTAAATCTGTAAACCACTAGTGGTTTATCGTTTTTATTGCATGGCATTATTTCACTCCCAGATGCATTGTCATATGAAAAGCTTAAATATAGTGTTGATATTTTTTCATATTCTGGTCCTTTGTGAATATTGGGTTCTGACAGAAATCAGAATACCGCTTAAGCTGGTGCTAGGGACGTGATAATTGTTGCATTTTCTTTTCTATTAGTTCTCATGAACAGACTCAATAAGAGCGAGTCTGTTGTTTTCTAATATTGTAGGTTCTGTTTATTTCTTAAAGATCCGTTTTTGCAGATTATTTAGTTCTTTCATGATTCAGTTGGCTAGAGGAAAGTTGACTAATTGCTAGGAGTGGATGGGTGGGTGGATGGATTGGTGAGAGGGTGGGGGAGTGAGTTGAAGTAACACTCAACTTTACATATTCTAGAGATTCTGTTCAGCTAGACTAGAGAAGAGTCGACTAATTGCTGGTAGTGGAGGGGTCAGTGTGGGAGAGTGGGTGAGTTGGTTGGCGTAACACTCACCATTAACAAATCACACAGTAGTGCTCTTGTCATTCTGTTAGCTAGACTTGAGAAAAGTTGACTTAGGGGTCAGTGCGGGAGAGTGGGTGAGTTGATTGGCGTAACACTCACCATTAACAAATCAAAGAGTTGTGCTCTTGTCATTCTGTTAGCTAGACTCGAGAATAGTTGACTTATTCCTGGGAGAGGATGGGTCAGTGTGGGAGAGTGGGCAAGTTGGTTGGCGTAACACTCACCATTAACAAATCACACAGTAGTGCTCTTGTCATTCTGATAGCTAGACTCAAGAAAAGTTGACTTATTCCTGGGAGTGGAGGGGTCAGTGTGGGAGAGTGGGAGAGTTGGTTGGCGTAACACTCACCATTAATAAATCACACAGTAGTGTTCTTGTCATTCTGTTATCTAGACTTGAGAAAAGTTGACTAATTGCTGGGGGTGAAGGGGTCAGTGTGGGAGAGTGGGTGAGTTGGTTGGCGTAACACTCACCATTAACAAATCACACAGTAGTGATCTTGTCATTCTGTGAGCTAGACTGGAGAAAAGTTGACTTATTCCTGGGAGTGAAGGGGTCAGTGTGAGGGAGTGGGCAAGTTGGTTGGTGTAACACTCACCATTAACAAATCACACAGTAGTGCTCTTGTCATTCTGTTGGCTAGACTAGAGAGAAGGTGACTTATTCCTGGGAGTGGAGGGGTCAGTGTGGGAGAGTGGGAGAGTTGGTTGGCGTAACACTCACCATTAATGAATCACACAGTAGTGTTCTTGTCATTCTGTTATCTAGACTTGAGAAAAATTGACTAATTGCTGGGGGTGAAGGGGTCAGTGTGGGAGAGTGGGTGAGTTGGTTGGCGTAACACTCACCATTAACAAATCACACAGTAGTGATCTTGTCATTCTGTTAGTTAGACTTAAGAAAAGTTGACTTATTCCTGGGAGTGAAGGGGTCAGTGTGAGGGAGTGGGCAAGTTGGTTGGTGTAACACTCACCATTAACAAATCACACTGTAGTGATCTTGTCATTCTGTTAGTTAGACTCAAGAAAAGTTGACTTATTCCTGGGAGTGGAGGGGTCAGTGTGGGAGAGTGGGAGAGTTGGTTGGCGCAACACTCACCATTAACAAATCACAAAGTAGTGTTCTTGTCATTCTGTTAGTTAGACTTGAGAAAAGTTGACTTATTCCTGGGAGTGTAGGGGTCAGTGTGGGAGAGTGGGCGAGTTAGTTGCCGTAACACTCACCATTAACAAAACACAGAGTAGTGATCTTGTCATTCTGTTGGCTAGACTTGAGAAAAGTTGACTTATTCCTGGGAGTGAAGGGATCAGTGTGGGAGAGTGGGAGAGTTGGTTGGCGCAACACTCACCATTAACAAATCACAAAGTAGTGTTCTTGTCATTCTGTTAGTTAGACTTGAGAAAAGTTGACTTATTCCTGGGAGTGTAGGGGTCAGTGTGGGAGAGTGGGCGAGTTGGTTGCCGTAACACCCACCATTAACAAAACACAGAGTAGTGATCTTGTCATTCTACTGGCTAGACTTATGAAACGTTGACTTATTCCTGGGAGTGAAGGGATCAGTGTGGGAGAGTGGGCGAGTTAGTTGCCGTAACACTCACCATTTACAAATCACATAGTAGTGTTCTAGTCATTCTGTTAGCTAGACTTGAGAAAAGGTGACTATTTCCTGGGAGTGAAGGGATCAGTGTGGGAGAGTGGGCAAGTTAGTTGCCGTGACACTCACCATTAACAAATCACACAGTAGTGATCTTGTCATTCTGTTGGCTAGACTTGAGAAAGTTGACTAATTCCTGGGAATGAAGGGGTCAGTGTGACAGAGTGTGCTAATTGGTTGGCGTAACACTCACCATTAACAAATCACACAGTAGTGCTCTTGTCATTCTGTTGGCTAGACTAGAGAGAAGGTGACTTATTCCTGGGAGTGGAGGGGTCAGTGTGGGAGAGTGGGCTTGTTGGTTGGCGTAACACTCACCATTTACAAATCACACAGTAGTGCTCTTGTCATTCTGATAGCTAGACTTGAGAAAAGTTGACTAATTCCTGGGAATGAAGGGGTCAGTGTGGGAGAGTGGGCAAGTTGGTTGGTGTAACACTCACCATTAACAAATCACAGAGTAGTGCTCTTATCATTCTGTTAGTTAGACTAGAGAGAGTTGATTTATTCCTGGGAGTGGAGGGGTCAGTGTGGGAGTGGGCTAGTTGGTTGGGGCAACACTCACCATTAACAAATCACAGAGTAGTGCTCTTATCATTCTGTTAGTTAGACTAGAGAGAGTTGACTTATTCCTGGGAGTGGAGGGGTCAGTGTGGGAGAGTGGGCGAGTTAGTTTGCGTAACACTCACCATTAACAAATCACAAAGTAGTGATCTTGTCATTCCGTTAGTTAGACTTGAGAAAAGTTGACTTATTCCTGGGAGTGTAGGGGTCAGTGTGGGAGAGTGGGCGAGTTAGTTGCCGTAACACTCACCATTAACAAAACACAGAGTAGTGATCTTGTCATTCTGTTGGCTAGACTTGAGAAAAGTTGACTTATTCCTGCGAGTGAAGGGATCTGTGTGGGAGAGTGGGCGAGTTAGTTGCCGTAACACTCACCATTAACAAATCACATAGTAGTGTTCTCGTCATTCTGTTAGCTAGACTTGAGAAAAGGTGACTAATTCCTGGGAGTGAAGGGATCAGTGTGGGAGAGTGGGCGAGTTGGTTGGTGTATCACTTACCATTAACAAATCACACAGTAGTGCTCTTGTCATTCTGTTAGTTAGACTAGAGAAAGTTGACTTATTCCTGGGAGTGGAGGGGTCAGTGTGGGAGAGTGGGAGAGTTGGTTGGCGCAACACTCACCATTAACAAATCACAAAGTAGTGTTCTTGTCATTCTGTTAGTTAGACTTGAGAAAAGTTGACTTATTCCTGGGAGTGTAGGGGTCAGTGTGGGAAAGTGGGCGAGTTAGTTGCCGTAACACTCACCATTAACAAAACACAGAGTAGTGATCTTGTCATTCTGTTGGCTAGACTTGAGAAAAGTTGACTTATTCCTGGAAGTGAAGGGATCAGTATGGGAGAGTGGGCGAGTTAGTTGCCGTAACACTCACCATTTACAAATCGCATAGTAGTGTTCTCGTCATTCTGTTAGCTAGACTTGAGAAAAGGTGACTAATTCCTGGGAGTGAAGGGATCAGTGTGGGAGAGTGGGCGAGTTAGTTGCCGTGACACTTACCATTAACAAATCACACAGTAGTGATCTTGTCATTCTGTTGGCTAGACTTGAGAAAAGTTGACTTATTCCTGGGAGTGGAGGGGTCAGTGTGAGAGAGTGGGCGAGTTGGTTGGCGTAACACTCACCATTAACAAATCACACAGCAGTGCTCTTGTCATTCTGTTGGCTAGACTAGAGAGAAGGTGACTTATTCCTGGGAGTGGAGGGGTCAGTGTGGGAGAGTAGGCTTGTTGGTTGGCGTAACACTCACCATTAACAAATCACACAGTAGTGCTCTTGTCATTCTGTTGGCTAGACTAGAGAGAAGGTGACTTATTCCTGGGAGTGGAGGGGTCAGTGTGGGAGTGGGCTAGTTGGTTGGGGTAACACTCACCATTAACAAATCACACAGTAGTGCTCTTAACATTCTGTTAGCAAGACTCAAGAAAAGTTGACTTATTCCTGGGAGTGAAGGGGTCAGTGTGGGAGAGTGGGCAAGTTGGTTGGTGTAACACTCACCATTAACAAATCACAGAGTAGTGCTCTTATCATTCTGTTAGTTAGACTAGAGAGAGTTGATTTATTCCTGGGAGTGGAGGGGTCAGTGTGGGAGTGGGCTAGTTGGTTGGCGTAACACTCACCATTAACAAATCACACAGTAGTGCTCTTGTCATCCTGTTAGTAAGACTAGAGAGAGTTGACTTATTCCTGGGAGTGGAGGGGTCAGTGTGGGAGTGGGCTAGTTGGTTGGGGTAACACTCACCATTAACAAATCACAGAGTAGTGCTCTTATCATTCTGTTAGTTAGACTAGAGAGAGTTGACTTATTCCTGGGAGTGAAGGGGTCAGTGTGGGAGAGTGGGCGAGTTAGTTTGCGTAACACTCACCATTAACAAATCACAAAGTAGTGTTCTTGTCATTCTGTTAGTTAGACTAGAGAAGAGTTGACTAATGGCTGGGAGTGAAGGGGTCAGTGTGGGAGAGTGGGCTTGTTGGTTGGCGTAACACTCACCATTAACAAAACACAGAGTAGTGATCTTGTCATTCTGTTAGTTAGACTTAAGAAAAGTTGACTAATTCCTGGGAGTGAAGGGGTCAGTGTGGGAGAGTGGACTGGTTGGCTGGCGTAACACTCACCATTAACAAATCACACAGTAGTGCTCTTGTCATTCTGTTAGTTAGACTAGAGAAAGTTGACTTATTCCTGGGAGTGGAGGGGTCAGTGTGGGAGAGTGGGCTAGTTGGTTGGCGTAACACTCACCATTAACAAATCGCAGAGTAGTGCTCTTGTCATTCTGTTAGTTAGACTAGAGAAAAGTTGACTTATTCCTGGGAGTGGAGGGGTCAGTTTTGGAGAGTGGGCAAGTTGGTTGGTGTATCACTCACCATCAACAAATCACATAGTAGTGCTCTTGTCATTCTGTTAGTTAGACTAGAGAAAGTTGACTTATTCCTGGGAGTGGAGGGGTCAGTGTGGGAGAGTGGGAGAGTTGGTTGGCGCAACACTCACCATTAACAAATCACACAGTAGTGATCTTGTCATTCTGTTAGCTAGACTAGAGAGAATTGACTTATTCCTGGGAGTAGAGGGGTCAGTGTGGGAGAGTGGGCAAGTTGGTTGGTGTAACACTCACCATT
The DNA here is from genome assembly GCA_964019695.1 of Loripinus fragilis. Classification (NCBI taxonomy): domain Eukaryota; kingdom Metazoa; phylum Mollusca; class Bivalvia; order Lucinida; family Lucinidae; genus Loripinus; species Loripinus fragilis. Next base: position 7,159,007 of record OZ026517.1, on the reverse strand, counting down.
AACAAATCACACAGTAGTGCTCTTGTCATTCCGTTAGTTAGGCTTGAGAAAAGTTGACTTATTCCTGGGAGACTGGGAGTGGAGTGGTCAGTGTGAGAGAGTGGGCAAGTTGGTTGGTGTAACACTCACCATTAACAAATCACAGAGTAGTGCTCTTGTCATTCCGTTAGTTAGGCTTGAGAAAAGTTGACTTATTCCTGGGAGTGGAGGGGTCAGTTTTGGAGAGTGGGCAAGTTGGTTGGTGTATCACTCACCATTAACAAATCACACACTAGTGATCTTGTCATTCTGTTAGCTAGACTAGAGAAAAGTTGACTTATTCCTGGGAGTGGAGGGGTCAGTTTTGGAGAGTGGGCCAGTTTGTTGGTGTATCACTCACCATTTACAAATCACACAGTAGTGCTCATGTCATTCTGTTAGTTAGACTGGAGAAAAGTTGACTTATTCCTGGGAGTGGAGGGGTCAGTGTGAGAGAATGGGCTAGTTGGTTGGTGTAACACTCACCATTAACAAATCACACAGTAGTGCTCTTGTCATTCTGTTAGTTAGACTAGAGAAAAGTTGACTTATTCCTGGAAGTGGAGGGGTCAGTGTGAGAGAATGGGCTAGTTGGTTGGTGTAACACTCACCATTAACAAATCACAGAGTAGTGCTCTTGTCATTCTGTTAGTTAGGCTAGAGAAAAGTTGACTTATTCCTGGGAGTGGAGGGGTCAGTGTGGGAGAGTGGGCTAGTTGGTTGGCGTAACACTCACCATTAACAAATTACAGAGTAGTGCTCTTGTCATTCTGTTAGTTAGGCTAGAGAAAAGTTGACTTATTCCTGGGAGTGGAGGGGTCAGTGTGGGAGAGTGGGCTAGTTGGTTGGCGTAACACTCACCATTAACAAATCACACAGTAGTGCTCTTGTCATTCTGTTAGTTAGACTAGAGAACAGTCGACTAATGGCTGGGAGTGGAGGGGTCAGTGTGGGAGAGTGGGCTAGTTGGTTGGTGTAACACTCACCATTAACATATCACATAGTAGTGTTCTCGTCATTCTGTTAGTTAGACTTGAGCTAGTTGACTTATTCCTGGGAGTGAAGGGGTCAGTGTGGGAGAGTGGGCGAGTTGGTTTGCGTAACACTCACCATTAACAAATCACAAAGTAGTGCTCTCGTCATTATGTTAGTTAGGCTAGAGAAAAGTTGACTTATTGCTGGGAGTGGAGGGGTCAGTGTGGGAGAGTGGGCTAGTTGGTTGGTGTAACACTCACCATTAACAAATCACACAGTAGTGCTCTTGTCATTATGTTAGTTAGGCTAGAGAAAAGTTGACTTATTGCTGGGAGTGGAGGGGTCAGTGTGGGAGAGTGGGAGAGTTAGTTGGTGTAACACTCACCATTAACAAATCACAAAGTAGTGCTCTTGTCATTCTGTTAGCTAGACTAGAGAGAGTTGACTTATTCCTGGGAGTGAAGGGGTCAGTGTGGGAGAGTGGGCTAGTTGGTTTGCGTAACACTCACCATTAACAAATCACAAAGAAGTGCTCTCGTCATTCTGTTAGTTAGGCTAGAGAAAAGTTGACTTATTCCTGGGAGTAGAGGGGTCAGTGTGGGAGAGTGGGAGAGTTAGTTGGTGTAACACTCAGCATTAACAAATCACAGAGTAGTGCTCTTGTCATTCTGTTAGTTAGGCTAGAGAAAAGTTGACTTATTCCTGGGAGTGAAGGGGTCAGTGTTGGGAAGTGGGCAAGTTGGTTTGTGTAACACTCACCATTAACAAATCACACAGTAGTGATCTTGTCATTCTGTTAGTTAGACTAGAGAAAAGTTGACTTATTCCTGGGAGTGAAGGGGTCAGTGTGGGAGAGTGGGGGAGTTGGTTGGCGTAACACTCACCATTAACAAATCACACAGTAGTGATCTTGTCATTCTGTTAGCTAGACTGGAGAAAAGTTGACTTATTCCTGGGAGTGGAGGGGTCAGTGTGGGAGAGTGGGCGAGTTGGTTGGTGTAACACTCACCATTAACAAATCACAGAGTAGTGCTCTTATCATTCTGTTAGTTAGACTCGAGAAGAGTTGACTAATGGCTGGGAGTGAAGGGGTCAGTGTGGGAGAGTGGGCTTGTTGGTTGGCGTAACACTCACCATTAACAAAACACAGAGTAGTGATCTTGTCATTCTGTTAGTTAGACTTAAGAAAGTTGACTAATTCCTGGGAGTGAAGGGGTCAGTGTGGGAGAGTGGACTGATTGGCTGGCGTAACACTCACCATTAACAAATCACACAGTAGTGCTCTTGTCATTCTGTTAGTTAGACTAGAGAAAGTTGACTTATTCCTGGGAGTGGAGGGGTCAGTGTGGGAGAGTGGGCTAGTTGGTTGGCGTAACACTCACCATTAACAAATCGCAGAGTAGTGCTCTTGTCATTCCGTTAGTTAGGCTTGAGAAAAGTTGACTTATTCCTGGGAGTGGAGGGGTCAGTTTTGGAGAGTGGGCAAGTTGGTTGGTGTATCACTCACCATAAACAAATCACACAGTAGTGCTCTTGTCATTCCGTTAGTTAGGCTTGAGAAAAGTTGACTTATTCCTGGGAGACTGGGAGTGGAGTGGTCAGTGTGAGAGAGTGGGCAAGTTGGTTGGTGTAACACTCACCATTAACAAATCACAGAGTAGTGCTCTTGTCATTCCATTAGTTAGGCTTGAGAAAAGTTGACTTATTCCTGGGAGTGGAGGGGTCAGTTTTGGAGAGTGGGCAAGTTGGTTGGTGTATCACTCACCATCAACAAATCACATAGTAGTGCTCTTGTCATTCTGTTAGTTAGACTAGAGAAAAATGACTTATTCCTGGGAGTGGAGGGGTCAGTGTGGGAGAGTGGGAGAGTTGGTTGGCGCAACACTCACCATTAACAAATCACACAGTAGTGATCTTGTCATTCTGTTAGCTAGACTAGAGAGAATTGACTTATTCCTGGGAGTAGAGGGGTCAGTGTGGGAGAGTGGGCAAGTTGGTTGGTGTAACACTCACCATTAACAAATCACACAGTAGTGCTCTTGTCATTCCGTTAGTTAGGCTTGAGAAAAGTTGACTTATTTCTGGGAGACTGGGAGTGGAGTGGTCAGTGTGAGAGAGTTGGCAAGTTGGTTGGTGTAACACTCACCATTAACAAATCGCAGAGTAGTGCTCTTGTCATTCCGTTAGTTAGGCTTAAGAAAGGTTGACTTATTCCTGGGAGTGGAGGGGTCAGTTTTGGAGAGTTGGCAAGTTGGTTGGTGTATCACTCACCATTAACAAATCACACAGTAGTGATCTTGTCATTCTGTTAGCTAGACTAGAGAAAAGCTGACTTATTCCTGGGAGTGGAGGGGTCAGTTTTGGAGAGTGGGCTAGTTTGTTGGTGTATCACTCACCATTTACAAATCACACAGTAGTGCTCTTGTCATTCTGTTAGTAAGACTGGAGAAAAGTTGACTTATTCCTGGGAGTGGAGGGGTCAGTGTGAGAGAATGGGCTAGTTGGTTGGTGTAACACTCACCATTAACAAATCACAGAGTAGTGCTCTTGTCATTCTGTTAGTTAGGCTAGAGAAAAGTTGACTTATTCCTGGGAGTGGAGGGGTCAGTGTGGGAGAGTGGGCTAGTTGGTTGGCGTAACACTCACCATTAACAAATCACAGAGTAGTGCTCTTGTCATTCTGTTAGTTAGGCTAGAGAAAAGTTGACTTATTCCTGGGAGTGGAGGGGTCAGTGTGGGAGAGTGGGCTAGTTGGTTGGCGTAACACTCACCATTAACAAATCACACAGTAGTGCTCTTGTCATTCTGTTAGTTAGACTAGAGAACAGTCGACTAATGGCTGGGAGTGGAGGGGTCAGTGTGGGAGAGTGGGCTAGTTGGTTGGTGTAACACTCACCATTAACAAATCACATAGTAGTGTTCTCGTCATTCTGTTAGTTAGACTTGAGCTAGTTGACTTATTCCTGGGAGTGAAGGGGTCAGTGTGGGAGAGTGGGCGAGTTGGTTTGCATAACACTCACCATTAACAAATCACAAAGTAGTGCTCTCGTCATTATGTTAGTTAGGCTAGAGAAAAGTTGACTTATTGCTGGGAGTGGAGGGGTCAGTGTGGGAGAGTTAGTTGGTGTAACACTCACCATTAACAAATCACACAGTAGTGATCTTGTCATTCTGTTAGTTAGACTAGAGAGAGTTGACTTATTCCTGGGAGTGAAGGGGTCAGTGTGGGGAAGTGGGCAAGTTGTTTTGTGTAACTCACCATTAACAAATCACACAGTAGTGATCTCGTCATTCTGTTAGTTAGACTTAAGAAAAGTTGACTTATTCCTGGGAGTAGAGGGGTCAGTGTGGGAGAGTGGGCAAGTTGGTTGGTGTAACACTCACCATTAACAAATTACACAGTAGTGCTCTCGTCATTCTGTTAGTTAGACTAGAGAAAAATTGACTTATTGCTGGGAGTAGAGGGGTCAGTGTAGGAGAGTGGGCAAGTTGTTTGTTGTATAACACTCACCATTAACAAATCACAGAGTAGTGCTCTTGTCATTCTGTTAGCTAGACTAGAGAAAAGTTGACTTATTCCTGGGAGTGAAGGGGTCAGTGTGGGAGAGTGGGCAAGTTTGTTGGTGTATCACTCACCATTAACAAATCACACAGTAGTGCTCTCGTCATTCTGTTAGTTAGACTAGAGAAAAGTTGTCTTATTCCTGGGAGACTGGGAGTGGAGTGGTCAGTGTGAGAGAATGGGCTAGTTGGTTGGTGTAACACTCACCATTAACAAATCACACAGTAGTGATCTTGTCATTCTGTTAGCTAGACTAGAGAAAAGTTGACTTATTCCTGGGAGTGGAGGGGTCAGTGTGGGAGAGTGGGCGAGTTGGTTGGTGTAACACTCACCATCAACAAATCACAGAGTAGTGCTCTTATCATTCTGTTAGTTAGACTAGAGAGAGTTGATTTATTCCTGGGAGTGGAGGGGTCAGTGTGGGAGTGGGCTTGTTGGTTGGTGTATCACTCACCATTAACAAATCACACAGTAGTGCTCTTGTTATTCTGTTAGTTAGACTAGAGAAAAGTTGACTTATTCCTGGGAGTGGAGGGGTCAGTGTGAGAGAATGGGCTAGTTGGTTGTGGTAACACTCGCCATTAACAAATCACACAGTAGTGCTCTTGTCATTCTGTTAGCTAGACTAGAGAACAGTCGACTAATGGCTGGGAGTGGAGGGGTCAGTGTGGGAGAGGAGGCGAGATGGTTGGCGTAACACTCACCATTAACAAATCACACAGTAGTGCTCTTGTCATTCTGTTAGTTAGACTAGAGAACAGTCGACTAATGGCTGGGAGTGGAGGGGTCAGTGTGGGAGAGTGGGCGAGTTGGTTGGCGTAACACTAACCATTAACAAATCACACAGTAGTGCTCTTGTCATTCTGTTAGTTGGACTAGAGAACAGTCGACTAATGGCTGGGAGTGGAGGGGTCAGTGTGGGAGAATGGGCAAGTTGGTTGGCATAATACTCACCATTAACAAATCACACAGTAGTGATCTTGTCATTCTGTTAGTTAGACTAGAGAAAAGTTGACTTATTCCTGGGAGTAGAGCGGTCAGTGTGGGAGAGTGGGCTAGTTGGTTGGCATAACACTCAGCATTAACAAAATACACAGTAGTGATCTTGTCATTCTGTTAGTTAGACTAGAGAAAAGTTGACTTATTCCTGGGAGTAGAGGGGTCAGTGTGGGAGAGTGGGCAAGTTGGTTGGTGTATCACTCACCATTTACAAATCACACAGTAGTGATCTTGTCATTCTGTTAGCTAGACTAGAGAAAAGTTGACTTATTCCTGGGAGTAGAGGGGTCAGTGTGGGAGAGTGGGCAAGTTTGTTGGTGTATCACTCACCATTAACAAATCACACAGTAGTGCTCTCGTCATTCTGTTAGTTAGACTAGAGAAAAGTTGTCTTATTCCTGGGAGACTGGGAGTGGAGTGGTCAGTGTGAGAGAATGGGCTAGTTGGTTGGTGTAACACTCAACATTAACAAATCACACAGTAGTGATCTTGTCATTCTGTTAGCTAGACTAGAGAAAAGTTGACTTATTCCTGGGAGTGGAGGGGTCAGTGTGGGAGAGTGGGCAAGTTGGTTTGTGTAACACTCACCATTAACAAATCACACAGTAGTGATCTTGTCATTCTGTGAGTAAGGCTTGAGAAAAGTTTACTTATTCCTGGGAGTGTAGGGGTCAGTGTGGGAGAGTGGGAGAGTTAGTTGGTGTATAACTCACCATTAACAAATCAAACAGTAGTGATCTTGTCATTCTGTTAGCTAGACTAGAGAGAGTTGACTTATTCCTGCGAGTAGAGGGGTCAGTGTGGGAGAGTGGGCAAGTTGGTTTGTGTAACACTCACCATTAACAAATCACACAGTAGTGATCTTATCATTCTGTAAGCTAGACTAGAGAAAAGTTGACTTATTCCTGGGAGTAGAGGGGTCAGTGTGGGAGAGTGGGCAAGTTGGTTGGTGTAACACTCACCATTAACAAATCACACAGTAGTGATCTTGTCATTCTGTTAGCTAGACTAGAGAGAGTTGACTTATTCCTGGGAGTGGAGGGGTCAGTGTGGGAGAGTGGGCAAGTTGGTTTGTGTAACACTCACCATTAACAAATCACAGAGTAGTGCTCTTTTCATTCTGTTAGTTAGACTAGAGAACAGTCAACTAATGGCTGGGAGTGGAGGGGTCAGTGTGGGAGAGTGGGCGAGTTGGTTGGCGTAACACTCACCATTAACAAATCACACAGTAGTGATCTTATCATTCTGTTAGTTAGACTAGAGAGAGTTGATTTATTCCTGGGAGTGGAGGGGTCAGTTTTGGAGAATGGCCAAGTTGGTTGGTGTAACACTCACCATCAACAAATCACAGAGTAGTGCTCTTATCATTCTGTTAGCTAGACTGGAGAAAAGTTGACTTATTCCTGGGAGTAGAGGGGTCAGTGTGGGAGAGTGGGCGAGTTGGTTGGTGTAACACTCACCATTAACAAATCACACAGTAGTGCTCTTGTCATTCCGTTAGTAAGACTAGAGAGAGTTGATTTATTCCTGGGAGTGGAGGGGTCAGTGTGGGAGTGGGCTTGTTGGTTGGCGTAACACTCACCATTAACAAATCACACAGTAGTGATCTTGTCATTCTGTTAGTTAGACTAGAGAAAAGTTGACTTATTCCTGGGAGTAGAGGGGTCAGTGTGGGAGAGTGGGCTAGTTGGTTGGCGTAACACTCACCATTAACAAATCACACAGTAGTGATCTTGTCATTCTGTTAGTTAGACTAGAGAAAAGTTGACTTATTCCTGGGAGTAGATGGTCCAGTGTGGGAGAGTGGGCAAGTTGGTTGGTGTATCACTCACCATTTACAAATCACACAGTAGTGATCTTGTCATTCTGTTAGCTAGACTAGAGAAAAGTTGACTTATTCCTGGGAGTAGAGGGGTCAGTGTGGGAGAGTGGGCAAGTTTGTTGGTGTATCACTCACCATTTACAAATCACACAGTAGTGATCTTGTCATTCTGTTAGCTAGACTAGAGAAAAGTTGACTTATTCCTGGGAGTAGAGGGGTCAGTGTGGGAGAGTGGGCAAGTTGGTTTGTGTAACACTCACCATTAACAAATCACACAGTAGTGATCTTGTCATTCTGTTAGTTAGGCTTGAGAAAAGTTGACTTATTCCTGGGAGACTGGGAGTGGAGTGGTCAGTGTGAGAGAATGGGCTAGTTGGTTGGTGTAACACTCACCATTAACAAATCACACAGTAGTGATCTTGTCATTCTGTTAGCTAGACTAGAGAAAAGTTGACTTATTCCTGGGAGTGGAGGGGTCAGTGTGGGAGAGTGGGCAAGTTGGTTTGTGTAACACTCACCATTAACAAATCACACAGTAGTGATCTTGTCATTCTGTTAGTTAGGCTTGAGAAAAGTTGACTTATTCCTGGGAGTGTAGGGGTCAGTGTGGGAGAGTGGGAGAGTTAGTTGGTGTAACACTCACCATTAAAAAATCACACAGTAGTGATCTTGTCATTCTGTTAGCTAGACTAGAGAGAGTTGACTTATTCCTGGGAGTAGAGGGGTCAGTGTGGGAGAGTGGGCAAGTTGGTTTGTGTAACACTCACCATTAACAAATCACACAGTAGTGATCTTATCATTCTGTTAGCTAGACTAGAGAAAAGTTGACTTATTCCTGGGAGTAGAGGGGTCAGTGCGGGAGAGTGGGCAAGTTGGTTGGTGTAACACTCACCATTAACAAATCACACAGTAGTGATCTTGTCATTCTGTTAGCTAGACTAGAGAGAGTTGACTTATTCCTGGGAGTAGAGGGGTCAGTGTGGGAGAGTGGGCAAGTTGGTTTGTGTAACACTCACCATTAACAAATCACAGAGTAGTGCTCTTGTCATTCTGTTAGTTAGACTAGAGAACAGTCGACTAATGGCTGGGAGTGGAGGGGTCAGTGTGGGAGAGTGGGCGAGTTGGTTGGCGTAACACTCACCATTAACAAATCACACAGTAGTGATCTTATCATTCTGTTAGTAAGACTAGAGAGAGTTGACTTATTCCTGGGAGTGGAGGGGTCAGTTTTGGAGAGTGGGCAAGTTGGTTGGTGTAACACTCACCATTAACAAATCACAGAGTAGTGCTCTTATCATTCTGTTAGCTAGACTGGAGAAAAGTTGACTTATTCCTGGGAGTAGAGGGGTCAGTGTGGGAGAGTGGGCGAGTTGGTTGGTGTTACACTCACCATTAACAAATCACACAGTAGTGATCTTGTCATTCTGTTAGTTAGGCTAGAGAAAAGTTGACTTATTCCTGGGAGTGGAGGGGTCAGTTTTGGAGAGTGGGCAAGTTTGTTGGTGTATCACTCACCATTAACAAATCACACAGTAGTGCTCTTGTTATTCTGTTAGTTAGACTTGAGAAAAGTTGACTTATTCCTGGGAGTGAAGGGGTCAGAGTTGGAGAGTGGGCAAGTTGGTTTGTGTAACACTCACCATTAACAAATCACACAGTAGTGATCTTGTCATTCTGTTAGTTAGGCTTGAGAAAAGTTGACTTATTCCTGGGAATGGAGGGGTCAGTTTTGGAGAGTGGGCAAGTTGGTTTGTGTAACACTCACCATTAACAAATCACACAGTAGTGCTCTTATCATTCTGTTAGCTAGACTGGAGAAAAGTTGACTTATTCCTGGGAGTGGAGGGGTCAGTGTGGGAGAGTGGGCAAGTTGGTTGGTGTATAACTCACCATTAACAAATCACACAGTAGTAATCTTGTCATTCTGTTAGTTAGACTAGAGAAAAGTTGACTTATTCCTGGGAGTAAAGGGGTCAGTGTGGGAGAGTGGGCAAGTTGGTTGGTGTAACACTCACCATTAACAAATCACAGAGTAGTGCTCTTGTCATTCCGTTAGTTAGGCTTGAGAAAAGTTGACTAGAGGGGTCAGTGTGGGAGAGTGGGCGAGTTGTTTGGCGTACCACTCACCATTAACAAATCACACAGTAGTGATCTTGTCATTCTGTTAGTTAGACTAGAGAAAAGTTGACTTATTCCTGGGAGTAAAGGGGTCAGTGTGGGAGAGTGGGCAAGTTGGTTGGTGTAACACTCACCATTAACAAATCACAGAGTAGTGCTCTTGTCATTCCGTTAGTTAGGCTTGAGAAAAGTTGACTAGAGGGGTCAGTGTGGGAGAGTGGGCGAGTTGTTTGGCGTACCACTCACCATTAACAAATCACACAGTAGTGATCTTGTCATTCTGTGAGCTAGACTGGAGAAAAGTTGACTTATTCCTGGGAGTGGAGGGGTCAGTGTGGGAGAGTGGTCCAGTTTTTTGGCGTAACACTCACAATTAACAAATAACATAGTAGTGTTCTTGTCATTCTGTTAGCTAGACTGGAGAAAAGTTGACTTATTCCTGGGAGTGGAGGGGTCAGTGTGGGCCAGTTGGTTTGCGTAACACTCACCAATAACAAATCACACAGTAGTGATCTTGTCATTCTGTTAGCTAGACTAGAGAAGAGTTGACTAATGGCTGGGAGTGGAGGGGTCAGTATGGGAGAGTGGGCGAGTTGGTTGGCGTATCACTCACCATTAACAAATCACAAAGTAGTGCTCTTGTCATTCTGTTAGTTAGACTAGAGAAAAGTTGACTAATTCCTGGGAGTGAAGGGGTCAGTGTGGCAGAGTGGACTGGTTGGTTGGCGTAACACTCACCAATAACAAATCACACAGTAGTGATCTTGTCATTCTGTTAGTTAGACTTGAGAAAAGTTGACTTATTCCTGGGAGTGGAGGGGTCAGTGTGGGAGAGTGGGCGAGTTGGTTGGTGTATCACTCACCATTAACAAATCACACAGTAGTGCTCTTGTCATTCTGTTAGTTAGACTTGAGAATAGTTGACTTATTCCTGGGAAGAATCTTGCCCTGTCCTTCAGCAGTTTCATCAGGTTGAGAATACTTCTCAATATGTCTTCTTCTGTCTTCTGCAAAATATAAAAACAGATTTATGTTAAGAGTCACCCATTTTGTGGTACCTCAGGAAATAGTGATATAATAGTGCAGTATCTTAATAACAAACCTCGATATAACAAAGATTTGGATATAACACTTTTATATTGTTTACCATGGAATTTTACAAAGGTATTATAGGAAAATCACCATGAAATGGTCTTTTCCTTTACAAAATTGTCCCTTTATAACACTATTCACTTATAACTTATTCCTATGGACCCTAAACTTTGGCAAACAGTGAAGACCCAGATGAAATCCCACATGTCCTTAACCCTTAGTAGCAGTCTGATCTGGGTCCATATTGTTTGCAATAGAAGCTAGGTAAGAAAATAAGAGAAGACAGCAAAGTCTTGACTGGCAGGAAAAGGGTTTATACCACAAAAACTGATGCAACCAGCATAAAAAGTGATATTTTCATGAGGATCCTTAAGTTTTTCATTGCTAGCAGCGATTTTTGGTATCTGTTGATAACCTAAATTGCAAATCGTTTGGACTCAGATCAAAACTTTAGTCCTGAACTAGATCCAAACCATTTGAGGCTCTGAAAGTGTTCATGAATAATCTTTTGAAAAAGTCGAAAACAAAAGCATTAAAAATTACCCAGCATGCATTGAGTTAATATATATATTTTCTCTTAAAAATTCAACAAAGCCATATACCTGAGATCTCGTAAACTTCCTGCCCATGAATGGTAGGAGCAGCTTCACCAGAGTAGCAGACTGATCACTGTCTCTCACAAACTTGCTGATTCTGCAAAATAACAGGTCTTAAGCATTATTACACTGCAACACCTGAAACACTGCTTACCTTACATAAATTTATACTGCATATAATAATAGTGTGTAATAAAAAGTCTTTTTTCCTTACTTTTCAACCAAAACATATTTTGTGGGAATTCATAGGACCGTCTCAATGAGATACTTCTTATAGAGCACACATTCACTTCATGCCAGATGAAGTGAATATCCCGAATTTGTTCTGACAGTGTGCCCCCCATGTGCGACATTTTTTAGTTTAACAAGTCTGAATAGTTGATTCTGCCCAAACCTCACAAGGAGCGTTTGATTTTTTTTTCCTGTAAAAAAGGTTTGAATGTGCTGAAAACACTAGGAAAGCGTGAAAATGTATTATTTTTTGCATGAATTGTGTATAGTAATTGCATATGTACACATGGTAATAATGTAGTTGGTAGTAAAACAAGAATGTCGGATCAATCTTTATATGGGCTTGGCCCAAAGGAGAAACAATCTCAGATTTCTAACACATGCATGTGTGACCACATGTAGATATACACTATTGCGCAAAAAAGCATTTTCACCCTTTCCTATAGTTTACAGTGCATCAAAACTAGCCCACTGCACTACAGCTGACTATATAATCATGCTGCTACTTATGCAAGCCGGTGGGTCAGACTTCAGACTCTATGACAGTTCCGACTTAAAGACTTATCTATTGATGAGATGGTAGGGTCCTGATGCTTTGGCCGTTGTCAGGCCCACCAGGGTTTACCTGTTGGATTTCTTTTGCTCCAGTATTGTTTTATGTACTGTTGAGTCCTTATCTTTGCTTTATCTCCTTTTTATATCTTGATTTAAATTTTCTAGGAGAAGCTGCATGGATAAGTTAGGGGTCTTTCATGCAAACCAAACATCTATGTGTCTTGATCCACATCCAAACTAAGGGTGAGGTTGGTGCACCATGAAACCTGTTTAAGCCCTCCAGTAAAATATTTGTACTGACTGTTCCAAGGTGGTACTTCTTTTGTGGATCATTTGTGTTATTTATGTCTTGTGTTTGTCATGCTTTCCAGTTTGTTAATTGCTGCCTTGTGGTCACCTGAAGGGAAAGTGCTGACCTCTTGGCTCTTGCTTGTGATGTTAATTGTGATTTTGTTACTTTCCCATTTGGAGTGGTACTTGATTGTATGGATTCCTGATCCTTGCTGTCTTTCTTACTGTTATGATAAATTCAATTTTAAATAACCTAATTTATTCCCGTATAACTGACGAAAACTATCGATAACAGATCGGAGATAAAAAAAAAGAGCATAGGTCTTCAGCGTAAAAAAATATGACAATACACTGGTATTTATTTTGTTTAAATATAAGCTGCACACCTCTCTTAGGTTATAGCATTATAAATATGGTTTAATTATTGGATTAGGGAAAAAAACTCAGTCCTGTAGTGTAATACATACTGCTTTTATTTTTTAATATGGAAGAGAACGCCTGTCTGTTTTCACTCTAACTCTATCCCTGCTATTGGGAACTTTTGTCATCTGCTGGTAAAATTTTGAACATTTTGTACCTGAGATCACATCTGTTCAGATATGGACAGATCTGGACCCAAACTGTTTGATACTCTTGGTGGTATTCTTGAAAGATTTTTTTTAATTAAGTTAAAAAATCTGCAGACAATGGAAAAGCATATAAAATTACCCAGAATGCAAAGAGAATGCTTTGGGACCTTTCAACATGATGGTAAACCCACCTAATTTTACAGGCCTGTAGTTAAGAGTGCGTAATTGAAAATAATATTTTTTATTTCTGTACCAAAACCCATGTTGTGGGTACTCAAAAGAACCGTCTCATTGAGACAGTGCTTTTGAGCACCCAAAACACATGTTTAAATTAATGGGTAAGAAAATATTTACAATTTTGCGCTTAAAAGCTTAAAAAAGCTTCTTTATCTGGACGTATGTTTTACCTTGAGAGTATTTGCAGTTCCTTACAGCTATTCATCTTTTTGCTAAGTCTAATCCTCAATGTGTCTATGGTTCCTTCAATGTAGGACAGGATACTGGATATGTGAGGTAGAAGTACACGGATCCCTACTGCTTCATCTGAGAAGATAAGAATAGCTATTAGTGCATATCACAAATGTAACGCGCCTTTTTGTTGGCTGGAAAGGCATCACCTGGAGGTCGCTATTCTGCGATAGATGCAAGAGCGGGCACTATCACGTTATATGGACCGGTCCATACCACGTTATAGTGCCCGCTATGGAGATGACCGGAAAAGTGTTACTGAAAATGACGATTAATCACAAATCTAACAGTCTTTTCATTTTTGTTCATTTTATAGGATATGTGTTTTTGGTCGGCATTAAGTCCTTGTGTTAAAGAAACACGGACATACTGCAGATTTACTGTAAAATCTTAATTATTTGGACCAATATGTTTGGACAAACAGTGCCTACCAAAATCAGACTGTTCCAGATAAAGTCAGTCTAATGTGGGTCTACACTCTTTATGAATTTGCATCTTTTGGGATTTTTACTGTAAAATTGCGAGTGAATTTTGCAGTTTTCACATGTTTATTCTAAAGGACACGACATTGATCTGTGGAATTATTAAATTCATTTAACAGTTCATTAATTTTTTCATAATTGTTATTTGTTAATAAATTTCCAATTTATGCGATAGTTGTTCAATGCAATAAAAGCAATAGAAACCTATGCTGATGGCACTATCAAGGTTTGTGGACTGCCCTCGGGCCAGGGCCTGGACCACCGGTTTGATATGGCCCTCCCCTGCGGCTCAGGCCATATCAATCCGGCAGTCCAGGCTCTGGCCCTCGGGCAGTCCATAAACCTTGTTATTACCCAACCGTCTATATACGGAGTAATTGTCTATTTTTGATATGTCATGAGTCACTGAACCTATTCCACCGGTCAATAACATACAGTTATTTCATGCCTGCTGGTCGTATAGTCAAACTATTACCCTGAGGTGCCGTGGAGGACCTGATGCACTATTGCACGAGGCCGAAGGCCGAGTGCAATAGTGCATCAGGTTGTCCACGGTACCGAGGGGTGCCGTGGAGGACCTGATGCACTATTGCACGAGGCCGAAGGCCGAGTGCAATAGTGCATTAGGTTGTCCACGGTACCGAGGGGTATTAGTTTGACTATACTACAAACAGGCATGAAATAACTGTTTTATTACCCAACCCATTTGATAAAATACTCAGCAGCGTTTCTTGCATGGAGTTGCAGTAGACGATGCGGTTTTGTTGCAAAACAGAAAATTTCACTAAATCTGCTCAATTTTGGTCTCAAAATGTTCCGCTCATTCTAACTAAGTAAACGAGTACCCACATTTTATGTTTCTGATCATAAACAACTGAGTTATTATCCCCACGCTTTTTTAAAAAAGCATCGGGGATATTGCAATCGCCTCCGTCCGTCCGTCACGCTATCTCCTCCTAAACCATTGGACGAAATCCAACCAAATTTGGTGTGTGACTTGCTCACATGAATGGGGTGTGCAACGACACATTTTTTTTGGCCCCACCCCCTGGGGCCCTGGGGAGGGGCCAAAAGGTCAAATATCATTAATTATCATTAAATTTCAATTACAAAGTCAATTTCAAAGATTTTTTAACCAAACTTTGTGTGTCTTCTCACACATGAAAGATATAAAACATATCAGACCGCATTTACATTCTGCCGCCTAGGTCATGCTCCAGGGATCGGACTTAGGGGTACCGTGGGGGGTTTGGGGGGTCAAATTTTTATTTTTTTTTTTAAATTCAACCAGATTTGGTGTGTGAGTTACTTACATGA
Organism: Loripinus fragilis; assembly: GCA_964019695.1. Taxonomy (NCBI): domain Eukaryota; kingdom Metazoa; phylum Mollusca; class Bivalvia; order Lucinida; family Lucinidae; genus Loripinus; species Loripinus fragilis. The sequence continues at coordinate 7,143,912 of OZ026517.1, read as the reverse complement.
ATGGCACTTGCACCTGAACCATTTTTTGCGTCCCCGCCCCCTGGGGCCTTGGGGAGGGGCCAAAAGGTCAAATATCATTAAACCTGAATTACAAAGTCAATTTCAAAGGTTTTTAAACCAAACTTTGTTTATCTTCTCACAAATGAAAGATATATAACATATCAGACGGGATTTTCATTCGGCCGCCTGGGTCATGCCCAGGGGTGGGACTTGGGGGTACCTTCGGGGGTGGGGGGGTCAAAAAAAAATTTTTTTCCCGAAATTCAACCAGATTTGGTGTGTGAGTTACCTTCATGAATGGCACATGCACCAGCACAATTTTTTGGGTCCCCGCCCCCTGGGGCCTTGGGGAGGGGTCAAAAATTTAATTTTCTGAACATGGTCATGTGGATTATCAAATTTAAGGGGATGAGCAGTAGACCACAATACACAGAACTATTTTAAACTATGATGAAACTGGTGACCTTGGGATGGGGTAAAAGGGTTATTTACCATTGGATTTCTTCGAGAGCGTGGGGATTTGCGATGGCGCGCCATCGAATGTGTTCTAGTTGGAGTTTAAAATTGCCAAACCATGCCTTATTTTCACTATTGTTGCATAATTTCTCCTTTCATAAACGAACCGTACCCGCATCAGTGTAGCGCATGTCGATAAGCGCCTGTGTGTTTTTAACAGGGAAGCGGGTAACCAGGCCATGGTATAGTCTTTTTTATTGACCCGTGGAATAGTTCAGTGACTCATGACATATCAAAAAATAGACAATTACTCCGTATATAGACGGTTGGGTAATAAATATGTCTATACAATGCAAGAAACGCTGCTAAGTATTTCATCAAATGAGTTGGGTAATAAAACAGTTATTTCATGCCTGTTTGTAGTATAGTCAAACTATTACCCCTCGGTACTGTGGACGACCTGATGCACTATTGCACTCAACCTTAAGCCTCGTGCAATAGTGCATCAGGTCGTCCACGGAACCTCGGGGTAATAGTTTTGACTATACTACAAACAGGCATGAAATAACTGTATAATAGTGCCCTCAGCTTAGGTTGCTATTGCTTAATTAACCCATTGAATACTGGAAACCCTTAATCAGGTACTTTTTGCAAACAGTGAAGAACCTGATGAAATGCATTTCATAATTAATGGGTTTGCACTGTTTTCTAGAACAAAATCGATCTACAGATAAAAAAATTACATTATCTTTAATCATTATCCTAACTTTATTAAATGTAGCTTTATAGAAAAATTCCATGAGTCTGAAAAGAGTTACCCTTTGTATACCAATGGATTCTTCCTTCTGGTTTGATACAATAAACTTGGGATAGTCCATTGTACATATTTAGTGGCCTCAAGCTATATTTTTCAAAAAACTATTGAATTTTAATGTCTGGAGATCTTTTTTACCTTAACAAACAGTGTAGACCCTAATGAAATGCCGTATGATGCGGCATTTCATCAGGCTCTTCACTATTTGTAAAATTACCCTTTTAGGGGTTTACCTATACAATAGGTTAAAACAGGAGCTGAAACTGTCATCCTTTGGTATTTTGCAAAAAATTCAGGCCTCAAGATAAATGTGCGTAATAAAAACTATTTTCCTATTTTACCACCAAAACACATGTTGTGGGTGCTCAAAAGAACCGTCTCATTGAGAAAGATCTTTTGACAACCCTAAACAAATATTTAAAAACCCATAGACTAATGAAACACGTAACATGCTGGTCATTCTACAAGAATCTTCCTATAGATCTTCTTTAAGGAGCTTAAGACCCCCAAATTTGAAAAAAAAACCTTGTATTTTCATCCTGCATGAAAAGCTAAATCTGCTTGTTTAAGGAAAGTACTTGATTGCTACCCGCACAATAGACTTATAAAGTCTGATGAGATGAGACTTTTTATTCATATTGATATGTTTTAAGGACATTTATCATTCCTCTCAAATACTTTATTTTTCTTCTGCTATCTCAAGTCAGCATAAATTAAAAATCTGGACTGGAATGCTAGCATATGATAAGATGTTTAATGGTAGTGGTTGGATAGGGATAATATAAACATCTTGAACTAATGTCTGTCTACTGGCAAAACACCCTACTAAAGAGCTTTTGTACTTTTGTATCTTCATTATATTTTGGGAAATCCATTCTTAAATTGCGGAAAATTATTATTTCACTCATAATAAAATGAGTCATTAATTTGATCCCAAATGTGCTAGCATTCACAAAGCAAGGAAAAAGACAAAGTCTAAGACCAAACAATGGACTATTTGCTCCCACTGGATAGCTAAGCATACATGTTTAACTCTTTCCTTGCTAGCGAGGACTTTTGCCGTCTGCTGATAATCTTTGCAAACAGTTTGGACCCAGATCAGGAACGACAGTATGTTGGTCCTGATCTGGATCCAAACCATTTGACACTCTGTTAGTGTTCCTGAAAGAACTTTTGTAAAATTTTATTTTGAAAAAACTCAGCAGACAACAACAAACACATGAAAAAATTACCCAGAATGCAGAGTTAACCCTTTAGCCCAAAGAGATGCCTTTCAAACTGTTTTGAAAACAGAGCAGACCCACATCAGTCAGGGTCTACTCTGTTCACTTATGAAAATATGATTCGATATGATCCTACACTTGTGGACCTGGCAAGATAATACAGTTTCTTTGTTCTATGTACACATGTGAAAGTTTATTCATATAATTAATAAATTAATCATAGTGGGTGGAGCTTAGCATGAATATTCATGAAGGAAATGGTTAAAGAGTGGTTATATGCATGTGTGATAAGTACCATTATCTCATAGGTTAGCCATTATTTTCTTATAAAAGCTCATAGGTTTTAGATAAAAAAAATTTTTGAGCGTAAAATTGTAAATATTTTCTAATCCATCAGATTGAACATATGTTTTGGGTGCTCAAAAGAACCGTCTCATTGAGACGGTTCTTTTGAGTACCCACAACACATGTTTTGGTTGAGAAATAAGAAAATTAATTATTTGGTACTTACTCTAAACTAAAGGCCTGAAGCTAGTAGAAACCCAAATATGAAGTTCAGAACTTACCAGGAACAGTTTCTGAAGACATCAACTTGACCATGTGATTCACTTCAACGACCTTGACCTCATCAAGAGATTCTGTATCCAATGGCAACAGCAAGTTTTCAATGATATCCATGATACAAGCCTTCACTGGTCTGACAGCCTCTTTACTATGTAACAGTTTTAACACATAGGGAAGAGGTGTAATTTCTGGTGATGAATCTTTATGCTTAGCTAAGAGTTTGAAATATCTCGGATGTTTTGACCAACAGCTTAACAGTTTCAATAGAGGGGTGGGGTGATAGATACCCTCATTAGGTAATTTTTCTAATTGCGGCCAAACCACAGCATCAAATACAGCATCCAGCTCAGAAGTTTTCCACTCATATTTATCATAATCCTTGAAGATTTGTATCAACCTGTATATTGTCAGCTGACGGATATTCTTCATTGGATTTATCACATTTGGAATAATCTTCTTTCTGTTTGCCAGACAAACACCACTGACCGTTGCCATGCCAACAATAATCTGTATGAGTTTTGAAAGGTAAGAGTCCAGTAAGTGTCCCAGTTTCTTAAATATCACATCAATAGAGTATAGCACACCTTGTAATCTCTTCACCGGTATTACACTCGTTAAGTCTGATCTTTCCCAGAGATCACGAACCATTTTATCTGTATCTTTAGTAATGAACTGCTGGAATGGTGCGAAGACTAGATTCACAAATGTTTCAAGTTCATTCTGTTTACAGCCGTTCAAAAATCTCAGCACAATAGCCTGACGGACACCGCTGTGTTGCTTTCCTGACGTACCTTTACCCGTCTTAACATGCATCTTACCATATAACAGTCTCATTAGCACTTCTAGAACATCAGCCCTGTGTTCTGAACTCACAACACCATTTTCAGAATCAATATTAAATAACACAATCTCATTCTTAAAGGAGTTATCTTCCATGAGACGTTCAAAGTTTTCTTGATAAACAGACAAATACTTATACTTGCTCTTGTAGGTCATGATACATTGAAAGGCAGTCTTCTGTACCTGAGGGTTCTTGTGCAGTAATAGATCAAAGTAGACTTTTCTCAATTGTCCCTCCATGAAGAGAGCAGCTGGATTCCTAAACTTAGAGAACAACTCAAGCTGTACTATCAGAGAACGTTGTGCTGCTTTATCTTTCTTTCCCGACCCTTTACTCTTCTCCTCTTTCCCCTTTACATCATCTGTATCATCATCTACGGTTTTATCTTTCATCTTCATATTTTTCTTTCCTTTCTTATTACCTTTCTTCTTTGGTGATTCTTCAGATTTGACATCTGACATCTCTTCTTCTAATATTGTTGGTTCTCTCGGCAGATCTTGAAGTCTGCTAATACTTTTACCCCTGGATATCTCAGACATATCATAATCTAGTTCCTCTAAATCAGAATTTGAACATTGAGATCTAGTTCTCGGTCGGCTGCCTAACTTCTCTTTCCTTTCTCTTAAACTTTGTCCAGTCTTTTCACTGACACTTGTTTCTGACTCTGAAGTCTTTCTACCAGCTTTCCTTTTAGACGTAGAAACAAGTTCATCTAAATCAGAAGAATTTGAACACTGAGATCTTGTCCGGATTCTCTTTCCTAAATTTTTTGTTTGATCAAGTTCATTATCTGAATCATCTAAGTTTGTGTCACGTGATCTTAAGCTATATCTCTCCTGTTTCTGTTCTGATTTCTTGATTTCCCCACTGGGTGCCTCAATATCATCTGTCTCCATTTCTTCAACCAATGTATCAGCTACATCAGACTCCAGGTCTCTTCTCAAGAGGTTCTGAGTGGGGGCAACACTCATGTCAGAAAAGTAATACTCATTCCTGTAAAGAAATAAAATAATTGAGCTGTGACATGTGATTTCCAACAATGTGGCATTTTGTCAAGTGTAGACTTAGACCAGCCTGTGCAGCCTCCTTTTAAGTTTAGAATCTCCAAATGATTTTCAGTCAGTAGCTTAACACTCATAGAATACAAAGGCTCTGATCAGACTGCGCGTATGCGCAGGCTGTTCTGAGGCTTTGCTGGTCGCACTTATCACATTGTTGGAAATCTCATGCACTGGCTCATTAATATTATTATTTTGCAACATGTTGCTTTTGATACAAGCAAGAAACCATATGGGCCTTGGTACGAGAAACTTTGTCTTTGAGTTTTGCGGCCAGGTAAGGCTCAAGCCAGCCTATGATACGAAGGTGTTTCAATAAGTAACCAGCCTGAACTATTTCTAACTAATCGACACAGTCAAGATTTTCACAGTATGTTTGGTCACCATAAAAAAAGGAAAATGCTAAAATTCAAGTACTTTTCAAGGTCTATGGGCCATTTTCAAGCACTTTTCAAGACAAATTTGTTTTTCAAGGACTTTTCAAGACAGCCCTTCATTTTCAAGTACTTTTCAAGCCTGTGCGAACCCTGCATATTTATCCAAAAATTTGAACAAGTCCATTTGTCTATCATGTCCAAATGTTTTTTCATGCTCTACTCAATTGAGCATGAAATTTATCTTGCTCATAAATGTTAAAATGACAACAATTTGCATTTTAATATTTATTAGCATGATAAATACAACATCTGAGAGTTTGAAAGATAAAAAGTCCTCATTTTTCATATTTTAAATTAATTAGCAGAAAAGTTTCATAACCTTGAGCCTGATGAGGTTTCTAAAATGATATTTTCAATGACAGTGTAAACACTGATCAGCCTGCTCCTTCAAGAGCAGGCTGATCTAGGTTTGCACTGTTTAATCAGGCTGTCTGTTCAAATATTTAGGGTAAAACTGGTAAATGGACTAACAATTTTGTTGTGTTTGGGATATAGAATCCATATTTACTCACTCAAGAAACCTAAAGAAGAGTGGTACAATATCTCTAGATTTGGCTTCACACTTGTCAGGGAAATTTTGCATAGACTTCCAGAGGAGAAATCTGAAGTTGGTGAAGTCAAGACGACTATCTCTGGTACCCATCTCACCCAGCTGTTGAGAAAACAGATCAGAGATGCCACTTGATGTGTCGGTAGAATCATCAGGATGTTTTGTCGAGGTTGTGGATGATACCAGCTCTTGCTCTGAAAATAAAATATGGATTTGTAAACAAGATGCTCAATGAGCCTATACAGCTCACCTGAGGCTAGGCTGTTGACCTCATGGTTTCAGAAGACAGTTTACAGGAAAAACGCTGAAAAGCCAGAGAATTACATCCATGACATTGTTATGTCAATGTTTTAAACAAGTCCATAGGGATCGGTCCTCTTTGCTTCTCTTCCAAGAGATTCATTTTGGCAATGTGTCAATTGAAAAAGACAAGTTAAGTACTTGTCTCCTACTCACAGTTCGAAAGTCATCACATATCCTTTGTTTGATTTGATTCTTTATGTCCCAATCAACAATTTTTCAGTTATGTCAGGACAGGTCTTCCTGGGTTGAACCAGTAAGGACACAACACAGTGCTGCAGGAGAGGCTCAAACCCACAACCACTCAGTGTCGAGACAAGCACTCTACCACTGAGCCATTGAGCTGCCTATCATAGCAAAGTGCCAAATATTTTAGATATCAGATATATATATATAAACTGATGCCCTGAAGATTGTTTTTTCACCAACTATTCCATGTTGGAATATAACAATCCACCATGAGTGTCCATGTAGGATAGAGATATCTCAACCGAGGGGTCAGAAATTTAACCAGGGACAAGGCTTGCCGAGTCCCTGGTTAATTCCGACACAGAGGGTGAGAATTCTCTATCCTACATGGACAGGCTCATAATGGATTGTTTTTCTCCCACTTTTCAAAGGTTCAGTGTCGGAACATAAAAGCTCCAAAAAACCTCAAAATTTTAACTTTTTTCTCTTTGGGTTTACATTATTTCTGAGTTCACAAGTGTTTTTATCGGGTATTGAAATTGGTGTAAACATAGTTTGCACCTTGAAATTGCCTGGAACACATTATTGGAGCTTTAGTTAAGTTTGTGTTGTTGTTGCTTTACGTTCCAAGTCAACAGCTATGGTCATTGCGGGACGGTCAGTTCACCTAACCACACTTTTTCCTGGGCAGGCTTGAACAAGCAGTTAACCAGTAATTCGTGCACATACTTTCGCTTGTAACTGACAACAACTTTAGTTAAGTTGCAATATGCAAAATGAATCCTGCATTGAGCGTCACATTGCCTTTATTGTCACGCGGTGCACGTTCGATGATTTCATTAACGTTATATGATGTCAGAAAGTAACGCTTATCCTTGCTTGGTGCCTTCGAGTTACTTAAGTGCAATATATTGGTACTTTGATTAGCCTTTTTCGGAATAAAAGAATATTTTACTCTGCCCATCTAAGAAAGCAGTCACGTGGTAATGTAAGATAGAATTTTCTTACATGAGCTGACAGCCTATCTTACATGGACAAAAGTGGGAGAATAGCCTTTCTTCTTATGCGGTCACTGACCCAACCACAGTTTTTTTTCTCTCAAAATTTCAAAAATAGTACCCCTTGGCATAATGATCAGGATTGGTTGATGCTAGTAAATCAGATTTAATCTTTATGCTGGTTGCATTTTAACCCTTGTCATGCTTAATATTTTTATGTACTACACTCCTCCCCAACTTTTATCCTGTTAACCTGCAGCATTCCAGTTGTAAGCATATACTTTCAATCAGAGTGGAAAACCATGGATCCTGATCAGAAGTCAGCTGATCAACAATGTTTTCAAAATAGGATAAATCCGGGTTCAGCAGGAAAAGGTTAAGTACATTTAATTCAACACCCAATACCTGATTTTTCTGCTGCTAACTGTAATGTAGGAGTAAAGACCTCCCAGAATACAGCAGTCTCTGTGTTGTGGGCGTGACTCCCTATCAATGAACAGACTGGTTCCCATAACAACTTGAAATTCACAAATAAACAACCAATCAAATAGCGAAGTGGAACCTGAAATACATAAAAGCGTGGATCTGAGAAAAGGGACCTTAAGGCAATTCAGCAATTATTACGTAAGAGACATCTGAAAATTGCCAAAAGTAACCAAATTTTACATGCTTTATTTATTACCATGAAAATGCTTCTAAAGTTTGATGCCATCAAAATAGCAAACATTTCAAACTAAATTTAAAGTTTTGTTTGAGGGTTGCTGCCATGGCAATAATTAGGCACAAAATGCATAGTGGTTCACTTTAAATGCCTATAATATGACCTAGAAAATATAAATTTATAAAATTTCATTTGCATTTACATTATTACATAGAAAACACATGTAAAAACATTTTATTAGCTAGAATTTTTATGCTGAGCACACAATAACCAACACTTGAAACAAGACCAGCACTCTGATTTCATATTTTTCTCCTTATAACAATGATATGAGGCAATTGATATGACTCTTACACTTGTATTTATTCTAACCTGTCAAAAGAAATTGTTAAAACACATTTTTTTTTATTTTTTGGTGAAAAAGGGCACTGCACTGTTAGCAACTAAACTAATATCTCAAAACTAGTTACCATAGAAAAAAACTAAGGCAAACAGTGTAGACCCAGATCAGAGGGAGCAGTCTGATCAGGCAGTACATTGTTTACCAATTTTAGCAAACAAGTGAAAGAGATTATTTGTAGAACTTTCAGAAGAGTAACTGTAGTTTTACTGTACCTGATGATAAGGGCCAACTGGGATAGAATTCTGAACCTGACTGTATTCTAGCTTCCTTAGATACAGAAGTTTCTGTCGGTAGTCATGAACTGTCGATGGAACTTTCTCCGCATTCAGGCAGATTGTAAACACATCAAGTGTATTGGGGCCCTGAAACACAATATATAATATAATAATATGAATTAAATAGGCACTACCTATATCCGTGCGTCCGAGTTATTTAAATCAGATTTGCATCTGGGGAGTTAAGTCGTTGAGGAGATATTAAAACAAAAGGGTCAATATCAGGGGTAACAACCTACGTCATAGCATGGATGTTGCAAACACGTAGTATGGTGCCATCTTTGATTTACAAGGTTAGTTTTTCCCTTCGTAAAAAATATACAAAAAAGTGCCTGTCAAACTAAGCAGTGCGGCGGTGCCTAACATCACACTCGAACACAATAAATAATGGCCACGCTCAGAAATGCTGTTGCCTTTGTAATCATTCACCCACAAATATCGAAGCGGTAGACTGCTAAAATTATCCTTGTGTCTCTTGCTTCGATACTTGTGGGTGAATGATTACAAAGGCAACGGCATTTCTTGTCGTGATCATTATATTCTGGCCAAGTGTGCTGTTAGGCACCGCCTGCACAGCTTAGTTTTGACAGACACTTATATGTATAATTTTACTAAGTAAGTAAGGGTGCAAAGAAGCCTGGAAAAAACTTACCTTGTAAATCAAAGATGGCGCATACTATGTGTTTGCAACATCCACGCTATGACGTAGGTTGTTACCCCTGAATATGACCCTTAATCGCTTACATGAGATAGGTACATTGTGCATAAAGGAAACTGACAACATGCTCAACAGAAGAGTTTTAAAGTCTTTGTTATTTCGTTAAGCCACGCTACCAGGTGGCCATGTTTTGACGGATCAAATTTCTTTCAGCTAAATTTGTAGAGGGTCACCTAAAACCCGTTTCTGACAAATCATTTTAAATTCAAACCACTGGTTTCAGAGATGTTTAAGTTTCTTACATGGGTACTACACATAAGGGAAACTGGCCACGCCCCCTGTGACGGAACCACTTTGATTTAGCTATTGCTATGAAAGGCCATCCAGTGATCATTTCTAGCAAATTATTTTTAAAATTCTGCCCCAGATTTCAGAGAACTCTTCGGTTTGGTGGCCATATTTTCTGACGATTTTTTTTTGCTATTTTTGTAGAGGGTTAAATTCTGGCCACTGATTTCAGGGGAGAAAATGTTTGATGTTTCTTACACAGGTACAAAAATCAAACTGGCCACGCCCACTGGCGGTCATGAAATTCGTTTCATTTATTTTTGTCGTGGGTTTTCGAGAGATGGATCTACCAAATATTATTTTGACTTCATATGTTTTTGTTTGGTTTGTTGCTTTACGTCCCAAGCAACAGCTACATGTATGGTCATAGCGGAGCAGTCAGTTCACTTAGCCACACTTTTTTTTCCTGTGCAAGCTTGAACAAGCGGTTAACATGGTTAACCACCATGTTAACCAGTAACATGTATGGTGTTTATCTGTTTCATGTTTTGTTTACTTAAGTTTCTGATTGACCCAGATATTGGAGAAATTGATGGTAAATAAGTTGTTGTAAACAAAGTATTTATTTGGTTATAAGATTTTTCTAGAATGATGACTAATCATCTAGAAGTTACCAGTAAAGACCAGAAATTACTAGAATTTTCTTTTCCATGCAAATAGAAACTTTGAGTAGGTTCTTGAATTCAGTAGAAGTTTGTGGAATTTTCCAGAATAAGTAAATATAGCATATGATATAATAGTCTTTCTTGACCGTTCTAGAACTTTCTTAAAGGGTATATATTAGAGTAAATTTTTCATAAGGGCATCTTTGAAATAATTTCACCATTTAAAAGTCTAAACCTTTTGTACTGGAATTCTATAGTGGAATACTGTGTTTAATTCATTCATTCTGGATTACTTTGGATTATTCAGTTTTGGATTCAGACTTTGTGTTCATTTGGATTTATCTTCAAAATCTGGGGATCAGAAACCGCTGAAAGACTTGTGTTGATAAATATTCTGAGGGACAGTTTGGACATAAAAGGTATTGTAAATTAGACTTTCTTTGATTGTATAACTATTTTCCATTGCTTATTGTAAATGATAATTTTTGTTTTTAATAAATTTTGTTAAATTTTAAAAGTGCTTTTTGCTGACTTTCCAAATAGCAAATTTTGGTTTCCTGAATTTGTTTCTAGTTACGCCTGGCACGTAACAGAAATTGGGGGCTCAGAGTCCGGGATTGAAATTTCTTCTGCACCAAATTAATTTGAAATTTAAAATAATCTTTACTGTTTGCTGTTTAGCTCGTTGAAGCCAGCAGAAAGCAAATATGTCATTCAAACTTAGTGATTTTACTGCGTCACCTTCTCAGGAGCTGTTAGACTTGGCAAAAAAGTCTGATCTTTTGGACATTGCTGACCATTATGGCCTACCCAATGTCAAAAAGACTATGTTAAAACATGAAATTAAGAATATTCTCATTCAGTTCTTTGTGGAAGAAGAAATATTTGATTCCTCAGCCACATCTCAGATTCTGGTTACCCAGACTGATTTGCAGTTGAGAGAACTAGAAATTAAAAGGCAAATTGAGATAGAAAAATTAAAGTTAGAGCGTGAACGTGAGAGAGAAGAGCGAGAGGACAGAATACGGCAGGAAACATTAGAAAGAGAAGATAGGTTGCTGAGAGAAAAATTAGAACATGAGAAATTAAGGTTGGAAATGGAAGAACGAGAGAAGGAAAAACAAAGAGAAATGGAAGAACGCATTGAAATTGAAAAAGAAAAATTACACTTTGAGTTAAAAATGAAAGAGCTTGAGTTACAGGATAAATCTAAATCAAAACCTTTGCCTTTAGACTCTGGCAAATCTTTTGATGTGACAAAACACATCCGACTCGTTCCTCCATTTCAAGGAAAAGAAGTTGACAAATATTTTTTACATTTTGAGAAGGTGGCAGAAAACCTGAAATGGCCAAGAGAGCACTGGACCTTACTTTTGCAGAGCGTTGTAATAGGCAAAGCTCGAGAAATTTACACTCAGCTTTCACTAGAACAAAGCTCAGATTATGACAAAGTAAAAGAACTTATTCTTAAGGCTTATGAGTTGGTCCCTGAAGCTTACAGGCAGAAATTTAGAGATTGTAGGAAAGAACCTAACCAGACTCATGTAGAATTTGCTAGAACAAAAGAACAATTATTTGATAGGTGGTGTTCTTCAAAGAAAGTGGGTTCTGATCATGAAAAACTAAGACAGCTCATGCTTGTTGAAGAATTCAAATGGTGTATAAATTCTGACGTCAGGGCTTTCTTAAATGAAAAAGAAGTTGAAAATTTGGATGTTGCAGCTAGACTAGCTGATGATTATTCTTTGACTCATAAAACTTCTTTTGTTAACAAGCCATTTCCTAGGAAACCATTTAACCCTCAATTAAAATTTACACCTCAATCAAGACCTTTTTCCCCTCAGTCAAAACCATATTCCCCTCAGTCAGGTCCAAAAACCAACCCCAGTAATCCATCTGATAATTCCAGTCATTCATTTACTCCAAAACCTAGATTTTCTGGTGAAAACAAAGGTCAAAGTCCATTATCCCAGCCAATTTGCAATTATTGTAAACAATCTGGTCATATCATATCTGAATGTATAGCTTTAAAAAGAAAGAGAGAAAAAGAAAGACAGGAGAGTCCTAAACCCACAGGTCTCACCTCTTTAAGGCTAAAACCACAGTCTTCTATTCAGGATGATAATCCTATTTTGGCCAAAACATCTGAGACTGATACCGTTATGGAGATTTATGAACCATTCTTATCAGATGGTTCCGTGTCACTAAATAGTGACTTTGCCCAGTCTACCCCTATTAAAATCTTACGAGATACTGGTGCTTCTCAATCCCTTATCTTAGCAGATACCCTGCCTTTTTCTGAGAAGACTTCTTCTGGGACAAGTGTCCTTATCCAGGGTGTAGAGTGTGGATTTATTAATGTACCACTCCATAACATGTATTTGTCCTCAGACTTAGTTACTGGTCTCGTGGCTGTAGGTATTAGACCTTCTTTACCTTTTACAGGTGTCCACTTGCTTTTAGGCAATGATTTGGCTGGAGATAAGGTTGTGGTAGACCCACTTTTGACCAACACACCTTGTGTTGATCAACCGCCTGATCCTATTGAGCAGGAAATTCCTGACCTTTACCCTTCTTGTGCTGTCACTAGAGCAATGGCAAAGAAAGCCAAACAGAATAATGGGATGCAGGATATTAATTTAGCTGACACTTTGATAGGTCAGTCCTTTAATGATGAGATTTCAAATTCTCTTTCTCCCAGCCAGTCTGACATTCAGACTGACTTTGACAATTCAAGGTCAAACACTGACCTTTCACCTTCAATTTCAAATGACCAAGGTTATGACCCGCTGTCAAGGTCACAGCTTTGTAAGGAACAACACAGTGATCCTGAGATATCACCTTTATTTGAAAGAGTTTTAGATGATAATGAAATGTCTCAAGTCCCTGTTTGCTATTATGTCAAAAATGACATTTTGATGAGAAAATGGCGTCCTCCTGATGTTTCAGCAGATGATGAGTGGACTGTTAACCACCAGATTGTGGTTCCTAGGGCTTATCGTCCTGAAATTTTAAATTTGGCTCATGAAACTCCCATGTCAGGCCATTTAGGTGTAAATAAGACCTATCACAAGATTCTTAATCATTTCTTTTGGCCAGGATTAAAATCTGATGTTTCTCAGCACTGCAAATCCTGCCACACTTGTCAAATGGTAGGAAAACCCAATCAGACCATTCCAAAAGCTTCTTTACAGCCCATTCCTGCCTTTGACGAACCTTTTAGCAGAATCATTATTGACTGTGTAGGTCCCTTACCCAAAACAAAGTCAGGTTGTCAATATCTTTTGACTATTATGTGTGCTTCAACACGCTTCCCTGAAGCCATTCCACTCAGAAATATCAAGACTAAGACAATTGTTAAGGCACTTGTGAAGTTTTTCACCTTTGTGGGACTTCCAAGGTCTGTACAATCTGATCAAGGTTCAAATTTTATGTCAGGAATTTTTCAGCAAGTCATGCATGAACTTGGCATCAAACAATACAAGTCATCGGCTTATCATCCTGAAAGTCAGGGTGCTTTAGAAAGATTTCATCAAACTTTGAAAAACATGATCAGATCTTACTGCTTTGACACTGAAAAAGATTGGGATGAAGGTATACATTTGCTTTTATTTGCTGTAAGAGAATCTGTACAGGAGTCTCTTGGGTTCAGTCCATTTGAACTAGTATTTGGACATACTGTGCGCGGACCCTTGAAACTTCTGAAAGAAAAATTTCTCTCAGATGATGACAGTTCTTTGAACTTACTTCAGTATGTGTCTGATTTCAAAAATAGACTATCAAAAGCCTGTGAAGCTGCTCGGTCCAATCTCAAATCAGCCCAAAGCAAAATGAAACTACGTTATGATGAAAATGCTCAGGATAGAAATTTTGAACCTGGAGACAAGGTACTTGCTCTTTTGCCCATTCCTGGTAAGCCATTGCAAGCTAGATATTATGGTCCTTATACTGTTGACAAAAAGTTAAGTGATGTTAATTACATTGTCAACACTCCTGGGAGGCGTAAGCAAAAACAGTTATGTCATATCAACATGCTTAAAAAGTACATTGATAGGGATAGTTCTGTTATTTCATCTGTAAATCTAGTTAATACTGTCCCTCTTGAACAAAATCAAATGGACACTGAAGATAAGAACTTTGTGCAATCTGATCCCGCGTCATCAAAACTCAAGAACTCTGATATTCTAAAGGATCTTGACCAGAAATTGTCTCATCTTAGTTCAGACAAGAGACTTGAACTGAAGCAGTTAATTCTTGAATATGAGCACTTATTTCCAGACATTCCATCCAAAACTGACAAAATTTATCATGATGTTGAACTTTTTGATGGTTCAAAGCCTGTGAAACAACATCCATACAGAATGAACCCTGTAAAACAACAAATTCTCAGAGAAGAAGTTCAATATTTGCTGGATAATGACTTTATTGAACCTAGTCAAAGCGAATGGAGTTCTCCTTGTATTCTTGTTCCAAAACCTGATGGGACATTTCGCATGTGTACAGACTATCGTAAAGTAAATTCTGTCACCAAAACGGACACATTTCCAATTCCTCGAATCGATGACTGCATAGATAACATTGGACAAGCCAAATACGTTACAAAATTCGATCTGCTTAAAGGATTTTGGCAAATACCTCTGACAAACAGAGCAAAGGAGATCTCAGCATTTGTTACTCCAGATGGATTGTACCAGTACAAAGTTATGCCTTTTGGAATGAAGAACTCTCCAGCGACATTTCAACGCTTAGTTAACAACTTGATATTTAATCTGGCTGGCTGTAAAGCCTATATCGATGATGCTATCATCTTCAGCGAAGAATGGGAACGACACTTACAAACTATTAGAAATTTCTTTGACAGACTTAGTGAAGCTAAATTAACAGTTAATTTAACAAAGAGTGAATTTTGCCATGCAAATTTGACATTTTTAGGTCATCTGGTGGGACAAGGTCTGGTAAAACCTGTAGAAGCCAAAGTTGAGGCTATCTCAGATTTTCCCGTACCTTCTGGCAAAAGACAACTGATGCGCTTTCTCGGTATGGCTGGATATTACAGGAAATTCTGTAATAATTTCTCTGTCATAGCAGAGCCTTTGACAAACTTACTTGGCAAAAGGGTCAAGTTCATTTGGACTGATAATTGTCAGATGTCTTTTGAAAAACTTAAAGCCATACTTAAAAGTGCTCCAGTTCTCTTAGCACCAAGATTTGACAAAGAATTTAAGTTGGCCGTAGATGCCAGTGATGTTGGTGCGGGCAGTGTATTGTTACAGGAAGATGACAATGGTGTTGATCACCCTGTTTGTTACTATTCTAAAAAGTTTAACAAACATCAGAGAAATTACTCTACTGTAGAGAAAGAATGCTTATCTCTCATTCTTGCTCTTCAGCACTTCGAAGTTTACCTAGCCTCTTCAGTTGCACCTATTGTCATTTTCACTGATCACAATCCATTGACTTTCATTCATAAAATGAAAAACAAGAACCAGCGTTTACTCAGATGGAGTCTTATGTTGCAAGAGCACAATCTAGATATCAGACATATTAAGGGAAAAGATAATATCATTCCGGATGCACTCTCTAGGGCTTAGATGCCTCAGCATTATTGATATTAAGTTTTGTGCTATTGCTCTGATGTGATTATACATTATTAGTTGTAATACAATTGTTCATTAATGCAAAAGAAAGCTTTACTCCATAAAACTTTCTTTTCTTTGAGGAGGGGAAGTGTAACATGTATGGTGTTTATCTGTTTCATGTTTTGTTTACTTAAGTTTCTGATTGACCCAGATATTGGAGAAATTGATGGTAAATAAGTTGTTGTAAACAAAGTATTTATTTGGTTATAAGATTTTTCTAGAATGATGACTAATCATCTAGAAGTTACCAGTAAAGACCAGAACTTACTAGAATTTTCTTTTCCATGCAAATAGAAACTTTGAGTAGGTTCTTGAATTCAGTAGAAGTTTGTGGAATTTTCCAGAATAAGTAAATATAGCATATGATATAATAGTCTTTCTTGACCGTTCTAGAACTTTCTTAAAGGGTATATATAAGAGTAAATTTTTCATAAGGGCATCTTTGAAATAATTTCACCATTTAAAAGTCTAAACCTTTTGTACTGGAATTCTATAGTGGAATACTGTGTTTAATTCATTCATTCTGGATTACTTTGGATTATTCAGTTTTGGATTCAGACTTTGTGTTCATTTGGATTTATCTTCAAAATCTGGGGATCAGAAACCGCTGAAAGACTTGTGTTGATAAATATTCTGAGGGACAGTTTGGACATAAAAGGTATTGTAAATTAGACTTTCTTTGATTGTATAACTATTTTCCATTGCTTATTGTAAATGATAATTTTTGTTTTTAATAAATTTTGTTAAATTTTAAAAGTGCTTTTTGCTGACTTTCCAAATAGCAAATTTTGGTTTCCTGAATTTGTTTCTAGTTACGCCTGGCACGTAACACTTCGTGCACATACTTCCCTTGTAACTGACAACAACCTTTCTTGAATGAATCAGCGGAAGGGAGGGGAATGACCGTAGAAAATATTTCATGATCAATCTCCAAGAATGTATCATTAGTATGGGACCGGGCATGGATCTAACTCATGACACCTGGATCTGCATTGTAGTCAGACACGTTACCGACTACCCTTATTTGACTTCCAACCCCTGGTTTCCGAGGAGAAAAATGTCAAAGTTTTTCTTTCCTTAATAAGCCATGCCCCCTTGCGGCCTTGTCAGATTTCTTTTCGCCATTTTTGTAGTGCACCAGTCATTTGTAACCACGGCCCCTAGCCCATGAGCACAAGGCCGACGTTGCCGGTCCGGCAGGACGGCGAGCGCCGGACCACTTTTTTGGCCGAGTATACTTTCCGCCGTGCCCCTTTTTCTCGTTTCGGCTCATTTTATTTTTTACTCTGATTTTATTCAATCTGCCAAAATTTATTTATGCAATTATCAAAAACACTTGCTGCGCGTGTCATCAATAGCCTAGCCAAGGTGTGAAAGCATTGGAAATTTATAATGACACCTGATTAATTTCATAATCTGATGGTCTTTAGTGGATGTTATCATACTTACATGCATGGACCGTGTCGAGAGAAAACCTGACGTAGCTGCATGCGAACATCAAAGGCGCAGACCAGCCTACACATCCGCGCAGTCTGATCAGCGCCTTTATTGTTCGCTCCCAATAAAGTTTAATTGATAAACTTGCTACACTTAATATTTCAGCATTCTAACTAAGCTCTGTAACTGAGTAGGTTGGTTTGAGTCTTGCATGGTCGGAAACCCTGAAGACAGGCTTCTCGTTGAGGTCCAGATAATATCTATGATCCAGATTCATTCCCTCAAATTGACATATTGTTTTATTCTTCTTATAATTAAAGTGTGAGCGACAAAGTTTGTTTCAAGCGTTTTGACTTTACATACATGAGCATCGTGAGCCTGTGTAATTACAAAGCATTCCGTGTTACGGATATACAAGTCCCGCCTGTTCCAATTCAGCCCGAGACTTTTCGGTTCCCACAATGTTCACTCGACTTTAAGAAGCCTGAGCAAAGAAGTGTTTAGCCGTAGTGGTTCGACAGTTGTTACTATGAAGCCAAAGATCTCATGTTATGCCTACCGATGAAGCCTGCATCCTTAACGGGTGTTATAATTGAAAAGACACTAGACTAAGTGTATACATATCTTTTCGAAAACACGACTCTTTGAAGTATCACCAAGGATCAGTGCTAAAAGTACTTTGCTAAAACCTGCAGGGACATAGATGAAATAATGTCAAAGAAACATGCTGTAGAAAAAAAAAGTAAAAAACCCAACAGACTGTCTGAAAACAATTTTGTCCAGCATTCGGTTTCTCACACAACAAGAAATGTCTTTGTGACCAAAACGACTAAAATCTTGTCCCAAACGCATAAAAACCCCGTTAAAAACGCACATAGAAGCGCTAAAAATTAAAAAAAAATTCTCGGCGGAGGCCCCCAAACCCCCCTCACGAGAGGGGGAATAATCCCTCTCTCATGCTCTCCCCCATCTCGTGCCTTCGGCACTCGATGGCTTCCTCCGCCGGACCACTTTTAAATACGCGGCGACGGCCCTGGAGCAGGGCGGGTGATAGCTAAATAAATATGCTGTGTTTTTACTTTTGCATTGTCCTCATAGTGGGGATTTGATATACATAGTCAAACATGGCAGTGCAATGTAATAAATGGCTGCACGGGAGAACTGCCATGGTGTTACCAGTTGGCTGCCCCCATGGTGATGGGGTTGATAGCAGGGAATGGTAGACAAAAATACAAACTCCCAGTGTGCCCGGAGCCAGTGGTCACAAATAACTAGTGCATAGTCACTTAATAACCATTTCAGAGGAGAATATGTTTAAAGTGTATTACATATGTAGTACCTGGTATGTAAGGGAAAATGGATGAGCCTGTTGGCGGCCATGTTTTCTGGTTGATCAAATTCGTTTTATTTGTTTTTATATAAATTTGCATTCTTTATTTTTTGTAGAAAGTCGTCCAGTGATCATTTCGACCAAATCATTTTTAATTCTGATCATGTTTCAGAGAAGATCTTTAAAGTTTGCCCTACTTTGATAAGCCACGTCCACTGGAGGTTATGTTTTTCGACGACTCAAATTCCTTAAGCTATTTTTGAAGAACATTCCTGTGAGGTTTGGTTGAATTTGGGCCAGTGGTACAGCAAATTAAAGCAAATTGTTGACGACGTACGACTACAAACATTGATTGATCCCAATAGCTCAATTTGAGCTCTTCCATGAGCATGTGAGCTAAAAAGCAAATATTGACTGATGGGCAACAGATGCACATTGCCGACATCATAAGAGGCTCTTAGGTGAACCAAAATGAAGGGGATGCTGCATTGATCAATAAAATCGTTCATTTACTGTGATTTGAATACCATTCACTTGGCATTGCTGATGTGGAATGAAGGAGAT
Source organism: Loripinus fragilis (assembly GCA_964019695.1). Lineage (NCBI taxonomy): Eukaryota > Metazoa > Mollusca > Bivalvia > Lucinida > Lucinidae > Loripinus > Loripinus fragilis. Next base: position 7,124,562 of record OZ026517.1, on the reverse strand, counting down.
TAAAATTATAGGTCCCTGTGTTACTCTCTGGGAACTACGTTGACAAACAGACGGCAGACGTTCCGCCTGTTAGTCAACATAGTTCCCGGACATGGCGGACACAAAAGCTCTAATTGAGTCCATGGCTTAGGTGAGCTAAAATAAAAGAAATCTGTATTGATTGATAAAAACTAACATTTTTCTTTGATTTGACTACCATTCACTAGGAATTACCAATATCACTGTAGTCATACTACACTGGTGATTTGCGTTTTATCGCTTCCTCCGGTGTTATAGTAAAATTACCTTCAAATAAAGGCTGACAAAATGAGAATTTTTAAATACGTTTGCTTCGAGGTTGCATACTCTAGTTAACAACCTCTGCTTTGTTTTGCCAAAACGGAAATGAAATCAGATTTTACATGTGTTTAATTAAAAAAGTGTCCATTCACCATATCTACATTAATTGCTGGTTCCCGCTTTACAGGTGGTCAGTAATGGAAAAACAGGTAACCAGTACCCCCCCCCCAATACCTGGAAATGGGGGATTCTGGTTACCTGTATTTACATTACTGACCACCTGTAGACAGGGAACCAGCAATTAATGTAGATATGGTGAATTACGGTTTAGACATAATTGTACGGTATGAAAAAACCGTAATGTGTTATTTCATGTCTAGACATGAAAAGTCAAAGTTTTTTTATATAATTTTAAAGCTAAAAGATACAATGTGAATTTGATGAACAAAAAACGATCGTAACCTAAGTTTATCTGTGATTAAATGAAGAAACTGAACAGATGAGAAAGTTAACTTAACACCAGAATAAGTGATGATACCGAAATTGCTGGTGTAGTATGACCATAGTGAGTATGGAGTAGAGGGTATAAAATGATAGCTCTCTGGAACCATTGACTGACGGACGATGTGCAGACAATGACGACGGGCATAAGAGGATCACAAAATCTTTGACCTAATAGTTCTGGTGAGCTTAAATGAAGGAATGGCTGCAATTACCATTTAAATCAACCATTTACTGTGGTTTGACTATACCATTTACTTGATTTGTTAGCTTGGTGTGTTGCTTTATGTCCTAGTCAACAGCTATGGTCATGTAAGAACTGTCAGTTCACCTTACCACACTTTTTCATGGTCAAGCTTGATAAAGTGATTAACCAGTACTTCGTGCACATACTTTCGCTTGTAAATGACAACAACCTTTCTTGATTCAGCTGAAGGGGGAGACAGACCATGGGAATCAATCCATGATCAACAATCTCCACTCAAGTATGGGGCCGGTCCAGGCTCGAACTCAAGGCACTAGATTTTGCAGTCAACAAGCGCCTGCTGCCAGACACTTTACCGACTGTGCTTCGCGGCCCGGTACCATTCATTTGATTTTGCTGCTGTAGAATGAAGGAGATGAAAATTAAAGCCCTCTGTGGTACTCTCCGAACTATGTTGACTAGGTAAACGGTGGACATACGATGACGACGGACATAAGAGGGTCACAAATGCTCGTCTTGAGCCCATGACTCAAATGAGCTAAAATAAAGTAAACTCTGTATTGATTGCTAAAGACTATCATTTACTCTGATTCAACTGCCATTCAATTGTCATTGCTTTATGGAGTGGAGGGGATAAAAAAATGTTAGCAAACTGGATGGTGGACTCAGTATCTGAAGATAGATATTGGTGAAGAAACAAGAACTTTGTAAAATCTTTATGCCATCAGGGTTTATTCTAGGCAGGGGGAGTCCCCCAATTTTTGAAAGATCCCCCCTAGTTTTGAGGAGGGGGATATTTATATATTGACAAAGAAGAGAAAATACTAAAATTTAAGTAAAATACTTGCTGTTCTATACCCACCCCCTGGTTTTAGACTCCTAGAATAAACATGATAAACCCTGCTGCCACAATTTTTATCTGGATATCAAAATTAGAGCACCAAGATAAGATGTATTTTTGTAATGTGTATTCTGAAATTTTCTCCAAATTTTCAAACACAATGTTACTTTTCTGTAGGTTTTCCAGATTATTTATTACTGCAAATTTAAAAACTTATTTTAGAATTTTTATGTAATTTCAATTTAAGTTTGACACTTTGCAAGGTATGTCAGAAGCTTGGAGTTGTAGAAGTTCCATCATTTCTACTCTGAAGAGTAAATCATAGATCTTTATATAGAATCATCTCTGTCTGAATGTTACCTGAAAACAAATTTAGAAACACTAAGATTCTTAGTAACAGGCAGCACGGGTTTAGATAAACAAAAATTTCAGCGTAAAATTGTAAATATTTTCTTACCCATAATTTTTTGAATGTTTTGGGTGCTCAACAGAACCGTCTCATTGAAAAATAAATCAATATTTTATCATAAATTACCTTATCCCTTCATGGGACCACTTTATTGACCCTGTAAGGAAGTCATAATCACCTCATTATGACTGTCCTTTTGATCTGCCCAGTATGACCCCTGGAGAGTGTCATAATGAGTGGTACCACTATAATTGCTCAATTTTTTATGTCTTGAACAAAAATTAACAATGTAAATTGTAAATATTTTCTTACCCTTAATTTTTAGCATATGTTTTGGGTGTTCAAAAGTACTGTCTCATTGAGACGGTTCTTTTGAGTACCCACAACATATGTTTTGGATGAAAAATAAGAAAGCTATTTTTCTATTACGCACTCTTAACAAAAAATTTCAGCGTAAAATTGTAAATATCTTATTACCCATAATTTTAGCATATGTTTTGGGTGCTCAGAAGAACCGTCTCATTGAGACGGTTCTTATGAGTACCCTCAACATATGTTTTGGTTGAAAAATAAGAAAGTTATTTTTCTATTACGCACTTTTAACAAAAATTTTCACCGTAAAATTATTAATATTTTCTTACCCATAATTTATAGCATATGTTTTGGGTGCTCAAAAGAACAGTCTCATTGAGACGGTTCTTTTGAACACCCAAAACATATGTTTTGGATGAGAAATAAGAAAGTTATGTTTCTATTACGCACTCTTAACAAAAATTTGCAGCGTAAAATTGTAAATATTTTCTTACCCATAATTTTAGCATATGTTTTGGGTGCTCAAAAAGAACCGTCTCAATGAGTGATTCCTTTGAGTTCCCTCAACATATTTTTTTGTTGAAAAAGTTATTTTTCTTTTACGCACTCTTAACTAAAGTCCTGACAGGCAGTCTTAACTTGCTTTACTTTAGTTGTCTTCCTGATGTCAGGTGGCTGCTAGTGTTCTGTGGTTCTTCCTCACTGACATGTTACCATTAGTTGGTCTGCAGTGTGCGACTGTGGTATTTCCTAGTCATGCTCACATTTTAACATAAACCAAAGGGCACTAGGGCTATGGATCCCTCACCTGAGTCATGTCACATGAGAATCTTTCAGTTATATAAGGAGTCCGCAGGCTTAGTGCTAGCGATTGACATTGTTGCAAAATGCGAAGATATAATAAATTTGGGGCAAAAAATATTAATTTGGCGACAGCTATAGATGAAAATGGTGGGGAAAGAAAAAACTCAAGCACAAACCCCGGCGTGTGTGTGTTAGCGTCTGTGTGGGTGCATGTGTGTGTGTGTTCGGGGAGTGGATGTGTGCATGCAATTCCATGTATTAATTTATGTAAACTGGAAAAAGCATTTAGGATGTCACAAGTGTATTTGGGTCAGTTAGTGCATATGCATGTCTGCTTTAAAGGTTGTTTGTTTTGTTTGTTTGTTTTGTTGCTTTACGTCCCAAGTCAACAGCTATGGTCATTGCGGGACGGTCAGTTCACCTAACCACACTTTTTCCTGGGCAGGCTTGAACAAGCGGATAACCAGTAATTTGTGCACATACTTTCGCTTGTAACTGACAACAATCCTTCTTGAATGAATCAGCGGAAGGGAGGAGAATGACCGTAGAAATTATTTCATGATCAATCTCCACAAAAGTATGGGACCAGGCCAGGTTGTGGGCGTCTTCATGAAGATGTGCAGGTGTGGTGCGACAGGGGTAAGTGTGCTAGATTGTATGCAGGGAGACGGGTTTGGAGTGTTTCTACACTCATTTGTTTTCGAATCAAATAAAGTTACCTAGAGTTGATTGTTCCCGTATGGCAGCAGCTTTCCATCTCTCGATCTATTGTGCCTTTCATTTGCTAGGTAGCCTTGCTCAAACATTATTGTGTAGGTAGCTGATGATGATCATGATCAGATATCAACAATACTGGTGACGATTTCGCCCACTTGGTATTCACATATGAAACATTTCTACATGCCGTTTACCCATATTTCACTTTAAAAGTTAGCCTGTTGCTTTGAAAAAAAAAACTCGTCACCACGAATACTGATTACATCGGATGAACATCTGCCTCGATCCTGATGTAGGCTTGTCTATCTACCTTCCTTTGCGGCCTTAGTCCCGAGGGTTAGGCCGGCGGACAGTGAGATTAAGTCACAAAGTTTTCCATCTTAATGTTTTAGCCTAAAACATGCGGACATGCCAAAGTCAAATAAAATTCTGTGCAATTTCCAAGGTCGATAAATCTTACGGTATCTGTATCAGAAAAACTGCAAATGCAGTCGTAGGTGCAACAGCAAAAACGGTTAGTTGGGAAAATTTGACGCCGTTACCAAGTCAAATGCTGAGATTGTTCCGTAATTTGTCTAAAAAGGTGTGAAATGGCCACGTGCATGCCTGTTTAACTGTAGGTGAGCTCAGAATTAAATTGAAGCGGGAAGCAACATGGCCGCGATTTAGAAAATTTTGTTCGACAAAGCCTTTCAGAAACGTTTTTCTATTGGCTAACCAAGTCACATGTACTTAGTAAGAAAGTACGTTGATTGCCGAGCAATTCCAAATAACATTCTCTTGGCTGCTCAGGCGTTTGAAAATGAAATGAAGCATTGAAACACGGACCGAAATCAAGCTTTTACTGACAAAAAAATCACAGGGGAATTGACAGAAAGTTTCCAGACTCCTGAATGTATGATCCTGCGTCCCATTGGACGACACGCGCTTCGCGCGTGCCGTCCTGGACGCACGTATTATTATAAAAATATTAACTCTTAGCATGCTGGGTAATTTTTCATGCTTTTGTTGTCATCTGCTGACTTTTTCAAAATTAACTTTTCAAAAAATTCTTTCAGGAACACTATCAGAGTGTCAAACAGTTTGGGTCTAGATCAGGACCGACGTTCTGTCTGTCCTGATCTGGGTCCAAACTGTTTGCAAAGGTTATCAGCAGATGACAGTTGCCACTAGCAAGGTAAGAGTTAAACCCACGACAGACAAATCGAGAAACGGGACAGATCAGATTAGATGGCACAGAATTTTCACATTCAATTCTAGAATTTTAGGTTAAAGGCAAGATTCCTGAACCCGCAAATAATGCCCTTCAATAAAATGGGGATCAGAAAAAGCCCATTTTAAACTTGGGCATTAATATTGAAGAAAGTAATGCCCATATATATGAAATTTGGAAACAATCAGGCAATAAAAGATTAAGCTGAAGTGTCCACACTTTAATATTTACATTTAAACTGCCAGTCTTTAAATGAACCTTTACATTTGAGATGTGGTTCATACCTTCATGAACAAATCGATTTAAGCCACACCCACATACGCGCCATTAGAGAGGGCTAACGTCAAGTCCATCCAATAACGTTGCTTGTTTACTGCTGTTTGCGTGATGTTGAACATGTATCCCCATGGCGCTAAGCGCGGAAATTTGGCGTTTGGCTATTCCAAACCCTACGTTATGTCTGATTTAAATCAAAATATCGGGAAAACCAGCCAAGTTAGGTGAAAATTGAAAATTGATACTTGACTGATAATATAAAATGTAAATATAAGTAATAAATTCAATTTATGGAAGGTTCATGGAATCATGAATACTTCGGGTCTCTGGCAAAGACCCAAAGTATTCATGATTCCATGAACCTTCTCAAAATTGAATTCATTTCTTAATTGGACAATTTCACTACATAATGACTCTATTGAGGGGTATTAAATATAACAGAATGACAAACATTGTCTGGCCTAAGCTTACAATGTTTGGTATGGCCTTTCAAAATATTTTACAGTAATTACTGTATTTTTGCCTCTTGGAATGAAAGAATTTAAAACAAAATTTGTTTAAATGGCTATTTGCAGACACTGAAAACATTAATTGGACATTTAACCCATATAAGCCTAGTGTCCTTTTTCTGGGACATAGGCAAACAGTGCAGAACCAAATCAGATGCCTCAGAATGCGGCTTCTCATCAGGGTCTACACTGTTTGCTTACAGAATGTTCCATTAAAATTTGAATCAAATAAAAAAAAAAATACCAACCTACAACCCTTAAAACAGAGATGGAGTGGTCCGGAAATTCCATTCGGCTTAAATGGGTTAAGTTAATTTTGTGATGTTTAGAGGTATTTTTTATCATTGACAGCCATCGGGACGGTATAATTCGCTACGAGATCTGCTGGTATAAATTCACTTACTGAATCAGCGGTAGCAGGAGGTAAACTGAAGCTGGAGAATATCCTCAACGTGAGTAGACGAACCTAAAAATATATTTACAAATACATGGTCAATGATCCTACAGCAATAGATCCAACAAAACTATGAAATGATTGTTCCAGTCACAAGAAGCTGTTGGGAAACCTGCATGCACAGCATTATCTGTGCTATCTGGTTGTAATCTGGCCCCAAGGATATAAAACTTTTTTCATGCTCATTTCAGCTGAGCACGAAATTTATCCTGCTCATAAATGTTAAAATGCCAACAATTGTTGGCATTTTAAAATTTATTAGCATGATAAATACAACATCTGAGAGACTTAAAGCAAGACACTTCTTTATTTGTCTGTATTTTAGTTTTTATGAGCAGTTGAAATTTCTGGCTCATTTAAGTTGAGCATGAAAAAAGTTTTATAACCTTGAGGCCAGGTCACATATGCAAGGATAAAGATCACACACATGTATGCTTTTTCTTTGCATTAACACTTGTTGGGTCCCTCCCAAGACATTTGAATACTCTGCCTAGTGACTTTTTATCCTGTTAACCTGAGCATTCAAGTTGTAAGAATGTATTTCCGATTGAATTGAAATCGGTGTAAATCCTGATCAGATGGTTTCGCCAGAAGCCCACTGATCTGGAACTACAGTGTTTTTGGAACAGTATAAATCTGGGTTTAGCAGAATTTGAATGGTGCAAAATAATGAATCCATTTAATGAAAAAAAGAGACATTTATTTGTATATCTTGTTAAAAACTTGGCAGATTTTTACCAAAGTACAATAAAATATCCTTTCTTTTCAGTGATAATTCAGATTATCACTCGTGATAATCCATTTTATTTCGGGGCTGACATTGTGTTTGCCGTGATGTGGTTTTGGTTTCTGTCATATATGCAATTTGGAATAATTTACGTATTTGTACCTTTATTTTGCAGAAGGTTAACTTGCTTCCGCATTTATCATTATTCTGATTCAACAGACGCTTGCACTGCTATAATACTGATTCGTTTTATAAATATATGGACTATGTCTTCTGAATTTGCTGTGGCAGAATTCTGGTGGCCATTCGTTGGGCGTCTTCGTGATCAAGTAAATAAATTTCTAGAAATCTGGTCAGGCTGAACTTGATTCATGGAATCTGCTTGCCACAACCAGGATCAGTTCACCTTACCAACAAGTTTGGCTAAATGCTAAGGTGGAACCATTTGTATGGGACCTAACAACCTTACAACTGGGCTTGAACCATTTGTATGGGACCTAACAACCTTACAACTGGACTTCACACTGGTATTAAAATCCAAGAGTAATTTTGAGCAACTGATTTCATTATTTGGGTATTTTATAATGTTTGCACGCACCAATTTTCAAAAATTAGATGATGGGGAGAGGTTTGTCCAAAGCAGGAGTGGAAAAGGATCCTGTGGTATCGTCATTCCTCGTGGAACCCGATTTTAGGCCTTATTTTGATATATCGGAATATTGCAAATATTTGGAAGGAGTTATTTAATAAATGGAAAGGAGTTATTGAATATATATTTGGGGAGTGGTTTGTCCAAAGCAGGAATAGGATCCTCACGGAGCTCCAAGTTTAACAATCTTGAGATATTTGCAGAATTAAAAATTGGATTTTGGATGGATATGGATTTAGGATGGAAATTAGATCTACTTGATTTAAAACAAAAACTATTGGTGCGTGCAAACTATCCTTGATCACCCTCACGTCCGTTGTGGCCTCCGGATTTCCGTCTCTTTCGTCCATGTTATTCCAATACTAAAAATGCTCTATCTAGTCAATGAATATAATTAAAAGATACGTTGTTATTGAGCATGGTTTTTTCCTTTGTCAGTATCCTGAAATAATTCAGATTATCACTCGTGATAATCCATTTTATTTCGGGGCTGACATTGTGTTTGCCGTGATGTGGTTTTGGTTTCTGTCATATATGCAATTTGGAATAATTTACGTATTTGTACCTTTATTTTGCGGAAGGTTAACTTGCTTCCGCATTTATCATTATTCTGATTCAACAGACGCTTGCACTGCTGTCGAAATCGATGATGCGTGCGTCAGAATGACATGAAGCAAAACCGCATCACACAGGCGCTTCGATCAACAAATTCCTTGGGCATAGTTCTGCGCATCTTCCTTTTCCGTTCGGTCGCTGGATGATGAAGTTTCTAATTATCTGCGAAACCCTCCCTTACCCTCCCCTGTTACTTAGGTACTGCCAAGTTTTTTCTAATTTTCAGGCCATCGGGATACATATATGGCAAAGTTCTATGGTACGATGGACACAACTGGATAGCTTGACCTGGACCAAAAGCTTACCTGTGCTACGGATTAGATCTTCAGAATGATCCAATTGTCATGTTCTTAAGCTAATTTGAGGAGTGCTCTACTAAATAACGACTAAGAAGAATGTTCTCGAAAAAATACAGGCATTTTGCCCATTGTGATTTCATAACTCTTCAACAAGCAGGACAAATAAGTGAAGAACTAGATCAGGCCAAATAAACTTTTATTCTGGGGTTAACATCCAAAGACCCCAATAAGACAATCCTCGATAAACTTATTGTCCCCAGATCTTCGTTTGAGCGGAATTCTGGTGGCCATTCGTTGGGCGTCTTCGTGATCGAGTAAATAAATTTCTAGAAATCTGGTCAGGCTGAACTTGATTCATGGAATCTGCTTGCCACAACCAGGATCAGTTCACCTTACCAACAAGTTTGGCTAAATGCTAAGGTGGAACCATTTGTATGGGACCTAACAACCTTACAACTGGGCTTGAACCATTTGTATGGGACCTAACAACCTTACAACTGGGCTTCACACTGGTATTCAAATCCAAGTGTAATTTTGAGCAACTGATTTCATTATTTGGGTATTTCATAATGTTTGCACGCACCAATTTTCAAAAATAAGATGATGGGGAGAGGTTTGTCCAAAGCAGGAGTGGATAAGGATCCTGTGATATCGTCATTCCTCGTGGAACCCGATTTTAGGCCTTATTTTGATATATCGGAATATTGCAAATATTTGGAAGGAGTTATTTAATAAATGGAAAGGAGTTATTGAATATATATTTGGGGAGTGGTTTGTCCAAAGCAGGAATAGGATCCTCACGGAGCCCCAAGTTTAACAATCTTGAGATATTTGCAGAATTAAAAATTGGATTTTGGATGGATATGGATTTAGGATGGAAATTAGATCTACTTGATTTAAAACAAAAACTATTGGTGCGTGCAAACTATCCTTGATCACCCTCACGTCCGTTGTGGCCTCCGGATTTCCGTCTCTTTCGTCCATGTTATTCCAATACTAAAAATGCTCTATCTAGTCAATGAATATAATTAAAAGATTGGTTGTTATTGAGCTTGGTTTTTTCCTTTGTCAGTATCCTGAAATAATCAACCATGATACAAATATTTTCTAATATTCTAAAATTTCTTTCTTAAACAGTGATGTCTCCTCATCTTATTCAAATTTCATATTGAACTCTTTGCACCTGGGTAATTGTGCATGCTTTTTTTTGTTTTAAATCAACTTTCTCAATTGGTATACCATCAAAGTGTCAAACACTTTGGACCCAGAACAAGACAGAATTTATGTCAGGGCATGATCAGGATCCAAGCATTTGCAAAGATTATCAGCAGACAACAAACAAAAGTTGCCAATACCAGGGAAAAGATAAACTGCTAACTAGTGTGGAAATGATTACGTTCAATATGTATATTGTTTGTTTGTTTTTGTCTCGTCAACTGAATTTATCTATTTACATAATGATGATGATGCTGACGTGTCTATGTTTGCTTCACAAATTTTTATTGTGCCCAAACGTGAGAATCATGGAAAAATCTATATTTCACGCTATAGGACCCTGACCATATACAATGTATTTTTTGAGCAATAATGGCGGACAATACAAACACCCCTGGAGTAGCTGCTCCAAAAGAAAGTAATAATAAAAGCTGTCCTATTTCGATGTTCATACTCAGCTATGTTTTAGGAAATAAGTTATTTTAGGTTTTTGACTTCTTGATTAAACGAATAATTTTTTTGATTTTAGCACATTAGTTTCAAGTTGCATGAACATGTGGTTTGCTCATCATTTGAATCGAGGACATGTTTTTATATAACTGTTCAAAACATGGAACTGAATACATTGATCAGGGTCCTTTGCACGCGAGAGTTTGGTAGTCAATGCAGCAAAGATTTAGTGAGACTTTTATCTATAATAAATGTGTACTTACGAGAAAAAACAACAATTTAGTCCACTGTACTCATACCAAAAGTTTCCAAGATCTGGTCAAAAAATTCGAGAAAGATCACAAGCCACTGAACGGGTATTTTGAGAAATAAATTATCCAAAAATTTGAACGGGTAGTCTGAGTGAGGTAGATCGGGGAGGCCATGCACATGCTTTCGACAAATATTTGGCACAACGCAACAAAACATTATGTGTGAAGCTACCTAGCAGGAAGCATTTCTGCCCAAGCCTGAAAACTCTCAAAGTTTAGTAAAATGCTAATACCACAATTACAAACTGCAGACAAAACCATGGCATGGCAAGGAAGAGCCACACAACAATCACAAGACACTAAGAAGACAAACTTAGCACAGCAACCAGCTCTCTCTTTCTCGTCAAGATGATTGTAAAACTAGAATGGACATAAAGTAACGTATAATAAGACATAAAACAATTACAGACTCCCACAATAGGAGTAACAATAAACAACAAATCAACAACAACAGAATCAATGCCTTAGAACGACAGCAGCCTAAAACACCGGGGGCTGAAATGCAGATTACTGGTACCAAATCTTCGCCCTAGATTCTGCACAAACAGGTTCAACAACCTGTTCAGTAATGTTAACCTATTAACAAGACTTCTGCTTAATGGTCTTGGATATGTTATTGGTCTAAACAATCCCTCTCTCTCTCTCTCTCTCTCTCTCTCTCTCTCTCTCTCTCTCTCTCTCTCTCTCACACAATTGTAAAGCTCTCTCTCTCTCAATTGTAAGCGAATCAGATGAATTATATTTACTTTATCGAGATAAAAGTTGTAATGAGTGCCACCATCTTAGGTATGGTTGCAAAAATGTCGTCAATATAGACTTTGAAATTGGCTTTTAGACTATCCCAAATTTCATTTTCAAATACAGCAATTGTATACACGCAACATTTTACGTTTATGGTGAAAACTAGTAGCCACAGTTACAGGCATGCTAAAATCGCTTCAAAATGGGGCTCCTCTTCTTCTTTATTACTTAGGTAGCAGTAGTAATCTCATTGGAGGTCATTATAACATTTTAGAGTACAGCCAAACAATGATTACTCAAATTTGAGTTGGACTAGTTGATGGGTTCAAGGAATACCTAGATAGACAATTCAGTTCAGGTTCATGTGCACTAAATGTCTATACGCTGTCCAAGGTTTATTTATCCGTCACTAATTGCATGTTAACCCTTTGCATACTTGCCAAAAACCTTTGCTTCACACAGACACAAAGAACAGAAGTAAATAAGTAAACGAAAGCCAGACCAGAATTTATGCCTACAAGGTAGCTGTGCACAAACTTTTAAAGCTTGACTTGAAGGCCAATATATTGTGATTGCCCTTTGGTATGATTGTTTAGGGTGGGTAAGAATCACAAACAGTGTAATCCCTGATCATTTTGCTCCTTGGAAAGCCAGCTTACTTGAGTTAACATTGTTTGATCAGGCCTACCCAGAGCTCCAGATAGCGTCTGTACAGGCGCAAATTATGGGTACATTTCCCCCAAATATGGATAGAGTTGAAAATAAGGATGTAATGAATACGGGTGTGTTTTTGCTTGTATGGTACATTTTCACAAGTAACATGTAATACCATGGAGCATTTCATCAGTTTCGAACCAGCAGACACTTGATATTTGAAATGATTTGTGAATCCACTAAATCTATGCATTTCAGTAATCTAAATCAACCTGCTAGACTGCATATCAATCTTTATTTTTTCTTGATACAAACTACCCTACAGTTACATCCCTTAGCCATCACTTTTTCCTTGAAAAACATGTGTTTAAGAAGAATTTTTTTTTGGAGAGTGAATGCTATCCGTTTGGTCAGAGTGATTTCGTGTGAACCAGTCAGGGTAGAAACAGAAAGTATGAATTTCTCAGAAGACAGCATGTGTTATAAACTTTATATTTAGCAAGATAATTATAGTCTATATAAAATCAGATTGTATGTACAGAATGAAAATAGCTTGTACTGTCCAAGTTTCATTTGGACTTGTACTGGTACTGATGCCAGTAGAAATTATTTAAAGCCTTGCTTACCTGTCTGAAATTTTTGGATTAATAGAGTAAATGGTCTGGCATTTTAAACATTTTTTCTTCTGCGCCAAAGTCCATAGTTGAGGTTAAATAAAAGAAATCATCAGCAAAGTCAACGAGAAAACTCTAGACCATGATACAAAGGCATATTGGGTTATTTTCTAAATATACACCAGAGAGTTCTACTTTCAACAGCTCTGGATATCCTGATAGACCTTGTTGCAAGTTACAGAACTAAATTACAATGGTGGGAATTAAGTGCATGGCATATAACATAAGTAGGTGCATTCAAAGATTCAAATAATTCATTAAAAAGATTATTGTAACACTTTCAATACTCGGAACACCCGTACAGAATTTGACTCAAAATACCCGCTCAGTGTAAAATATTTTCTCATAATACCTGTCCAGTACTGCTCAAATAAACTGAGCTGTTCTGCACGCGGTTTTAGAACTTTTAGTTTATGTACAGTGGTCAAATAAAGTGTTTAATTCCAAATTTATTCAATGTATCCTTTACCAGCTTTTAAATTTGCTGAGTATGATACAATATAGGTATTTGTGCAGAATATTTGAGCGAAAATGCCCTTTTGATGATGTGTTTTCACTCTTTGAAGTTGACCAAGTGAATATAAAATACATGAGCAGAGCCACTCAATCACGTTTCATTGTAAATTATGTTACAAATACTAACCAAATAGAAAAAAAATCGTATGCAATACCAAGGTCTGGCCAATGACAGAGCTTAACATGTATCCAACTCGGTCCTTTGTGAGAATAAAAGCAACTTACACTAACAAAATGCTCAGTGGTGGTGTTTCTTATGCCCCCTTCCGCCATTTTGTTTTGCTAAAAAAATACATTGTATATGGTCAGGGTCCTATAGCGTGTATATATCTAAGGCTTTTTGATATCAAAAAAGACTGTATAATACCTGTGGGTGGGGTGAGGACAGGTTGTTCTGTAAAACTGGGAATATTTCTCCGAACATTTCCAAACTCAGCAGATCTAACATATCCTCTTGCGCAGCATGGGTAAAATAAACATCAGCCATTCTCAGCGCAGAGATGCTGTCAAAATTATTTCTGAAATTAAAACATAAAAGAGGTTAACCCTATGTTGTCTGCTTTTTACTCCGGCTGCATACAGTAAAACATGTGTAAAACGGCCACACTCATAAAGACCAAAAAACTGTCTTTCAAGACTAATTATCGCTTAATTCAGGTCAAAAGTATTGCAGAATGCTCCAAGGGGAGCATTCTGCAATACTTTCGACCTACATTAAGCCACCATTTGTCATAAAGAACTTTGTTTTGTCTTTTTTTAAGTGGCCATTTTACACAGGTTTTAGTGTATATTCAAGTGCACTTCAGACTAGATAGGCAGACCAAAAGTGGGCATTTTACACAAGTTTTACTGTATATTCAAGTGCACTTCAGACAGACTAGATAGGCAGACCAATAAGCAATTTCTACATAACCCCCCGCCATCCCCAATCTTGAAGGTGGTATGGCTGGAATGTGACTATTTCTAAAACAGATACAAGGTGTCAAATTATACAAAAGTGAATGCAAAATTTTTTTAAAAATGTATGATATATCTGTTAATGTAAATCGTATTAATCATAGTAAATGGTGCAGATTTGATGAAATGCCACAATCTGCAGCATCTCATCTGGTTCTACACTAATTGTCAAGGTATTTGTACTTTGGTTTTCAAAAGACAAAAAGTTAAGACAAATAGATGTTATACTTACATCAGACATGACTTTAGGAGATCAAGTGGTACAAGATCAAAAACGTCTTTGTTGTCAAGCATTATCACCATGGCAACCAAAGCTTGGCTGACAACAAACAATGTTTTCTCTGAAAGTAGATGATATATAAAAGCCACAGCACAAAATAACAGTAATAAAGGCTACCAGTACTGAATGAAAAAAGTCAATAAGCAATGCTTATAATATTAGATCCCCCCCCACAGTAAAGATCAGAGAAAAAAAATTGTTTTGGCAAGTGATAGTTCAATAAAGCAGACCTTAGTTTTGAAAACAACATTTCATTAGATTCTGTGAAAATGATCTTTAAGCTTGCTTGCAATCTGGAATATATGTTGTTAAGATAAAATACACAAAAATATTCACACCTGAAAGTTCTATAAATCAAAGCTTATATCGGAAAAAATGTCTCAAAACTGTCATTTTGTCAAAAAAAACATTTTTGGAACCAAACTCCTTCATGCATATGTTCAATGTGTCTACATTGTGAAGGTAAAGTATCAAATTATTCTATCAAAAGCTGTGGTAGGAGTTGATTAGCCCATGATGGTACTATCTATGCATATACAAAAGCCATGTTAGGGAAAATTGTCTGCATATACAAAAGCCATATTAGGTAAAAATTGTCTAAGTTATCATAGCTGTCATTTTGTCGAAAATCATTTTTTTAACCAAACTCCTTCATACATATGTTCAATGTGTCTACATTGTATAAGTAAAGTATCAAATTGCTGAATCAAAAGTTGTGGTAGGAGTTGATACGCCCATTAAGGCCCTTTCTATGCATATACAAAAGCCATATTAGGGAAAAATTGTCTAAGTTCTCATAGCTGTCATTTTGTCAAAAATCATTTTTTTTAAAACTAAACTTTCAATGTGTCTACATTGTATAGACAAAGTATCAAATTGCTAAAGCAAAAGCTGTGGTAGAAGTTGATCGGCCCATCAAAGGCACCGTCTATGCATATACAAAAACCTTATTAGGGAATAATTGTCTAAGTTCTCATAGCTGTCATCTTGTTAAAAATATTTTTTTTTTGAACCAAACTCCTTCATGCATATGTTCAATGTGTCTACATTGTTTAGGTAAAGTATCAAATTGTTCCATCAAAAACTGTAGTAGGAGTTGATTGGCCTGTGTATGGACTATATTAGCATAAGCCTCTTTATAAAAAATCCATTTAGAACTACAAAGGGAAATAACTCTAACAGAATTGGCCCACAGCCCTTATTTTTTCATTAAAAGTTTTTGTCTTGTATATATGAATATGTTTGCAAGGTTTGATGAAATTCCAGCAATGACTCTTCAAGATATTAAGGAAACAAAAACATTACTGAAGGACGCAGAGACTGACAAAATGAAAACAGTATACCCTCCACAAACTAAGTTTGCGGGGGGGTGGGGGGGTATAAATACTTCTTTATAGCACCAAATTATTATTTATAAATACTTCTGTTTTATCAGGTTTCAGCATATACAATTCACAGTACAGTTTTACAGGATTACAGACTTTTTGTCGGACTTTGGATATCTCAAGTATTTCTCCATTCCCTTGGACTATGAGATAACTAGGTTGACCTGTATTGAGCTATTATTTATTTCAATTCAAAAATCGGTGACTAAGGTCAAAGGCCAAGGTCAAGTATTTCGCTATATTTATAAAGCTCTTCCCCACAAGGTATGCACTTAATCCAGTAGTTCATAACAACATTAAAGTTTGCTGTTTCCACACATGCACAATATGCCCTCAATCATTGATTTGATACTGGGGGCTATAAAAATGGGATAAAATCATTACTTGAGAGGGGAATAATAACACTTTTGTCGTCTGCTGATAACCTTTGCAAACAGTTTGGACACTTAATGTCGGACCTGATCTGGATCTAAACCTTTTGACACACTGATAGTGTTCTTGAAAGAACTTTTTTTTTAAAAAAAAGCTTATTTTGAAAAAAGTCAGCATGCAAAGAACTAAAAAATCAGGCCTTAAGTTAAGAGCGTGTACCAGAAAAATAATTTTCTTATTTCTCAACCAAAACATATGTTGTGGGTACTCAAAAGAACCGTCTCAATGAGACGGTTCTTTTGAGCACCCAAAACATATGCTAAAGTTTATGGGTAAGAAAATATTTACAGTTTTACGCTGAAACATTTTGTTTATCTAAACCTGTGTTTCCACGCATGCAAAATATGCTTTCAATCATTGATTTGATACTGAGGGCTATAAAAATGGGACAAAATCATTACAAGAGAGTGGAATATTAACAGTTAACTCTTTCCTTGCTAGTGTCGACTTTTGTCATCTGCTGATAACCTTTGCCAGAATGTCGGACCTAAGCTTGACACACTGATAGTGTTCCTGAAAGAATTATTTGAAAAAGTTGATTTTGAAAAAAGTCAGCAGACGACAACAAAAGCATTTACAATTACCCAGCATGCAATGAACTAAAAGAAGATAAGCACTACCTCTTGTGTGTTTGTCTTGTTTTGCTGAAACAGTTGTCAATTTCTGTATGAGTGATGAGAGTTTCTTGTGAACAGTCTTCTCCTCCTGTAGTGGTCGTACATGTGGTAAACAGATCATCGCGGACCACAGGCGAGCCAGATTGTTCTCACCATCTATTGCCACACGGTCTAGAAGTGATACTATGAATTTGGGGAAACTTTTACCCTCACACCTGCAACAGATTTTGGTACTTATCAAACATATGTCAGCAGCTAAGACTTAGACCTGTAAAGTTGATAAATATACTGAACTACTAAAGAAACCTGACACTTTTTACTTGCTTCAAACTCGTAAATAGCAAATTATAGAGCTAAGCCGATATACTTATTATAATAGCAAGACATTAGAAAGTATTCTTCGGAAAAATATATTCATCACGTATAGATCATGACGTCACAATGTCAAAAATACCGTTTTTAACACTTTTGCCTCGGGAATGTGTGTCTAGATATTTTTTTGAAAACTTTTTTCATGTATACAATGCCAATACCAGCACAGACAAAAGTGCATTTTAAAAAAAATGCAATTTCTTGCTGTGACGTATGATATCGGCTTTTTAAGTTTTGCTTTTGACGTTATCTAAACATCAGTTTTTTTTCCTTTGTTTAAGCAATTTCTAGAAACCGAAATGACTTGGAGTCAACCAATCATTGTAAGAGAATGCATTTTCAAAAATAAAAACTGATGTTTTGGGTCACGTTGAAAGGTAAAAGAGGAATAAACCAAGTTTAAAGTCAATTAAGGAACAACGTAAACTATGGATAATAACCGTTTTTTCTTTGTCAACGTATGTCGCCGTTTAGTATGTGCTGTCTACTTTGTTAAAGTGCTAATTGACTACACTTTACTTTAATCGCGTATGAATTTCAAGCTTTGCAGTATACACATATTAGCATGTCATTGTAACGCTTGACGTCGCTAAATGGACATAGGCGGCAGCTATGGAGTTCAAAAGACTGAATCATTGTCAAAATGAATTCCAAACATCATACAAAGTGGAAAAAGTTGATAAAGTGGCAGTGCTTTTTAAAAGCTCATAAAACTTTGAAAACGAAACAATTGACATCAAGAAAATGAAAATAAGCTTTTGGGGTTAACAATGCTAGCATGCTTTATTTGAAGACCAAGAATATGTCAATGAAATAACAAAGAATCACACTAAAGCGGTTTCTGGTGATTTTTGCGAGATTTCTTTGTTCTTGAGAAAATTGATTTTAGGGGTTACGTGACGTTTTGATAGCTGACGTCTGAAATTAGTTCATCTTTTCAAATAATCTCAGTGAATCTTAGTCTACCTTTGTTCAGCTTAAAGCAATGGAAAGACAAGTGTGCATTGTATTCATTTACTACCAAAAAATGACACACAGTATGTGTCAGGTTTCTTTAGTAGTTAAGTATATGATCCAGGTCACATGATTTTGGTACCTATCAAACATGGGAGTAGCAAAGGCTAGGACCCGCAAAAGTAGATCAATAACCAGCTCATGAGTTTTATGATACTTATTTCTTGCACACCGGATAAGGATATCCGAGATTTTACCCTGGATAGAAAATCTTATCTTACCCATGCTATCTTACCCTGGAAGTCAAGTAACATCATCATGTGAAATTGCATCTTAGCGTTTTCAGGGACTTCTAGAAACTTATTTTAAAATAACTAAAAAAAAACAGTGGTGATCAAGAAAAAGAATCCATTATTGGTGTGAGGGTAGGATAGAAAAATCTGTCCCTCGGGATCACCGTTTGTCATCACTCAGCAAGCCTCGTGATGCCAAACGGCGATCCTCAGGACAGATTTTTCTATCCTACCCTCACACTCATGATTCTTATTGCATAGGCAAGCAGCAAAGGTCCATATTGTGGGGTATGATTCTGGGCATGTTTAACCCTTTATGTCCTTCTGGTCTGATACAATAAACTTGCATTGTATATATATATTGAGGCATCACAACAGGCCCCCAGATAAGGGTACTTAACAGAAAATTATTTTTCTTACCCATAATTTTTAGCATATGTTGTGGGTACTCAAAAGAACCGTCTCACTGAGACGGTTCTTTTAAGCACCCAAAACACATGTTTAAACTGATGGATAAGAAAATAATCGCAATTTTATGCTGAAATTTTTTGCTAAACTGGCCCACTGATTACAGGTTATTATTTCCACATAAAATTGTACTTCTTTCTTTTGTCTTAGCAAACAATGTATTAGGGTAAACATGATATAGATTTTTTGATTTTAAATAAAATAAAAGTTTTATTTTGTGACTTTACCTAGTTCCAAAATCCAGCATGTATGTCTGTACATTATCCAGGGCACTACCATCTGTTAGTACTGGAGCTTTCTCTAGAAGCATCTGAGTGACACTGAGCAGAGTTAAGTCACATGACTCAGTATCCGTGGAAACAGCAGTCTGGCAGTATGGCAACAAAGAAGGGAGTACATCCTGAAATTACGGATTGAAATTCAAACATTTCATCCTTACTAGATTAATGGATGACTCCATCCAG
This sequence comes from Loripinus fragilis, assembly GCA_964019695.1. Lineage (NCBI taxonomy): Eukaryota > Metazoa > Mollusca > Bivalvia > Lucinida > Lucinidae > Loripinus > Loripinus fragilis. Next base: position 7,104,969 of record OZ026517.1, on the reverse strand, counting down.
ATTGGGAATCTCAATTATATACCATATTATTATTTTAAACCTGGCCCATTAGTGCAATTGGTAACCCGTCTGACCAGCGAGCTTGATCCCATCCGATCCCATACTTTCATGGAGATTAATCATGAAATAATTTCTACTGTCAATCTCTTCCTTCCTCTGATTCAAGAAGAGTTGTTGTCAGATACAAGCAAAAGTATGTGTATGAAGCACTGGTTAACTGCTTAGTCAAGCTTGCCCAGGAAAAAGTGTGGTAAGGAGAACTGACGATAACTGTTGACTGAGAAATAAATAATCAAATCAAACAAACATTATATCAAAGTTTGAACAGTATTAGTTTGTATAATAACACCACTGCAAAAACAGGATTCTGGAACCCAATGTGGTCTTGTTTTAGAAATCCATATCACCACACATTTGATATCTGTCACAAGATTAATTGGGAATCAGGTTTTCTCTAGCCCTAAAAACAGATAGTCGCAAGGCTATATCATTGATATGTACGAAAGTTTCATAAACTTGCTCAAATCTCTTTTAATAGTGTAAAATTACAATAATCTCCTAATCCAACTCTCTCATTAATCAAATCTCAACCTGTATATATAGTTCCAGATAAATAAAACATTTTGAACGTAAAATTGTAAATATTTTCTAATCCATCAGTGTAAACATTTTTGGGTGATCAAAAGAATCGCCACATTGTCAATTTGAGACTGTTCTTTCGAGAACCTATATTATATGTTTTAGTTGAGAAATAAGAAAATAAATTTGGAATTATCAACTCTTATCTGGAGGCCTGTCCCCGAGATTATAAAACTTTTTTATGGCTAACTCATCTGTGCATGAAATTTCAAATGCTCAAAAAAAACACTAAAATACTGAAAAATAAAGCCTTTTCTTGCTTTAAACCTGTATCTTGTATTTATCCTGCTCATTAATGTTAAAATGTCAACAATTGTTGGCATTTTAACATATATGAGCAGGATAAATTTCATGCTCAGTTGAGATAGCATGATTTTTTATAACCTTGGGGCCTAATCCAACAAACAACATACATACCTTCTCAAAAATTGGGAGCTCATAAAGACTGCTAGTAAAGCTGAACACCAATTCTAGAGGATAGTCTGTCCTATACACCTGTAACAAATATACACAGGTCAAGATACATGCTGCTGCAATAAAGAACTTTACAGTGTTTTTTTTTTTTTTTTTTGGGGGGGGGGGGGGGTATTTAGCTTTTTAGCCATATTTTAATAAGTTTGATCACATGCCAATGAAACTGAACTGAAGTCCAGCATTCCACCTGAGCCAAGCAATTTCATGTACAGCTTTTAAGCTCTGGGTTTTAATTTGAATTTAACAGATGAGTCCTGAAAAGTAATTTTAAATATATTTCTTGTGAAGTGAATATTTTTCATCATCTTGTTTTGGACCACCATTCACTATAGTGTAATGGTCCTATAATAGCTGCTTCAATCTCAGATATTTTTTAACCCTTAAAGCGCCAAGAAAAAATGCATCTGAAAAATGATGTCTGCTGAAGTCGTCTGCTGCAAATAATTGCCTTGCATTACTGACAAATTAAGTATAGAAGCAAACAGCGTGGACCCAGAACAGACTGCCCCTATAGCAGCAGTCTGATCTGGGTCCACACTGTTTGTCATAGAGGCTTCTTAAACAATTCAGCAGACGAGAAAAGCAGATGACTTTTGTTGTGATTGGCGCTTTAAGGGTTAATGATAGTCAAATATGAACTATAGGAATAAGTTCTTGGAATTAATGTTTTAACTTATAAAGTTGTTTTTTATTGTTATACAACATATGCTGTTTTCCTGCCAAATAAAGGTATACAGGAGTATTTTACCTTCCCAAAATTGTGACCTGCCTTCTGTTGCTGTTCTCAGTGCTAAAATATATGTTGTGAGAACTCATTAGAAGCATCTCATTCAGAAGTTTTCATTGGGCACAGCAAATGTTTTCATTAAGAAATAAGAAGAGAAAAAACTGCCATATTTAAGTTGAGAAAAAAAACATCTCTAATATCTGACGCTATGGTCTGGGTAATGGTACTAAGGTCAAGTAGTACTTATATAGCTCAGAGGTGTGGAAATAATATGCCTGACTTGTCCGACCTGATCCCATTTCTTTCAGGACAAGCTAGAAGATTATATTTACTTGTAGGACAAGTATAAAGGACATTTTATCTGTCCTTGGACAAGTATAAAGGAAGTTAATGCAAATCTGTATTTCATATTTTGCTTAATTATAATGAACTCAGTTCAACTCACATGTTGAATGGAAAACAGTGCGGATCCTGATCAGTTGGCTTCTTCAAGCCAGCTGATCTGGATCTACACTGTTTACAATAGAGTTTATATCTGGCTGCATACTGTTTTTGAAAGAGATTTTTAATATATTGTTACAGTATAGTAATAAGGTATAAGCTAAATTAAATCAATTCTTTCGGCAAGTAAAATTTTTTTCTGAACAAGCTCAGTTTGGCCATTTATACCACCCTTACCACTTAAGAACGGAATATCTATATGCAAAGTCTACACTGATATAGGTGGAATAAAATAGTTATACCATGTTTGTCCACCTGTACGCAAGATAATCACTCACTTTAGCTTGTGGATTATCTCCATGTACAGGCGGACTTGTCTCTGGGCAATTTTAAAATTTTACTATTTCCACACCCCTGCATAAGTTTAAACGATATCAGATCCAGCCTTTATGAATTCTAATTGTAACAAAATGATCCAAAAGATTTCTGATGTGATGTAAAACACCAATTCAAACAAAAAAACTTATTTCTGTTTTAACATATTTTCAAATTGACATGCAAAACATATATACATACAATAACAATTTATAGGATCGGAATTGAAGCTTAGAGCTTATAGATTCTCTTTCCTAATCCATATCTTACCTGAGGTATAAGTCTACGGGTAGTCTCAACTGCCATACGACTGTAGCTCGTCAAGAGAAGAGCAGATGTCAACCCCAACACTTCCCCTCCAGATGAGTCAGGTAACATAGGTCCTCGCAAAACTTTCAATAGGAACTGAAATATGAAGGCATAATTTAAAGGTCAACATCACCTCTACCAAAAGAGCCGTGGCATGTGATTTCCAACAATGTGGCATTTTGACAAGTGTAGACTCAGACAAGCCTGTGCAGTCTCCTTTTAAGCTTAGAACCTACAAAAATGTTCCTCAGTAGCTTAACACTCATAGAATATTCAAGGGACTAGCAAAGGCTCTGATCAGACTGCGCATATGCTCAGGCTGATCTGAGCCTTTGCTGGTCGCACATACCACATTGTTGGAAATCTCATGTCACGGCTCAAATATCATTTCACTAGCAGAAGGTGACTTTCATTAAACTTGAAGCTGATAGGGTTTAGTAGAGAAAAGGTGGTGTTTCAAATTATTATTTTGGATAAAGACAAAGTTTTAATTTTAGTCAAAACTTCAATTTATTTTCAATGTTTTTTTTGTCAAAAAATATGCTTATGAAGATAAAATAATATAATTTTAACATGAAAGAATGTTCAACTTTTCAAAAAATACTGAACTTTAGAAATTAAGTACAGCTCTTGCTAAGCACCATGCAAATGGTGATACATCCATGGTTACAGAAATCGTAAATTTGTGCCCTATCATGTAGTACTTGTCACCAAACACAGACTGGTACAATATTTCTTTGATTGGAAGCTCGTTGCCATGGCAACCAAAAATTTTCAATTTTACCTCATTTTCCAGTGTAAATACTACAAAAAAGCCGATTTTTGGTTATTTTGATTTGGCTCTTGTTTGTGGTGTCTTCTGTGAGTTTGTCACTTTCCCATTGGTATCCTGGGTCAGGTGTGGTACTTGATTGTATCGATTCCTGATCTTTGCACCATTACTTACTTTTACCAAGAGTTTGTGCCATGGTAGTAAAATAGTTAATTTGGTATATCAGTTCTGTAGATTGATCTTGGCTTTAATAAATGATATACTAACAATTGTATTATGATAACTCGTACACGAAAATCAAACTAGTATTGGGAGGTGGGGTACTTATAATCTGGATTTTAGCAAAATTATGAAAAATCAGCAAATTTCAAGATAATTTTTCTCCCATGACCATCCTAATGTAAGACAATGATGTATTTAAATCAATAAAGTGATATATGTTCTCAAACAAAAATGGAAGAAACCCATGTGTTTTTTCTTCTCTAACATGCAATTGTGTTAAGGTAGCAGCAACCGTTTTCAAAATCTTAGAAATCAACCAAAAAGGCACATTTAAACATAATTTTTCTCCCATGACCATCCTAATGTAAGACAATGATGTATTTAAACCAATAAAGTAATATATGTTCTTAAGCAAAAATGCAAGAAACCCATGTGTTTTTTCTTCTCTTGCGTGCAATTGTGTTAAGGTAGCAGCAACCGTTTTCAAAATCTAAGAAATCGGCAAAAATGGCACATTTTAACATAATTTTTCTCCCACGACCACCCTAATGTAAGACAATGATGTTTTAGAACCAATAAAGTAATGTCTGTTCTTAAGTAAAAATGCAAGAAACCCATGTGTTTTTCCTCTCTTGCGTGCAATTGTGTTAAGGTAGCAGCAACCGTTTTCAAAATCTAAGAAATCGGCAAAAAATGGCACATTTTAACATAATTTTTCTCCCATGACCATACTAATGTAAGACAATGATGTTTTGAAACCAATAAAGTAATGTATGCTTTTAAACAAAAAATGCAAGAAACCCATGTGTTTTTCTTCTCTAGCGTGCAATTGTGTTAAGGTAACAGCAACCTTTTTCAAAATCCAAGAAATCAGCAAAATGACACATTTTAACATAAAATTTCTATGATGTGTGAAATGTTAAAGTACAAGTGTAAACAAAATGATTAGTTTGACCACGGCGAGGGGCGGGGGAGCACTTCAGTAAAACTTTTGATATTTTCTATATGTTGAATATGTGTAGCAAAGACAGAGTTTTTACCCATATCTTTAAATTGTTATTTGTCCAATGAGAAAAACACTTTTGTGGAAAATTCGAGGGTTGAACCTACTATCTTTTTCATTGAAAAAAATCATTTTCTTTGAAACATTTATCCGGCCATTTTATGGGCAGTCCTTCATTAAGACTGTCCGAGGTCCTTTAAAAGCATGCATGCATTTTTTGTGCAGTTGTATTAAATTTAAGGAATATGTATTAAACCACTTTCAAAATCTAAGAAATGGGGGGAAAAGGCACATTTCAAGATATTTTTTCTCTCATAGTGGATAAACCACTCGGTTATAAACCAGGGGTTGTTGGTTTGATTCTTGGCTTCTCCAGTCTTTCCATGACCGTTATTGCTTAACTGTTGGTTGAACCCTAAACAGAATCATACTGTTTCATATTGGCGATCCATAACACTATAATTGCGTTCTACTATACTATCGTTATGACAATCGAAAACCCTATTTTCGGCGATCGAAAATGTAGTTTTGATAAATCCGTGCCTTGGAGGTTGCCCTAACCCGTTGTGGTAAGTCTTGACATAGCTGAAAAAAGCCATGAAGAACGGAATTTTTGTGTTTAAAGAGTTGTGCGTGCGTTTTTTTGGCAGGCCTGTTAGGGATTATGTTAGGGGGGCTACATCTAGAATAATGAAGTTTGACGCAAAAGATAAATAAAATAATACTCAGTGTCTCTGGGTCTGGTACTGGGCAGTCTTTGAGTTTGGTATCGGACCCCCAGACACAGAGTCTCAGTGTCAGATGCCAGACCCCGAGCCCCACCTATAAGGAGTGTCCCAGGGTCTGGTAGTATGTGCATTGTCCAGCACATTGTTGAATAACTGGCTTAACCCAAGGACTTGCCGTATTTTTTTTCTTTGCCACATTGCACTTTCAATAGTTAGCAAAAAGCAATTGCAGGCACATTTTTTAATTGCTATCGTACCCGACAAAGATAATCCTAAAGTTGTGATACGATTTTCACGAATAGTACAATTATACACAATTAACGACCAATCATCCTTGAAGCTGTGCAATTTTTCGAGTGAAACGCGCAGTCTTTGAAAGCTGCAAAGGGCAGAGTTTCTAACTAAACGATATCATTAAGTATCTTAACACTGTATTAGCGGCGGCATGAACATGAAATCCAGATGGATATGAAAGGAAAAAAAAAACAGGTATATTTGATCGTCCGTCTGTCTGCCACTCCGTCCGTCTGTCTGTCAATGAGACAGTTCTTTCGAGCACCCAAAAGCTATGTCAAAGCTAAGCATAAGACTCAAGAGTTGCCACTGTCGACCCGCCAGAGGAATGCCGTACTGGTGGGATGGGCCGATTTTTAGACAATACATAAACTTGTATTTGCCAAAATTAACTATTGACTTAGCAGACCCATATAACAGTATGCTAGCCCATTTAAAATGTCTTTGTAGCAAACAGTGTGGACCTAGATCAGACTGCTACCATAGCAGCAGTCTGATCCAGGTCCACACTGTTTGTCTGTATACCGAAATTAGCTAATTTAAAACATGTAGCAGATGACGACAACAGACATCATTTTACACATATGATAAATTTACTCTATTTCAATATTTCGGCCAAAGGAGTAAATTTATCATATGTGTTTAACATTGTTCCCTATGGAATATAAATGAATATTATTTGAGACATCATTTTAGATCTATTTGCTGTATGTGATTGAGTCTTGCAACCATTATAGATCCAGTTTTAGCGTCTCTGTAGCACACATTGTTGATCCTTTTCAGAGTAGTTTGATCTTGGTCAAGACTGATTGCATGTATGCAAAGTAAGTCATTTCTGTTTCCGCCTTATAAGTTGTTAGTTACCTGAAAATTGGTAAATATCTTAATAAACAGTGCAGACACTGATGAAATGCCACTGTTTGGGTATTCACTGTTTGCCTAAGTACCTGTTACCAGTACCCAGAATGAAAAGGTCAAGTATCCCTATAGTAGATATGTGTGTTTATCACTGTATTTTTGCACATGAATGATGATGTGGTCAATGTTCAAACAGGGCTCATATTGTTCAGGCTTCCATTTATTTTGGTTGGATCCATTTTAGGGTCCATTTTGATAGATAGTCAACCTTTCCCATGTGTGGAACACCTCCATTCAGTATAAATCACCTGAACGTAGAGGTAATTATTTTAGCTTATATCAAAGTTTTATAATGCATTAATATGACGCCAATTTAAAATATTATGGGTTTTTTTTTACTTCTTAAATTTTATTTTTGTTTTTAGTGATTAAAGGCTTGCAGTCAATGGCATCTTTGGTAGAATATAAAATAATAAAATATTTTAAATAAAACTATTGTAATTTGGAATAAATATATATACTCAACAAAAAAAGTTAAGGAAATTGTGTTTGAGGGGCTATGACAAAAGATCTAAAACATTTAAAGACTTTTGAATTTCACAAAAGTATAATATGACCAATTTTCTTTACAATGACGCTTTATCTGGGTCTGTAGCGCCCATAGCAGCTTAGTAAATCCATTTCAAAGTTGACTGGTCTTCACTCCATTTTTCGCAAAAAATCAATTTACGGAGCTAACATAGGTTTTCATACCTTAACTCTCGCCAGGTTCCTCGAGAGATGAAGATGTTTAAAACCCAGGACGACAGATCTGGTGCTTATAGAGGGACACTTGATCAGTCCAGTGTACATGGATGAGGTGTAGAGGTCTGTTGTCCTGCTTTTTGTGCGAAAACCAGTGACAGTATCAGGCATAGAATGACAATGCCAGAACAACTTCACTAAAATCAGCAAAAACAATGTTGTGCGTATTGACTGGTCAGTTCGTTCATCAGCAGACATCTCTAAAATTTTAACATGTCTATGACAATTTTGGACAGAGGGTCCAACGCATTGGGTCCAACGCATTATATTGGCATCAAGAAACCCCCCAGCTTTTCGATGCAGTGTTGCATGAGATATTGATGATGATCCCTCAGCACCAAATCACCAGTATTCAGAGTTTGTGAAACCGGTGGTAGTCCTAATTTGTCGCTGACTGGGGACACACTCGTTACTGATGAAGGCATTCTCATCTTCCCCATGTGATGTTTAAGGCTATCAAGTTAATTTCATGTGACATTCAAAGGAATTGCATTTCAAGTTTTGAAAACTTACATGTTTTCCATGTGTTTATGAGAGAAAACTCTGTAGTCACTTTTGCGAAAAATGACTTTGACCCCTGGGTTACTTGACACTGTGCCACAACAAAGGTATTGGTGCTAGCAAACTAAAATAAACATTATTCTCAACAAATAAATAAAAATAGAATAATTGTTTGCTTTGGTATTCTTATGTTGCATGGTTTTCTGAGATTTCCTTAACTTTTTTTGTTGAGTATATATTAAATCAAGCAAATAATCACCTTTGAATTACAAAACTTGCGAAATTAATTTCAACAAGGGAGCTTATTCAAAAACGGCAAGGGAGGGCAATTGCATAAATTTTTACCGATATTTTTGCCTCATAATTATTTGTAATGGATGATTTGCAGTATTAGGGAAGAATTTTTAAATCATTTGTTATGTATTTGAAAAGAGGGAAGATCATCCTCTATAAAATAATAAAAATATATATATATGATAGATCTAGTAAAAGATTTCTAAACTGGGCATTGTCGATCTGTTTAGTATCGCGCCTGCGCAGACAATGGGGCATTTTCAGTGTCATGCTCTTATAAAAAAGCTGCCATACTTGTTAGGGTGGAGTAATATAAATTTAATTTTTGGATAATTAAAGAATTAAAACCTATATTACAGTGTTAAAAATAATTTAAAAAAAATAAACTGTTGTTTTTAGCATAGTTCAAAGAAATTATTCTAAAATAGTTATAGAAATTATAATGTTTTCGTTTCCAATTGACGATTTCTCCCGAATATTAAGGGAGGTATCTCCATGACAACTACATTTTAGCCTTTTTACCATAGATAACCTAAAAAACACACGGGTTTGAATTTTGAAATAAGAAAACAAAGGCTGTTGCCATATAATAGACCCAGTTTCATAATTATAACAGGACCATCATGAGAGAAAATTTAACTTCAAATTTCATAATGGAACCCTATGGGAATTTCATCTCAAATGATGATTTTTAATCCATAGATAGCATTCTTCTACAAAATCGTTTACCAGTAAAAAGGGTCATTTGACTTATTTTAGGACATAATCAATTGGGAAAAACAAAAAAGGTTCATTTTTGTAACATGCGATGTATCACCTTTTGCAGGTTTTGCATGGTTCTTAGCAAGAGCTGTACTTAACACCTTAAATCTTGGAGAATGCAAAAGAAGTATAAAAAAGTTTTGAGTTTAAATGGTCTTCTGTCTTTTTATAATCTGAAAGTCAATTTATAGAGAAGCTATTATTATAATCATCATTCAGAATTTTGAGGTTGACTTTCCAGCCTCAAAATTTTAATTTTGAAAAATCATGTAACCATTCACTCTGAAGTGTGAAGATTAAAATGTTGAAATGTTGAAATTATATCACCTTTATTGAGTCAGTAAATTTTGGCATAAAAGTTGCGAACTATTCCATCAATATAGGAGTCTGGACAGGGAAATCTCATCCTCATTTTCAAACTACAATTGGCAAATATCGCTAAAATATTTCTGTGTATTATTTGAAGCATTGCCATAGACATAAGAATTTTAACAAATTATTTTCTTATTTTCTATAGAACCTATATCATTGATACTTACTTAAAGAGTCTCATTGAGTTACTTCCAATGAGTACCCACAACATATGTTTTCAAGAAAAAAAAGAGCAAGAAACAATTTCAATAGAAAATAGTCATATCTAGCCTATGTCACTGGCTGCATGTTTTGATGCAAAATCTTAAGTATACTGTATATAGTATATTTTCTGCAGTTCATATGAAATATTCATAGGATCAGGTCTATCAATAACCAATAGTGATTTGGGATCCAATAACCAATGCTACTGCTTGAACACTCATGGTGGATTTTGTATAAGCTTGTGCATGACAAACAACAACTTGATTATAATAAGCCTGATAAGGTTTTGCTCAATGTTTGATATCTCCAGTCCTCAGCTACTCATTGAGCACACAGCAAAGGCTCTGATCAGACTGGGCAGATGCCTAGGCTGATCTGAGTCTTTGCTGGATGTGAGGTTAAATAGTTAGGCTTGTAATGCCCTGTTAAAGAATCCCAGATGAAACTGTCCAGGCTGACCAGAGTCTTTGCTGGATGGAAAATCGAATTACTCTTGTTATTTCCAATAAAAAGATCCCTCTTTCACAGGAGAAGCTTTCACTCACCTGAGCCAGCGAGTCAGGTTTACCCAGGACTCCACCATTCTTGTAGTTTACCCAGACTACTGTCAGTCTTAACAACCTTTCCAAACACTCTGACTGTATCTGCTTTCCTTTCTTCTTCTTCTCCTCTAACCAACCATCATATACTGATTTCAACTGATCCTAAAAACAAAAAACAGGGTCAATATTATACACTTATTTCAATATTCAGGCACTTTAACCCTTCACCATAATTGTCCTAAAATATAACGTGGTTTCAGAGAAAATTGGCCTTGAGGTTATAAAACTTTTCTAGATCAACTCAACTGAGCATGAAATTTCAACTGCTCATAGAAAGTAAATACTGAAAAATAAAGCTTTTTCCTGCTTAAAACACTCAGATGTTGTATTTATCCAGCTTATAAATGTTAAAATGCCAACATCTTTGAGCAGAATAAATGAGTTGAGCATTAAATTTTTTTTATTACCTTGGGGCCTAATATTTGATGTTTGATGGTAATTTGTTAAATGACCAATGAACTTGAAACCTCGGTCAAGGTCAGCAGATTGTAATCAACTTTCCACTCTGATTCATAGTTATATTCATGCAAACTTTGTAGAAATCCATGCAGTAGTTCACATGGTGTAAAAAAAGCTTAAATTTGGCAGTTTATGTGCAACAGTAATCTTGAAGATTGGGTCAAGGTTACCAAAACCTAATCAACTTTTCATCATGCCCCGATGTTATACAGTAAAACCTGTCTTAAGCGACCCCTCGAAAATAGACAAAACAAAGATTTAAATGACAAAAGACAGCTTAATGAAGGTCGATAGTATTGCAGAATGCTCCCATTGGAGCATTCTGCAATACTTTTGACCTGCATTAAGCAAAAATTGGTCTTGAAAACCAATTTTTGGCCTTCATTTTGTGTGGCTGCTTAAGACAGGTTTTACTGTACATGTATCCAGAAGCGCAGTCGGTAACGTGTCTGGTTACAGATGCGAAGCTGACTGCAGATCCAGGGGTCGCGAGTTCGATCCCGGCCCGGTCCCATACTTTCGTGGAGATTGATCATGAAATAATTTCTACGGACATTCTCCTCCCTTCCGCTGAATCATTCATGAAGGGTTGTTGTCAGTTACAAGCCAAAGTATGTGCACGATTACTGGTTAACCGCTTGTTCAAGCTTGCCCAGGAAAAAAGTGTGGTTAGGTGAACTGACCGTCCCGCAATGACCATAGCTGTTGACTGGGGACGTAAAGCAACAAAACAAACAAACAAACATGTATCCAGACAAATATGGTTAAAATCTGCCACCTGGTTCTTGAGATTTTGGGGACAGTCTGAGTCACAGCAAAAATAAGGATTAAAATTGTTCACTATTTGTGAATGACAGTACTCACCAGCAGAACTCCCCACATTTCTTCAAGGTGCTCACTGTCAGCGTAGTTTGCCATTGCTGTCATGGTACTGGACAGGGCAGTCTCTACCAGTTCCCATGGCAACAGGTCATGTGACTGGTCATCCTGTGGTCCTAGTTTACTGAGGAGCAAGGGAAATATCTGGAGTATAAACAGAAACATACAATAAACAAGGAACGTCACAGGTGCGTATAGCTTGTCTGATTGCATTTGGTCTCCCAACATTAACTCTTTGCATGCTGGGTAATTTTTTTTGTCCTCTGCTGATTTTTTCAAATTACCTTTTTTCAAAAAGTTTTTTCAGGAGTACCACCAGAGTGTAAAACAGGTTGGATCCAGATCAGGCCCGACTTTTTGTCAGGCCTGATCTGGATCCAACCTGTTAGCAAAGGTTGTCAGCAGGCGACACTAGAAGGAAAAGTAAACATTTAAATGGGCTCTATCAAACAAAACTTTCATAACAAACGGACTTGACCTCAAGGTCACAGACCCAGTGTGTATGGTACAAACCAAATCTTTAGACCAATATCTGATATACGGATCAGTATGAGCTAGATACACGATTCAGTTACCTTAAAGTTTTAACCCAAAACATAATATATTTCAAAAGTCCATGACTTTGACCTCAAGGTTAGTCATGTCAGTTATATTGGCTGAAAAGGTACAGACCATTATCTTTCCTACTGTCATTCTCCTCCCTTCCGCTGAATCATTCAAGAAGGATTGTTGTCAGTAATAAGTGAAATTATTTTATCACAAACAGTGAATTCAATGCATATCGAATGTGAGTAAAATTGGTATTTTTCTACAGTGAAAAAATATCGTATTTTTTCACTAGTGACTGATACGATTTATATTTTCACTGTAGAATAGAATAGAACTGTAGCAAAACAAGGCTTTCTTGGCAATTTTGTGACTGAGATTTTTGAACTTAAGATTTTAAATGAAGTATATTTGTCAAAAATAACGCTACGCATGTTGTGACGTCAACATCAAACATAATGACGTCACGGTTTGACCTGGCGTAGCGCTAGTTTGCACGTGACGCCTACCGTAAGGCACACTCAATAGACTTTCTTTAAATGCTGATTTCTTGCGTTCTATTCGTTAAAATATGATTCTAAGCCATTTTTAGGTGCAAACCATGTTTACACCTAATTTTATACCCAATTAACACACTGCAAAGTCAAATCGAACGAGAAACGACCAAGTAAAAAGTAAGGTTGTGATTTCTGTATTTCCGTTGAGTATAAAATAAAAAGAAAATTTACTTTTTTACGGCAAATACAAAATATATTTCATCTCGTGTGGTGAAAATATCAGCATTTTCACTCGTGCTACGCACTCGTGAAAAATACTGCTTTTTCACCGCACTCGATGAAATATATTTGGTATTCACCTGAAAAAAGTAAATATCCTCTATGTATGTGCACAAAGCCATGAAGTACTGGTTAACTGCTTGTTCAAGCTTGCCCAGGAAAAAAGTATGGTTAGGTGAACTGACTGTCCCGCCATGACTATAGCTGTTGACTTGGGACGTAAATCAACAAAACAAACAAAAACAGACCATTAACTAAGGCCTGGTTCAGAAGATTAAGCTTTTTTAACAAAAGAAAAATATATAACCAAAGTTCCATATCTGTGACCTTTCTATATGGGAGAAGTGATGGCTGTGATGAGACTGCTCTGTGATGTGATAAGTACCAAAATTTTGTGTGCTGGACCATATCATCATAATAGAATGTTTATTTCATTATTTGTGATTAAAAATTTTCAAATGCCATAAGGACGGTGTCTTAAACCCTTATCCTGCCAATATTTTTTGTCCTGAAAATGGCTGTTTTTTACGCCTGCTGCATATATCAAGTGAACATCAGTCTAGATTTTATCATGGAAGCAAACACTATGAACCCTGATCGAACTGCTCCCTTGGTTTCATATTGTTTGAACATAAGCAGACTAGAGGAACAGACAGCAAAAGTCGTGACTGGTGGGAAAGAGTTAAATCTACATTCTTGCATGAGAATTCGTTACACGAAGCTGTTTGAAGCCGCAAAATCCATGTTCAAATCATGAGATTCACATGCTGTTTGAACATGGCTTTTACTTGAAAAAGCCTATACTGGGCCCTGATTTGCATGCATGACTTAACACTGGAATGTGTTGCGGCCGTGACTGATCATTTCGCCGATGCTTTCGTTCGCGGAAACGTTGCATGGGTATATATGACGTTGTGGCGACGTCATGACGTTCGAAAGTTGACGCTGACGCCATTTTGTTTTGAGAAATCAAGTGTAAGAAAAGGGATATTCAATGTTTAAGCGACGTTTTCAGCGCGGTTTATGCTGAAATCAGGTAAAATATGCAAAAATAACGGTCACACATGTTTGTTTCATTGCATTAACACTTGCCGGGTCCCTCAGACTATGTTTGAACACTTCGCCTAACGGCCTTGTGTTCAAACAGCTTCCTCGGGACCCGGCAAATGTTAATGCATGAAAAACCATGTGTGATCCCTATAGTAAAATCTCGAAAATTCGAACTTCGATTTTGCGAAATACTCGCTAAATCAAAATGATTTTGGACACACTGAATTCAGAGTATAGGACCTCTTCATTATCTATTATAATAACCATCTATGATAATACATGTATATGTTTTGGGTGTATAAAAGAAACGTCTCCCTGAGACGTTTTTTTATACACCCAAAACTTATGTTTGATAGAAAAAAAATGATAATAAATATTTTTGAGGTTGTATTTTTTTATGCCTACCTCCCTGGGAGCGCAGTGGCTCAGTGGTAGAGTGCTTGACTTGAGACCAAAGGGCCGCGGGTTCGAGCCTCACCGGCGTCACTGCGTTGTGGTCCTTGAGAAAGACACATTTATCCTAGCTTAGTACTGGTTCAACCCAGGAAGACCCGTCCCTGTTTAACTGAAAGATTGTTGATGGGACGTTAAGAATCAAATCAAACAAACAAACAAATGCCTACCTTCTAATATTAAATATGAACTACTGGTAATTCGAAACAAAACCTCAGGTCCCGAGGACTTTGAATTTACGAGATTCGACTGTATTTGAGTTTACCTTGAGACTACAGCTATGGAACTGCTTCTTCACACCTTTCATCATTTCAAACATCAGTCTTCCAACACCAACACATTTCTAGTGAAGAAATAAAAGCTAGTTTAAAATATTCCATAATAACATGTTTACAATAAGAATAAACACACATTTATATACTTAGTATCAACAAAAGTTTACCAGCGATGAAGATACACTTAAATAACACAGGACAATATTTGGCTTGGCATGCAATGACTTGTTTGTTTGTGAAAATAATGTTTTAAAATTCTAAAAAACGTGAAAAGCATCAAAAAGCATTTGTATACAGTGCTCCATAGTTCCAAGGCTATCAGAACCATTTCATTTATCTTAATGTGTCTGCAGTAGACCAGAAACACAAACTTAAAAATAGTCATCCAGATTTATTTTATATTTTTATAAAATACTGAAATTTAATTGGTGGCACTGAGTATATTTGTAGGTCATTTCAAATGGCATGTAAACTGTTCAGGACTTTTATCATGATGATATGGGCCTCCATGTGAGAAAACCGGTCTTCTGGGTTTGTGAACAACAAAGGTGCAGACCAGCGATCATTGCCTTTATTATTCACATATTGGAAAGTATCATATCAAGACTTGCTACTAGCAAATTTTTTAATTTTCTAGCTAGTCTCTGTAGCTGAGGAGACTGATTGGAGTCTCACTTTGTTTGAAACCCTAAAGACAGGTTTGTGGCCTAGAGGCACATATGGCGATCCTCAACTATGGTGCAATTTTGTCCTAGTATATTCTGTCATTCTGTATCAAGGACACATGGGAGAGATATACATGGCAAAAGAATATGCACAAAAAGCAGGATGGTCACCCAATAAGTCTGAGCCAGGCAAATTAAATTTACAAAATCAATAAGTTCACACTCTTTGAACATGGTTTTAACTTTGAAACCCTTAAAAGGAGCCGCCCTGAATTATTTGAATGTTAGTAAATGGAATGAGTTGCATCCCAAAATGACCAGATTACTCATGTTTTTTCCCCGCGGAAATGATATTGTAAGATTCCAAAATTTGTAAGCTGGAGCCATATGTTATGAGAGATCCAATATAAGAAGATAAGCTATCTTAATGTTTTACCAGTATTTTATTTGGAATTTTGTTTGAAATGAGATCAAATGCAAGAATCACACATCAGGGTGCCCACTCTTAGTCTGAAATAAAATTCCCTGACTTTTCACTGACTTTTCCCTGACCAAAATTCGTTTTTCCCTGACATTTTACCAAGCTTTACTGCCTCCCTCAGTCTATTCGGCCCGTGTCTTCAGCCTTCATGAAACAACGTAAATCGCAATGAAAGTTGGAAATAAAAAAAGACAAACACAAAATAAGGTCTTAGGTCAATGTTCAACGTACAAAAAATGGCAAAGAGACAAATATATTATAATGACTGCATCGCATAATTATAGCCATCCAAAAGCTGGCACACAGTCATCATCTCATATTTGTTCGTTCATTTTTTGAGGAGTTTGAACAAATATTATTTTAAAATTCCCTGACTTTTCCCTGACTTTTAAGAATTTTCTAATTTCCCTGACCATTTTACAGAATTCCCTGACTTTTCCCTGACCTAGAAGAAAAATCAAATTTCCCTGACGGGTGGGCACCCTGCACATGCTTATTTCATTGCAATTACACTTGCAAGGTCACTCTGAAGGTGTTTCAACAGCTTGCTTGGGACCCGGCAAATGCAATTGAATGAAAAAACATGTATGATCCACATACTAATGTCACAACTTCTTTTCCTGTTTATGACTGCTTAGAATGAAATAAGTAAAATCTTTGACCATAAAATGTGATAACAAATTATTTTTAATCTGTCTAAACATATCGCCAAATACCCTACATTCGCCCATTCCATACAACCGCCATGTTTGTTGTTTACACTGTAATGTCGTGAAATCTCTAGTGCGAGTGAGAGTGACCATGGGATTTTTTTAACGGAAGTGTAAACACTGTGAGGAAAAGTTGGTCCTGTCAAAATGAGGCACAAACAGTTAAGTACAGCATATTTAACTTTAGATTGCTTATTTTACTCACTTTTACTTATGTCCAAAAACGCCCCTTCAAAACTCACATGATTTTCTAAAATTCCGAAGTTTGGGCAAAATTGAAGCCTGCAATGTTAACATTTTATAAAAGGAAGTTACGTGGTAGCATAACACAATTATTAGGTCAAGCTATTTTAATATTGATTTTTTGTAGCTTGGAGTCTTAGAATAGAACACATTTTTATGACCTTTTTTGTATGTGTTTCTTTGCCTGTTTTTTGGGCAAAACCTCAACAAATTCTGCACCAGAACAGAATTCAGGAACCCCAAAAGGTCTACGCCCATGTTGCACTGACAAATGCCTATATTCAGAGTGTAGAAAATAAGATGCCAGTGAGAAAAGCTGAAAAACTGTACAACATACCCCACACCACTTTGAGATAGGCTGTCCGGTAGATTGCATATAGATACTTTGCTTTTACACATTGAAATGGTTCTTTTTTTTCCAAATTTTGTATTTTATGAAAGTTGAATGTTGTTAAACCCAATATCAAAATTATGCTTGGCCTTAACTTTGAGTCTTTGAGCAGGAATAGTGTGACGTCACTCACCAGGCACAAGTAGGTTAGAACCAAAATGGCGGACATCAATTTACCATGTTTACATAAGCTTCGGTTTCATTGTAGGACGTTGGTTCGGAGTAAGGATTTATCCGCAGTTGAATGCAAAAATGATGCATAAATAAGGCAGGCAAATTTAATTTTGCATGCTTCATTCGATTTATAGTTAGAATTACCGATAAAACTTAGCAGGGCGCAGTTTGGTCACCCGAAGATATGCTTTGGACACTCAGAAGAGCCATCTAAATGAGACGGTTCTTTAGAGTACTCAAAACATATGTTTTGGCAAGAAAATTAACTAAAAATTTATAATAATTCCTCCCCCCTACCACCCCATCTGAAGGTTTTTAATCAGTCTCCTATACTTACATCAGGATCTTCCTGTAGACTAATAAACATGAAGTCAAACAAGCTACTGGGATCTTTCACCTGAAAACATAGGAAGACGGTACAGATTTTTTCACAGGAGTTCTTAAACACAGTTTGGCGAGTCTGTGACTCAATATCCTGCATAAGGATTAACCATGTGATTCTTTTATTTCTTAAAAATATAGAGGTGTCCATTTGCATGATTTGTATAGGTTTGATAGTTGTGTATCCTACACAACATTGAATCGTTTAAGATAAATAGCAGCCATTATTTTAAGTATAGAGACTCTACTGCATAACATAACAACCGGCAATCTTTCACAAAAAGTAATCCAGTCTAAACTCCAGTGTAGACTCAAATCAAATTGTATTGCACTTTTTCCAAATACAGATACCAGTAATTTACCTGTCCAATTATACAGCTAATCCCTCAAATAAATCCAATACAGATATTTGTATCATGACTTTGCCGCCTTTCCTTTGATCTATGCTGTACAATAATTTCCACAAGACCCTGTTAAGGGTGGAGCTTATAACTGACTTGAATATCTGATGAATAAATTAAAATGTGGTTGTTTTATTGGCCATGATACAAGAATTTTATTGTACAAATACTCGTGAATATACAAATATTCCCTCTTGTAGGGGGAAACTCATCTTCGACTCATCCCGCCTACACGAGGGAATATTTGTATATGCACTCGTAAAATTGTACAATAAAGCTAACTAAAATTGATGCCTCCTGTAATGCTGGAATCACTTATCAAACTTAACCTTTGCCTGCTAGAGCTGTCTGCTGTTATCTTGGCAAACAGTCTTGATCCAAAACAGGCCCAAAATTTTGTCGGGCCTGATCTGGATTCAAACTGTTTGAAACTTTGATGGTATTCCAGTAAGAAATTTTTGAAAAAGCTAACTGTAAAAATCAACAGACGACAAAAAAACACTAATTAATTGCCTAGCATGCAAAGAGCTACTATGAAGGACAAAATACACATGTGTAATGTTGAGAGAAAACTTGTGAAGAAACGTCAGCCTACCTTTCTCATGAGAAATGCAAAACTCTCTGCAGCAAAGTTCTGGACGTATTCCTTATACTGGTTACCCAGGAGAGATGAAAAGTACCTGAAATAGGGGATATTCCGATAATATAACAAAGGTTCAGACAAGCAGAAAATTTGAGTATATAGAGGGTATTTACTATTTTGAGGTGAATACCGAATATATTTCATTGAGTGTGTTTTCATGAGTGCGCAGCAAGAATGAAACTTTCGATGTTTTCAACTCTTGAGATGACATATATTTGGTATTTACTAAAAAAAAGTAAATTTTCTTTTTATTCATATACATTTTAGAATATTTACAGTTAATCAATTAACCCATGCTTCAAGCCGAATCACAATAATGTAAAAGAAGACAAAGGAGTACGATATTTGTGACAGAATACCTGGATCAATCAATAGTCATCAGGACTTACAGATAAAAGAAATTTATTCAGCGTCAAAGTGCGAAACAAGTGACGTCATTAGTGACTTCATAATTGTTGATGATGTTACATAGCATAGGTTACATGCATTGCCTCACTCACCGAAGCAGAAGGTGTTGAAAATGCAAAATCGAAAAATTTCAGCAAATCTGATTTATTTTGGTACCAAAATGTTCCTCATGTTCTAATTAAGAAAATGCCTACCCACACTTGATGCTTTTGTTCACAAATAAGAAAGTAATAGGCGTTTGAACTTTCGAAGCGAGCTGCATTAAGTGAATGGAAAAGTCAGAGGTAATCCAAAAACGCTACAGTGAAAATATAGGCTAGTGATTGATATCAAGCGATTGATATCACTTTTATTTGTTTTTGATATGCAATTAATTTCACTGCTAAGTAAGTATAAAATAAAAATTATTTTTTTATTCATCAGTTTAAACACATGTTTTGGGTGCTCAAAAGTACTGTCAGCAGTCAACAACAAAAGCATGAAAATTTACCTTATTTTAAAGCGCCAATCATGACTGCAGCAGATGACAAATTCTGCAAGATATTTTCTTATTTTCCAAAAAAATAAAGTATGATATTTCATGAGAATCGTCTGCCAGCAGACGATTCTCATATCATGCCTTATTTGTTATTTTTGAAAAAGCGGCAAAATTTGAAATTGTCATCTGCTGCAAATTGTAGGTGGCGCTTTATGGGTTAAATGTACTAATTTGTGAGAAGTGAAATATTCACATCTTAAATCTTTAAATAAATATTTACCCAAAAACCAAGCGTATATCTTTTACTAGGTATCTCCATAGAAACTTGAAGATGTAAGAGAGACACACAAAAGTACTCTCAAGGATTTCAGAATCTTGTGTGTAGCGACTCAACAACTGTACAAGAAGGTCAAAGAAGTCTTTGAAATGACGATAAAAGTCAGTCTGTAAATCTCTTGCTAACTGTACCAGTAGACTGAAATGGAAGAAAAAAATTATATGATAAACAATTTTAGCATAAAATTGTGAATACGTGTTCTGTGCATCTGCACAGTCCTATCATGGCCTTTGTCATTCCCCCTCTGGAAATGATAAAAGATGGGCAAAGGTTAAAAATTTCCAAAATCCTGAACTTTCAAGATGGAAAACGGTCTTTAGATCTACTGAAAATAAATCAGAAAATGTATAATGATCTGCCTATTTCAGCATTTTGAGGCAGACTTTCTACAGAAAGTCAGCCTTAAAATCCTGAATTCAAGAATAATCCTGAAAACTTTCACCCATGTAAACATTGTACTTAGATGATCTTACAACATGGAAGCCTACAAGAAGTATATAAAGCACAGTTGTAATTTTCCATGCCCTGGTTGCGGATCGAACCTGCGTTGTATTGGTACAAGACTGATGCGTGTCAGACCACTGAGCAATAGAGCCCACTCTCTGACCCAGTCATCATTGTAAGCTAAATCCATTATGCCTAAATCAAGGTGTGAGTGATTTGTCATAACACTCCCCTACCACCTCTTCAAGGAAGTCATCATTTAAGATAATGGAAACCCTTTTTTTCAACATAAAATTCAACCCCATAAGGAGCCGCCATCTTGCAACATGAAACCAGTATAAATCATAGGGCAAAAAAAAGAAAATGTCTTGTTTCCGGTTACCCTACCAACCCTAATATTTTGGAGCCTGCTCAAACTTTTTTGAAGACTTTTTTTAAGGATTTTCATACTTTTTCCATACAAAAAAAGTTTTTATAAAAAAAAAGTTTGCCTACCTACCGACCCTAAAAATTTTGGACATGTAACCGGAAGCAAGACATACTTTTCTTTTGGCCTAGATAAAAAAAATCCCATACCGGGCTGGGAATTGAACCGAGGTTGAACCGATACAAGACCAATGCTCCAACCACTGAGCTACTGATTTGACTCTCTGACGCAGTTGTCAGGGATTGAATATAAATTGAAAGCTATGTGAAATATACTACAGTAAAACTTGTGTAAAATAGTCACTCACAAAAAGACCAGAAATTGGGTTTTAAGACCAATTATTGCTTTTTGCAGGTTAAAAAGTATTGCAGAATGCTCCAAGTGGACCATTCTGCAATACTTTCAACCTTCATTAAACTACCATTTGTCATCAAGATATTTGTTTTGTCTATTTTGAGTGGCCGTTTTACACATGTTTTACTGTACATGTAGATAATCAAATTGAGAGTTTAAATTCAAACCTGACTGTAGCTTCAAAAATGTGGTGTTTATTAACCATGCTTAAGCAAGCATGTGTATGAGGGATGAATAGATACTCAGGTTTGTCGAGTGTGCCAAATCATTATACCATGATACTTTGATACCATGATGATACTTTGATACCATGATACTTTGATACCATGATGATACTTTGATACCATGTTGATACTTTGATACCATGATAATACTTTGATACCATGACGATACTTTGATACCATGATACTTTGATACCATGATGATACTTTGATACCCATAGCTCCAGATAAGGATTGGAGGCAATTGGGTATTTACCCACCTCTTTTTGGCTTAATTGGGTATTTCAAATTTTAAATTGGGTATTTCAAGTTTTTATATTGGGTATCCATCTGAAAGCAAATAAGCAAAGAAAGCGGGCCTTGTTTCTCCTGATTTTTTTGTTTACTTTCGGTTTCACTTTCAGAAAGCACACTGGCAATATTAGTATATCTGAGATCGCTATTTGCAACTTATTTGGAAAATCCAACGTATTTATCAAGTCACCTTTGATTCTTCGAACCACCAACGCGCTATTAGAGTTAGTTACGATATGATATTATTCAATTCCTCTGGGGCATTTTCGCCCACGATACGCCATTGTTATTGTAAAGCGAGACGAATGTTGTAATCTTGTAAATATTGGGTATTGCTAAACAGCGATAAGAATACTCCTGGACTGGTTTACAATTTATTTAACTAGATTCGGCGCCATGCCGTGTATAAATTTGTACCGAACAACAGCCTGTGATGCGAAAAACGACAAGCGCAAACTGAATACTATAGCGTCATACGCTACGAAAAAGTTCGGATTTGAGTATCGAGGATTTTTATTGCGTTTTTGTACGCACAGAAATGAATTTAATTGCGTTTTCAGGTCCAAGAAATTGCGTAAATACGCAATACGCAGCCTTATCTGGAGCTATGGATACCATGATACTTTGATACCATGATACTTTGATACCATGTTGATACTTTGATACCTTGATGATACTTTGATGCCATGATACCATGATACTTTTTAAAAGATATACAGTCACAGGAAATTTACAATGAAATGCACAGACAATCAACCTCCATGATTTGAGGACCTCATGCCATAAATATTTTTTCAGAACACATGTGATATTTTTTCATTTCTATTGGTAATTTCTACCTACTCCAGTAAAGCTGGGATGGCCATGCTGTCAGGTACCACCAGATGTTTCTTCAAGGCTTCAACTATCTCATCCTGTAATATAAGCATTAGAGACAACACTCTTTCTATCTTAGGTCAAAAGTAAATATTCCGGCTATAGTTTAACCCTTTATCTCATAGAGACGCCTTTTAACGCTTTTGTAAACAGAGCAGACCCAGATCAGACAGCTCTTGTAAGAGCTGCCTGATCAGGGTCCACTCTGTTTGCTTATGGATATATGATAAGATTATGATCCTACATTAGTGGACCTAACAAGTCATTTCTTTGTTCTAGGTATCAACATGAAAGGTTATATAATTATTCATAGTGGGTGGAGCCAAATACAAAGGCATGATTTGAATATGTATTTTCAGCATATACTCAAAATTTTTAGAGAGACGAGCCATTTCAAACAGAGAAACTACATAAGGACCTCATTGCTAGAAAACCCGATTTTGATGCATGTGAAACGTAGCGCGCAGATCAGCATCCTTGTAGTCTGATCACGGTGCCTAAGCTGTTCACTTCATCTTCCTAGGAAGTACAATAGCTGAAACTTGCTTCATGCAAAAAGTCAATATTCTAGCTAGTCTATGTAGTTGAGCAGGTAATTTTGAACCTTACCAGGTCGCAAACCCAGAAGACAAATTTTCTCACAATAAGGCCCATAGTATGATTTCCATGCCATTAGATAAGTGTATGTAATTAAAAAACTCAACAACATCATTTGTTGTTGGTACTCAAAACGCTCAATTTTATGTTTATCTTGACGTACATGCCTTATAGATTTCTAACATAAAGCATGCTCACCTCATGGTGTACCAGCTGTGCATAGGTTTGTACATGTTGTGAGATTTCCCTTTTGAAGTTCGCTGAAATAGAAAAATGGTATAGCTTTAATAGAGGCTGCATTTTTGCCAAAATTCTAATTAGTCAGTTCTTTCATTTTTACTTGGGCCTAAAAATGTCTTGTTTCTGATATTTCTACCGACCCGCCAAAATGTCTTCTTTTTTTCTACCTCAGAACAAAAAAAAATTTAGCTTACCAACTCATGTGCTCCCTAGGCAAAAAACGTATTTATCATAGACCAACAAGTCCAACTACATGTAGTTGCCAAAAGGTCAAAAAATGATTATATTGGAAACGTTTATGTCAATTATTTGACTGTACATCAACTTATGATAGCTTTTGGTCATGTGTTCATTCATTACCAGTTTGATTATGTTATTAGTTAATGTTGTAAATATGGTAACCAACCTTCTAGTAAAGAAGAGCTGATGGATTTTCGGCAGATATTTACAACAAACTATACAACAAATGATGCCTTCTGACATTAATCTTGTGAGATAAACTAGAATCCTACATAGGGCCCCACATAATTGCCTACAGTGAATAGGGGCAATAATAATGCCCATTGAAGATTGTTATTGTGATCTCAGTGTTCAGTCAAGACTGCATTTTCTGCACCATTGATGCTCTTCCCTTGGGTTCATCTGGCGGCTAGAAGCTGTAATAAAATGTATAAACCACTAGAGGTTTACAGCTTTTGGTAACATTATGAAATGACGCCCATATCAATGTGTGGTATTTCCTGATCATACTCACTATTTTTGCGTATGCGTCAAAATCTGGAGGTTTTCAAACCAAAAACGTGATTGCAGAAATAATTTTACCGTCATATGATAAATAGAATCTCAATCTAGCATTCATGCTCCTATATTATTTAATTCATTTAACTTGTTGTGAAAAACAATAAAATGCTTGGCAAGCCTCGTATTTTATCTCTTTTCCTCACCTCGTTTAATAAATTCACTTATAGTACATGAGGACTCATGTAAGATCCTCATCAATGTGTGGTATTTCCTGATCATACTCACTATTTTTGCGTATGCGTCAAAATCTGGAGATTTTCAAACCAAAAACGTGATTGCAGAAATAATTTTACCGTCATATGATAAATAGAATCTCAATCTAGCATTCATGCTCCTATATTATTTAATTCATTTAACTTGATGTGAAAAACAATAAAATGCTTGGCAAGCCTCGTATTTTATCTCTTTTCCTCACCTCGTTTAATAAATTCACTTATAGTACATGAGGACTCATGTAAGATCCTCTAATACTATCTATTCTACAAAACATGCAAATAATTTACTCACTAAAATGATCTGTGAAGTTAAGCTCCAACTGTTTATCCAGCGCTTCACCAAAATAGGTTCCGGTTTCCTGAAACAATAATAATGAACATATCTTTGGGAGCAACTCTGGATTACACAAGAACAATTTAAAAACTGCTACATTGGGATAAACTTTATTGCATAAAACTAAATGGTTATCAGTATCCAGAATGAAAAGAGTTCAAAAGTATACCCCAGTGCAATTTTACATCTTTGCAAGTTGTGATTCATGTAAAAGTGCCCAGAAAAAAGTTATTTTTGCACTGTTCACCACATAAAAAAAATCCTAAATTCAAGTATACGTTACTACTCAAAATTAATAGGGGTCTAAGCTTGATAAAACAAAGCAGGATGAAGAATTCCATTAGACAAGAAAGGGCAATCAATGAATTAACTCTCTACATGCTTAGTAAATATGTATGTCTAACAGTCTTTTTTGAGGCTGTAGATTTTTCAAAAATCAACATTTTCAAAAAAATCTTATAGTAATAGACTATAGTATCATACCATAAGAATAAATTTTGAACAGTACAGGCCAACATCAGAACTGATAATTTGTCGGGCCTGATTTGAGTCAAAACTGTTTGCAAATGTTAAACGGTAGGGCCAAATAAAAAAAATGAGTGTGTTTCAGGTAACAAGTCTAAAAATTTTAGGTAGGGTAGGCCCACATATTTTTTTTAATTATTTTTAATTCTGGATAAAAATATAATTTTATGCATTTTGAAAGGCATTTCGCCTTTCAAAACGCATAAAATTCTATTTTTTCCAGAAAACCTGTAAAAAATTCTATGTTTCACCAGCAAATTTAGGTAGGGTCGGGTTACCCTAAACACATGTATTTTTTATTTGGCCTAGACAAAAACAGCTCACCTCTGGAGTATCATCATGGTGTCTGATCTGGTGGATCACATCTATATTGACACTGGCAATTCTCTCAGAGAACGTCTGGAACTGAAACAAACAGAAGCAAATATTATTAACTCTGCCTACTGGGTAATTATCCCCACGCTGGAGTATCATCATGGTGTCTGATCTGGTGGATCTGAAAATTTTTAACAACTTTTGCAAATTTTCGACCAGGCATTTGGAACCATTTTCTATTACAAAAGGCAGCAGTTCTAGAAGAAAGGTTATAAAAAGGGTATTTGAAGTCCCAGTATATGGCACATGCAAGATGCCAGACACAAGCACACTGTACGTTATATGCGACGTGTGCATTGGACTAGATCATAGATGCACAACTGACAAACTCAATGTTGTTCATTTGTCAAAACTGTAAAACCAATATTCTACAATAATTACTGTAAAATAAACAACGTATTAACGGTATTTTAGCCGTTCCATCTGCTTGTTCCGTAGACTAAAACTGCTTAAAGACAGAACACATGATAAAAAAAGTTCTGAAAGACGGAACAGGTCACTAAAAATGCTAAAAGATGGAACAGGTCATAAAAAATGCTAAAAGACGGAACAGTGACCTGTTCCATCATCTTTAAGTGTCCCGCGTTCCGTTGGAACATGTCACTAAAAGTGCTAAAAGATGGAACAGGTCACTAAAAATGCTAAAAGATGGAACAGGTCACTAAAAATGCTAAAAGACGAAACAGGTCACTAAAAATGCTAAAAGACGGAACAGGTCACAGAAAAATTCTAAAAGACGGAACAGTGACCTTTTCCATCATTTAGCACTTTAAGTGACCTATGTTCCGTTGGAACAGGTCACCAAAGTTCCGTTGGAACAGGTCACCAAAGTGCTAAAAGACAGAACAGTGAGCTGTTCCGTCTTTTAGCACTTTTAGTGACCTGTTCTGTCTTTTAGCACTTTTAGTGACCTGTTCTGTCTTTTAGCACTTTTAGTGACCTGTTCCGTCTTTTATTGGCATGTGTTCCGTCTTTTAGCACTTTGTTTGACATGTGTTCCGTCTTTTAGCATTTTTTAAAAATCTTTTTCTAATCAGGTGTTCCGCCTTTTAGCAGTTATGACCATTTTCCACCCTGTTCCGCATTTTATGGTGTTCCGTCATTTAGTGTTTTATAAAATTTAATGTTCTGTTCCATTCCGTTCTGTGTTTTAGTAGCGGCAGTGGCTAGAGGTACGGATCCGTACCCCTAGCCTGGGAGGCTAGGGATACGGATCCGTACACCTAGCCTGGGAGGCTAGAGGTACGGATCCGTACTCCTAGTATATTCTACCATGTCAGGCTACAGGTACAGACATATAATCCTGATGAGAAGCTATCATGATGATTAATATAGCTTAATTAAACAAAAACTCGTGTTGCAGATTTACATTTGTTTTGTCCGCCAGCTTTGATCGATAAAGGGAAGCTACTCTATTTACTGTGACGTCATATGTCATATATAATTCAAACAAGTATAAGCTTATACAAAAGGGTTAAAAAATAACGGTAAAGTTAAAAAAAAGAACATAATTCTATATATATTTTTTTTCTTATCCTTAACAGACCATGAGTAAAGGAAATTAATCACTTGTAACAAATCAATTATCTTCTCACCAGCAATTATCTTCTCATCTTCAATTAAAGTAACCAATTAACTACTCGTTGGCAGCTGATGGGTGAGATGAGTGAGCAGTGTCAAATAAGCTCACCTGTACTTAACTAAGTAAGTGTGCTGGCTGGGTTTATTTGTTAGGACCTTTAGACGTTTGGATAAACTTAATATTTTTTTAGATCCTTAGGTACTTATGTTACTTCTAAGCACGAAAAAAAAAATAATAAAATTGTACGGACTGACGAACGGACATATGGACGGGTGGTGTGTAAAATTGCATTTTCCATCACGTTTAACGTAAGTTTTTGGTGCTCAAAAGAACCGTCTCATCAGCGAAATACCATTTGAATGGCGTTTTGCTAGCGGAACGATATTGGTCCGACATTGTGTGCTGGCTAGGTTTATTTGTTAGGACCTTTAGATTTATGGACACACTTAATATTTTTTAGATCCTTAAGGTACTTATGTTACTTCTAAGCACGAAAACAAATAATAAAATTGTACTGACTGACGAACGGACAGACGGACGGGCGGTGTGTAAAATTGTATTTCTATCACTTTTAACGTAAGTTTTTGGCGACTAAAGAATTGAACATTTTCTTCCTTCTGATACTGCTGGATGGCAATTTCTAAAGAGGAAAAATCCTCAAACTGTTTCCCTATGATCAGCGTTTTAGCCATATTGCAAAGTGAGACTGAACATAATTTTCTTGAGAGTTTTATAAATGAGCAGCGAGAATTAGGCGGTTACATCAAATAGTTATTATTATATCTTTAATAATAGGTCTAGATACTATTTGTAGGGTTAGGCTAATTAAGGACGTTCTTCTGATGTCTGTGAGGTTGGACATTAAAATATTCAGCCAATCATTGTAATTTGTTCTTTTAAGTTTAAAGATGCCTTTGTAGTGCGTCATGCCGACCAATTAATATCAAGTTAGTCGCGAAAACATATGACAATTCATTCCTAATGCTCATGATAAAATATTAAAAAGACCATACCTTAAAAGTATTTTCCTTTTTATGATTTGATGATTTTCCCATATTGATTATCTCGCTTTCTATCCTTTAAATGTAAAAAATATAACTTTTAGAAATAGCTTCGCCAAACCATGCTTCCCGGATGTTGTCATATTCATGGAATATAGAAAATGACAACACGAATAAGATCAAGAGACAAAGCAACACGTGCCAAACCGTTGAATATTGCCTTTTCTCTCCTACTGAGTAATAAATCTGGAAGTGGTCTATTGATCGACTGACTGATTGTTTATTGACTGATTATTTGACTGACTGATTGATTTATTATTTGACTGATTGATTTTAATTATTTGATTGGTAGTCTAGACCAATAATTTGATTGATTGATTGATTGATTGATTGATTGATTGATTGATTGATTGATTGATTGATTGATTGATTGATTGATTGATTGATTGATTATCCTCTTCAATTGAGTAATACTGTCATATATAATGTGAAATAAAAATTCCTAAGTTCAAACAGATTTTGTCTTTTAGGAAACTGTATATGTCCGCACAAGAGATCTTATGTGGTTTTAAAACTGTAATAAGAAAACAGGCTGGGATGTGGTGTATAAACCGTACAATTGCCACTGTATCTAAGTAGGTATAGCGTTAAGTATTGGCGAAACTACTCCACCAAAAGAGTCTGGCACAAATTAATTCAGCAACGTTAATGCATAGTTTCGCAGGACGATCGATACTCCTGCCATGTTGACTGACGTGACTGTGTTACCTTATATGTCCTAGTCAGCTTTGTTTGCCATCATGACCATGATGAAGTTGCGTCATGAGCCTTTTTTTTTTGTTTCATCATGGTGTGTTAATTTGATTAGAGTGTTTCTCCATGATGATACATTGCATTAGTTAGATGGCCTCCATGCGAGCTGAACATTTCTTGTACTTCAACAACAGCAGAATCTAGGGCGAAGGTTTGGTACCAGTAAAATGCATTTAAGCCCGCGGTGGCTTAGGCTGCTGTCCGTTCTAAGGCGGTGGTTCTGTTGTTATTGACTTTTTGTTCATTGTTACTCCCATTGTGGGGGTCTGTAATTATTCTATGTTTTGTTGTATGTTACTTAATGTCCGTTCTAGTATTGCAATCATCTTGATGGGGAAGAGAGAGCTGGTTGCTTTGCTTATTTTGTCTTCCTGGTGTCTCGTGATGGTTGGGCGGCTCTTCCTCGCGGTGCATAGGGGTTGTCTGCAGTTTGTGATTGTGGTATTTCCTGATCATACTCACTTACTATTTTTGCATTCGTCATCATCTCTCACCAAAAACTAAGTGAGTATGACCAGGAAATACCACAATCATGTGCACACACTGCAGAAAACCCCATGGCACTGTGAGGAAGAGACACAGGACATTAACAGCCACAAGACAACAGGAAGGCACTTAAAGTAAAGCAGCCAGGTTTCTCTCAAAATAATTGAAAAACTCTATAAAACAACACTAAGTATGGGGTACTGTATAAAAAAGACAAAACAATGGGAGCAACAAGACACAATGAATCAACAACATCCGAACCATCAACTTAGAAAGGGAGAGTAAATGCATTTTACAGGCGCTAAATCTTCGTCCTAGATTCTGCTTTTGTAAAACAAGAAGTTAATCTAGCTCGCGTAGAGGCTTCCTGACTTATGCAATGCGTCATCACAGGGAAACAACAGAATCAAGTAACAAACTGTGATGGAACAAATAAAAGGGCTAAAATTTATGATGAACGAGACGACTTTTATTTTGAAATAGTTAAATTTCCGTTTCTGGATGAAGATATCCCCCAATTCCCTTCTTATGGTGTTTGGCATGATTTTACAGCACATTTGTTTTGTGACAGCATGTTCTAATGTTAGTGACACCAACAAGAGAACCAATTTTTGACTGCTGCTAAATTACCAAAACAATGCTATGCATTTCCTATCTTTTCACCGCGGATATCCAGGGTTATGTTGGCTCGAAAACTTCTGCAACAAGGCATATCAGATCCAGTATTTTATGGCCATTTAGTTAATAAATTCACAAAGAATCGTCCGAAAGCTCTCTTTTCCTGATCAGTTCAAAAAGATCGTCAAGCGGTTATAAAAGAGTGAGATATAGCAGGGATATTATGCGACAGACTGCATACTTGCTTATAACCCCAATTTATAGCTATAGCTTCCTCTTTAATTGCACAACGGTGGGTCAGGCCTCAAACTCAATGACTGACCATAATCCTGATCTTGGCCTGTTAGATAAAGATAAAAACCAACAGAACCACTGCCTAGCAGCTATAATGTTGCACAGTTGTCTCTTGGCTGTTAACTCAAATCTGTATCACTCGTAGTCTTAATTCAGAGTTTATTTTGGATACAACGGATTCGAATCAGAGTGTGTATTTCTAAACTATTTCCTTGGTTTCTGTTGTATAAGCATTTGCATACTGGAAGTAAGGAAGAAGGCAACGATCAGGAATCGATAAAATCAAGTACCACACCTGACACAGGACACCATATGGGAAAGTGACAAAAACACAAGAAAACATCACAGACAAGAGAGCCAAGAGGTCAGCCCTTTCCCAGCAGGTGATCACAAGGCTGCAAGGAACAGACAAGACGGTATAAGATAGAGAAACACAAAAAACAAAAAGGATCCACAAAAGAAGCACTGCCTTCAAACGGTCAGTAAAATAGTTACTGGAGGGTTTAAACATGTTTAACGGTACCAACCTCACACTTATTCATGATGTGGATCAAGACACATATGGGAAAGTGACAAAAACACATGAAAACACAATGTGCAAGAGAACCAAGAGGTCAGCCTTAATCCAGCAGGTGACCACAAGGCTGCAAGGAACAGACAAGCAGCAAAATAAAGACTAACATGAAACATAACTAACAAAATGGATCCACAATCGAAGCACTGCCTTGGAACGGTCAGCAAAATATCACTGGAGGGCTTAACACGTCTGTAGTAATGGTGGAAGCACGTTTGACAATTTTTTTTATATCAGCAACATTACTGCGATCTTAACCCTTAAAGCGCCACCTACATTTTGCAGCAGCAGACGACAATTTCAAGTTTTGCTTTTTTTTCAAAAATAACAAATAAGGCATGATATTTCGTGAGAAGTGTCCGCTTGCAGACAATACTCATGAAATATCAAACCTTTTTTTTCGAAAAAAAATTAGGAAAGATGTCGCAAAATTTGTCGTCTTCTACAATCGTGATTGGCGCTTTAAGGGTTTAGAATCCCTTTTCAATTGATAGTAATTGACCGATTTATGCACAGTTTTGAGATAAAACAAAATCATTGTCAAACTGGTATATATATGATACGGTAAATCATAAAAAATAATCTATAAAGCGATTTTGTTTCGATTATGAAACATTTTATAACGTAACAAAAGCACAAATCTGTTGAATAATGACGCTTTATCGCACCACATTAGGCAAAGAAAGTATAATAAACACGTTTTGTTTTGTTTTTTAAATATTTTCTATATTTCATAATTTTGCAGTAAGGAGTGCAATTACAGTGTTTATGCGCAATGAAAATAAAATAATACATAAACAAATATCATCGCGTTAGTAACTAAAATAATGTTCTAATTAAGTATTGATATTACTGTTATTGCGAATTATTGCTATTATTGAAACTTCACCTAACGGACTATATTAATATAATGCATTGCTCCAAAACTTTGGTTGCTTTGTTGTTGGCTTACAATGAAAAAAGAAGATTTTCTCTCACGATACACTTGGTAAAAAGTTTCACAGAATAAATCTAACAAACACGTTAATTTTGCTTGAATGTCTCAGACTTGTCACACAAAGTTTATTCAAAACTGTGCGACCATTCTAAAGCGGGCAATGATTATGCTGTTTACATTAGGACACAAAAAGTGTTTAAGCCATTTGCCTATTTCATTACTGCTGTTTTTGTAGTCTTGACTTAAGCCCAAAGTCTGCATTTTCTCCACCATGCATGTCCCATAAGGAGGTGACCACCATCGTATCTGTGTGTGGTGGGGGGATTACCTGGAAACCGGCTTTTGAAAGGTTAAAGCATCCACTCTTTTGCCTTATCTCTCTCCACTCTTTTGTAAAATAATCTGCTCTTTCGTATTATGGATCCGCTCAAACGTAAATCTCCCGCTGTTTAGTTTTGTAATTGTCACTTTTTGTCTGTTCCAGTTTGACCATCTCGCTCTGATTTGTTTTTGGCATTTTCTGATCATATTCATGAATATGCCATTATTTGAGGTTTTGGTCCTTACCGCATATGCGCAAAATCCTCCTTTATGCGAGTCTGTGCATTTGGGTTCGCCCAAACATATGTTGCTCGACAATGAGATATGTACCTTAATCCCATGTGCTCGCCCATTATTTCACGACACATTGTATTTGCATGTATCTCATGTAAGGTGAGCGCTTCTTAACCATTCGGTTGCTACGAAACAATGCGTATAAGTGTCCTCAGATGCTGCATCTATAGTTGACATTACTATCATCACAATACTAATTTTAGTACACAGACAAACGGTGTGTGCCCTGATCAGACTGCTCCTAGAGAGGAGCAGTCTGATCTGGGTCCACACTGTTTGCTACAGAGACGCTTTAAAAGAACCAGCAGACAACACACAGCCACAGCCGACATTTAGTCAGGATTAAAAAGATATATAAAAAAGATGTTGAGTATGGTGGTCGGCTAGATGGTAAATAGTCTGTTTGTGGACATCATAAGAATAGCTATACTTTAACGATTAAGATATCATTAACCGTTTAACTATTAAAATATCTATTTCCTTCGAAAAAAATGATTGTGTTATTTCACAAGTCACATGTGCTGAAATGCAAATTCGCGCGTGCATGAATCGTAGGTTATAATCCCTCTCTCTCTCTCTCTCTCTCTCTCTCTCTCTCTCTCTCTCTCTCTCTCTCTCTCTCTCTCTGATAAGAGCCTGATAAAACGTAAGCATCATAGGTAATTTCACTATCAGTGCCAGCCGAATATGCAGCTGAAAACGTCGTCTGTTGATATCGCCTGTTGCAATAATATTTCATTTGTCTTTATTTCAGGTGAATCAACATCTGGTTGGGTCCACAGTGCTTGCTAGAACACCTTCTAAAATACTAAAACACAACAGCAGGCGACATAGCAGACGATCGTAGCCACGAATTGCAGTGAAAGTTGACCAGCAGATATATTAACACGGATCCTATATTACAGGGTCCGTGTTATCAATAGTACGTTAAGGCATTCTTGGATGGTCCAGTGTGGCGAGATGACTCTCATCTACTTGTACTTTCATACTCCGTGTTAGCGACCAGCAAATGCTCGGGTGATAACAGAATTTGTGATGATTACCAAATCCTCAGTGTCCCAATACAAGAACTATTGTCCAAGCTAATGAGTACAGATGTCGATGCAATATAATCCAAGGACTATTGTCCAAACTAGTGAGTACAGATGTCAATGCAACAAGGACTACTGTCCGAGTTAGTAAGTACAGATGTCGATTCAATATAATTCAAGAACTATTGTCCGAGCTAGAAAGTACGAATGTCGATGCAATGTAATTCAAGGACTATTGTCCGAGCTAGTAAGTACCGATGTCAATGCAACAAGGAGTATTGTCCAAGCTAGTAAGTACAGTTGTCGATGCAATATAATCCAAGGACTATTGTCCAAGCTGGTAAGTACAGATGTCGACGCAATATAATTCAAGGGGTATTGTCCAAACTAGTAAGTACACATGTCAATGCATTATTATTCAAGGAGTATTGTCCCAGCAAGTAAGTACAGGTGTCAAT
This sequence comes from Loripinus fragilis, assembly GCA_964019695.1. Taxonomy (NCBI): domain Eukaryota; kingdom Metazoa; phylum Mollusca; class Bivalvia; order Lucinida; family Lucinidae; genus Loripinus; species Loripinus fragilis. The sequence goes on along the minus strand of OZ026517.1, from coordinate 7,070,726 downwards.
GCAACAAGGACTATTGTCCGGCCTAGTAAGTACAGATATCAATAGAACAAGGACTATTTTCCGAGCTAATAAGTACAGATGTCGGTGCAGTATAATCCAATGACTATTGTCTGAGCAAGTAAGTACACAGGGCTCCAGATAAGAGGGTGTAAAGGGTGTTTCAGCATTATTTTTTGGAAATCAGCATTGAAAATTAAATTGAAGGGTACCCTTTGCAGTTTGAGGTTTCAGCACTGATATTCAATTTATGTGGTGAAATCTTTTAACCTCAGAAAGAAAAACACCTAGGTATATACACCAATTGTAGAAATCTTTGATGTTTTCCTAAAAATGTAACACGTATTTAATAAATTAATACTATCAACTTTTAAAGCAAATAAAATGGGTCTTTTCACAAGGCTTTGCAACAGAACTGATGCTTCTAGGACTAAGTTTCTGCAATTTGATAGTTTAAGTAGGGAGTAAAATACTCATTAAATTAAAAAGTTTGGGGTGAAATACCAATTGGTCCAAATCCTTATCTAGACCACTGAGTACAGATGTCAATGCAACAAGGAGTATTGTCCGAGCTAGTGAGTACAGATGTCGATGCAACAAAGAGTATTATCCCAGCTAGTAAGTACAGATGTCGCTGCAATATAATTCAAGGACTATTGTCTGAGGTAGTAAGTACAAATGCCAATTCAACAAAGACTGTTGTCCGGGCTAGTTAGTACAGATGTCGATGCAATATAATATTGGTTTGACATCTGTACTTACTAGCTCGTACAATAGTCCTTGTGTTGGGACACTTGATAGTAGTGAATCGATGTCGGGTACAAAGTCCGCCGTCACGAGTTTTTTAACCATTTTATCAGCTGTATGTCAGTGTATGTAATTGGTGGGAAAATGCGAAATCCTGAGTGTGTGTATTTGTTCTTCACAATCGAACATGAGCATTTTCTGTCATCTTTGGGTTTGGTTGATAAATCAATACACATGTACTTCGACGAGCTGGGCTCTTGTGACAACTTAGTTTGGGCTTGTTTCATGTTTACAATAACAAGACACATTTTATTGTGGTCCAGCATTTGCCTAATTTATTTTTTAATATCCCTATCTTAACGAGTCGTTGGTGTATTTGCGGAAATATACACTATAACATAGTGAATAAAAAGAAACGTTACCATGTCGATTTAATGCTTGTTTTGTCTAGACTTAAGTCAAATATTGGCATAAGATACAAACATGTATTTAAGACATGAAAAATCAATATATCCCAGCAAAATTGACCCAAATTAAGTCCACAGATAAGTTTTAAAATGGGAGGGATAAAAAATAAGATTCCCTCTATTTGGTTGTAACTTTGCTGAAATTACTAGGCAAAATTCACTTTTCATTCTCTTGACACTTATCAGACACTGTTCGTCACTAAAACGTTTAAGCATTGAATCGCTTCGAATTCAACGTTTCTGAAGGTCTTGGCTTGAAATGTTGCAATTTAGTACATTTAAGATATGTTTTCTCGGACCATAGAAAAAGTATGGTGGTGTACTGTAGGCAAGGGACAAATTCGCAGAGAAACATTGTCTGAAGCACGGATCCTAAATTAGCAATATAAGGTCCGTGTCTGAAAACAGACGAATAATATTCATAATTTAATTATGTTCTTAAAACTGAAAAGTCTTCTCAAAATGTGCAGATATTTATGAGGTACTAAAAATTTATACCTTTAATTACAAGTGAGATAATCTAAAAGTGATAAAATGTTTGACCTTTCATTTATCTAAACAGTGGGGTTAATGGCATGATATCCATAAAGTTTTTGATTGATGACTTTTAGCAAATTATGAAAATTTAAAAAAAAAACCATCACGAATGCGTAGTGTGCGTTTTTTACTGCCTGGTGCATTTTCAGTTGCTGTTTGATTATTCTGCGATGAATGGTGGAAAAAGGCCACAAAGTGCACATACCATGATGGTTGCCTGCCAACTGAAGTATTAGAAATACGTAGCAATGTTTGAAGATATTGTTTTGAAGTCAAAACCTTAGGGGAATGTATGAACTTTTTTTGCCCATCATTTCAAATATAGTTCTTGTGAACTCAGTGTGAAAAGCATATAAGCAGATTTTAGTTTAGGATTTTAGTTTACGCTGAGATGCTTAATCCTCTGATTCCCATGATAATCAGATGATAATATGTTAATTTAAAATTTTAAGAGACAGATGCACATTGGCCACATGGTCAAGCATGTTCCTGTTTGCTGAATTAGTGAATTCGGATCTGGTGAGAGAAAAAACGTTCTTAGAGTGTCTCACAATGAACCATAAGCGTCGGGGATATTGTTGTCACCCTCGTCCATCTATCTATCTATCTATCTATCTATCTATCTATCTATCTATCTATCTATCTATCTATCTATCTATCTATCTATCAGTGCCCTGAGCTCCTCTGTGGTCTCTGCTGCGAAAAAATATGAAAAAAGAATATGTCAGGGCATCACTATAAGTCTGGGACCTGCAGTACTGTGAGTTGTGTGATGACCTGGTAGATTTTGTTCTCTGAGACGGGGTCAAGTAGTTGTCTTTGTCAATAGTGTTACGTGCCAGGCGTAACTAGAAACAAATTCAGGAAACCAAAATTTGCTATTTGGAAAGTCAGCAAAAAGCACTTTTAAAATTTAACAAAATTTATTAAAAACAAAATTATCATTTACAATAAGCAATGGAAAATAGTTATACAATCAAAGAAAGTCTAATTTACAATACCTGGTATGTCTAAACTGTCCCTCAGAATATTTATCAACACAAGTCTTTCTGCAGTTTCTGATCCCCAGATTTTGAAGTTAAATCCAAATGAACACGAAGTCTGAATCCAAAACTGAATAATCCAAAGTAATCCAGAATGAATAAGTTAAACAGTAAGTATTCCAATATAGAATTCCAGCACAAAAGGTTTAGACTTTTAAAAGGTGAAATTATTTCAAAGATGCCCTTATGAAAAATTTACTCTTATATATACCCTTTAAGAAAGTTCTAGAACGGTCAAGAAAGACTATTATATCATATGCTATATTTACTTATTCTGGAAAATTCTACAAACTTCTACTGAATTCCAGAACCTACTCAAAGTTTCTATTTGCATGGAAAAGAAAATTCTAGTAAGTTCTGGTCTTTTCTCCAAGGTTCCAGTACCTTCTTAAGGTTCTAGATGATTAGTCATCATTCTAGAAAATTCTTATAACCAAATAAATACCTTGTTTACAATAACTTATTTACCATCAATTTCTCCAATATCTGGGTCAGTCAGAAACTAAGTAAACAAAATATGAATAGATAAACACCATACATGTTACACTTCCCCTCCTCAAAGAAAAGAAAGTTTTATGGAGTAAAGCTTTCTTTTGCATTAATGAACAATTGTATAACAACTAATAATGTAAAATCACATCAGATCAATAAAGAGCAATAGCACAAAACTTAATATCAATAATGCTGAGGCATCTAAGCCCTAGAGAGTGCATCCGGAATGATATTATCTTTTCCCTTAATATGTCTGATATCTAGATTGTGCTCTTGTAACATAAGACTCCATCTGAGTAAACGCTGGTTCTTGTTTTTCATTTTATGAATGAAAGTCAATGGATTGTGATCAGTGAAAATGACAATAGGTGCAACTGAAGAGGCTAGGTAAACTTCGAAGTGCTGAAGAGCAAGAATGAGAGATAAGCATTCTTTCTCTACAGTAGAGTAATTTCTCTGATGTTTGTTAAACTTTTTAGAATAGTAACAAACAGGGTGATCAACACCATTGTCATCTTCCTGTAACAATACACTGCCCGCACCAACATCACTGGCATCTACAGCCAACTTAAATTCTTTATCAAAGCTAGGCGCTAAGAGAACTGGAGCACTTTTAAGTATGGCTTTAAGTTTTTCAAAAGACTTCTGACAATTATCAGTCCAAATAAACTTGACCCTTTTGCCAAGTAAGTTTGTCAAAGGCTCTGCTATGACAGAGAAATTATTACAGAATTTCCTGTAATATCCAGCCATACCGAGAAAGCGCATCAGTTGTCTTTTGCCAGAAGGTACGGGAAAATCTGAAATAGCCTCAACTTTAGCCTCTACAGGTTTTACCAGACCTTGTCCCACCAGATGACCTAAAAATGTCAAATTTGCATGGCAAAATTCACTCTTTGTTAAGTTAACTGTTAGTTTAGCTTCACTAAGTCTGTCGAAGAAATCTCTGATAGTTTGTAAGTGTCGTTCCCATTCTTCGCTGAAGATGATAGCGTCGTCGATATAGGCTTTACAGCCAACCAGATTAAATATCAAGTTGTTAACTAAGCGTTGAAATGTCGCTGGAGAGTTCTTCATTCCAAACGGCATAACTTTGTACTGATACAATCCGTCTGGTGTAACAAATGCTGAGATCTCCTTTGCTCTGTTTGTCAGAGGTATTTGCCAAAATCCTTTAAGTAGGTCGAATTTTGTAACATATTTGGCTTGTCCAATGTTATCAATGCAGTCATCGATTCGTGGGATAGGAAACGTGTCTGTTTTGGTGACAGAATTTACTTTACGGTAGTCCGTACACATGCGAAATGTCCCATCAGGTTTTGGTACAAGAATACAAGGAGAACTCCATTCACTTTGACTAGGTTCTATAAAGTCATTATCCAGCAAATATTGAACTTCATCTCTGAGAATTTGTTTTACAGGGTTCATTCTGTATGGATGTTGTTTGACAGGTTTTGAACCATCAATAAGTTCAACATTATGATAAATTTTGTCAGTTTTGGATGGAATGTCCGGAAATAAGTGCTCATATTCAAGAATTAACTGCTTCAGTTCAAGTCTCTTGTCTGAACTAAGATGAGACAATTTCTGGTCAAGATTCTTTAAGATATCAGAGTTCTTGAGTTTTGACGACGCAGGATCAGATTTCACAAAGTTCATATCTTCAGAGTCCATTTGATTTTGTTCAAGAGGGACAGAATTAACTAGATTTACTGATGAAATAACAGAACTATCCCTATCAATGTACTTTTTAAGCATGTTGATATGACATAATTGTTTTTGCTTGCGCCTCCCAGGAGTGTTGACAATGTAATTTACATCACTTAACTTTTTGTCAACAGTATAAGGACCATAATATCTAGCTTGCAATGGCTTACCAGGAATGGGCAAAAGAGCAAGTACCTTGTCTCCAGGTTCAAAATTTCTATCCTGAGCATTTTCATCATAACGCAATTTCATTTTGCTTTGGGCTGATTTGAGATTGGACCGAGCAGCTTCACAGGCTTTTGATAGTCTATTTTTGAAATCAGACACATACTGAAGTAAGTTCAAAGAACTGTCATCATCTGAGAGAAATTTTTCTTTCAGAAGTTTCAAGGGTCCACGCACAGTATGCCCAAATACAAGCTCAAATGGGCTGAACCCGAGAGACTCCTGTACAGATTCTCTTACAGCAAATAAAAGCAAATGTATGCCCTCATCCCAATCCTTCTCAGTGTCATAGCAGTAAGATCTGATCATGTTTTTCAAAGTTTGATGAAATCTTTCTAAGGCACCCTGACTTTCAGGATGATAAGCTGATGACTTGTATTGTTTGATGCCAAGTTCATGCATGACTTGTTGAAAAATTCCAGACATAAAATTTGAACCTTGATCAGATTGTACAGACCTTGGAAGTCCCACAAAGGTGAAAAACTTCACAAGCGCCTTAACAATTGTCTTAGTCTTAATATTTCTGAGTGGAATGGCTTCAGGGAAGCGTGTTGAAGCACACATAATAGTCAAAAGATACTGACAACCTGATTTTGTTTTGGGTAGGGGACCTACACAGTCAATAATGATTCTGCTAAAAGGTTCATCAAAGGCAGGAATGGGCTGTAAAGAAGCTTTTGGGATGGTCTGATTAGGTTTTCCTACCATTTGACACGTGTGGCAGGATTTGCAGTGCTGAGAAACATCTGATTTTAATCCTGGCCAAAAGAAATGATTCAGAATCTTGTGATAGGTCTTATTTACACCTAAATGGCCTGACATGGGAGTTTCATGAGCCAAATTTAAAATTTCAGGACGATAAGCCCTAGGAACCACAATCTGGTGGTTAACAGTCCACTCATCATCTGCTGAGACATCAGGAGGACGCCATTTTCTCATCAAAATGTCATTTTTGACATAATAGCAAACAGGGACTTGTGACATTTCATTTTCATCTAAAGCTCTATCAAATAAAGGTGATATCTCAGGATCACTGTGTTGTTCCTTACAAAGCTGTGACCTTGACAGCTGGTCATTTGAAATTGAAGGTGAAAGGTCAGTGTTTGACCTTTGAATGTCAAAGTCAGTCTGAATGTCAGACTGACTGGGAGAAAGAGAATTTGAAATCTCATCATTAAAGGACTGACCAATCAAAGTGTCAGCTAAATCAATATCCTGCATCCCATGATTCTGATTGGCTTTCTTTGCCATTGCCTTAGTGACAGCACAAGAAGGATAAAGGTCAGGAATTTCCTGCTCAATAGGATCAGGCGGTTGATCAACACAAGGTGTGCTGGTCAAAAGTGGGTCTACCACAACCTTATCTCCAGCCAAATCATTGCCTAAAAGCAAGTGAACACCTTTAAAAGGTAAAGAAGGTCTAATACCTACAGCCACGAGACCAGTAACTAAGTCTGAGGACAAATAAATGTTATGGAGCGGTACATTAATAAATCCACATTCTACACCCTGGATAAGGACACTTGTCCCAGAAGAAGTCTTCTCAGAAAAAGGCAGGGTATCTGCCAAGATAAGGGATTGAGAAGCACCAGTATCTCTTAAGATTTTAATAGGGGTAGACTGGGCAAAGTCACTATTTAGTGACACGGAACCATCTGATAAGAATGGTTCATAAATCTCCATAACGGCATCAGTCTCAGATGTTTTGGCCAAAATAGGATTCTCATCCTGAATAGAAGACTGTGGTTTTAGCCTTAAAGAGGTGAGACCTGTGGGTTTAGTACTCTCCTGTCTTTCTTTTTCTCTCTTTCTTTTCAAAGCTATACATTCAGATATGATATGACCAGATTGTTTACAATAATTGCAAATTGGCTGGGATAATGGACTTTGACCTTTGTTTTCACCAGAAAATCTAGGTTTGGGAGTAAATGAATGACTGGAATTATCAGATGAATTACTGGGGTTGGATTTTGGACCTGACTGAGGGGAATATGGTTTTGACTGAGGGGAAAAGGGTCTTGATTGAGGTGTAAATTTTAATTGAGGGTTGAATGGTTTCCTAGGAAATGGCTTGTTAACAAAAGAAGTTTTATGAGTCAAAGAATAATCATCAGCTAATCTAGCTGCTACATCCAAATTTTCAACTTCTTTTTCATTTAAGAAAGCCCTGACGTCAGAATTTATACACCATTTGAATTCTTCAACAAGCATGAGCTGTCTTAGTTTTTCATGATCAGAACCTACTTTCTTTGAAGAGCACCACCTATCAAATAATTGTTCTTTTGTTCTAGCAAATTCCACATGAGTCTGGTTAGGTTCTTTCCTACAATCTCTAAATTTCTGCCTGTAAGCTTCAGGGACCAACTCATAAGCCTTAAGAATAAGTTCTTTTACTTTGTCATAATCTGAGCTTTGTTCTAGTGAAAGCTGAGTGTAAATTTCTCGAGCTTTGCCTATTACAACGCTCTGCAAAAGTAAGGTCCAGTGCTCTCTTGGCCATTTCAGGTTTTCTGCTACTTTCTCAAAATGTAAAAAATATTTGTCAACTTCTTTTTCTTGAAATGGAGGAACGAGTCGGATGTGTTTTGTCACATCAAAAGATTTGCCAGAGTCTAAAGGCAAAGGTTTTGATTTAGATTTTCCTTCTAACTCAAGTTCTTTCATTTTTAACTCAAATTGTAATTTTTCTTTTTCAATTTCAATGCGTTCTTCAGCCTCTAGCCTTAATTTCTTTTCATTTTCTTCTATCTCTAGCTTTAATTTCTCATGTTCTAATTTTTCTCTTTCTATTTCTCTTTGTTTTTCCCTCTCTCGTTCTTCCATTTCTAACCTTAATTTTTCATGTTCTATTTTTTCTCTCAGCAGCCTATCTTCTCGTTCTAATGTTTCCAACCTTATTCTGTCCTCTCGCTCTTCTCTCTCACGTTTCAATCTCTCTTCACGCTCTGCATTTTCTACCCTTATTCTGTTCTCATGTTCTAATCTTAATTTTTCCATCTCAACTTGCCTTTTAATTTCTAGTTCCCTCAACTGCAAATCAGTCTGGGTAACCAGAATCTGAGATGTGGCTGAGGAATCAAATATTTCTTCGTCCACAAAGAACTGAATGAGAATATTCTTAATTTCATGCCTTAACATAGTCTTTTTGACATTGGGTAGGCCATAATGGTCAGCAATGTCCAAAAGATCAGACTTTTTTGCCAAGTCTAACAGCTCCTGAGATGGTGACGCAGTAAAATCACTAAGTTTGAATGACATATTTGCTTTCTGCTGGCTTCAGCTAGTAAAACAGCAAACAGTAAAATTTATTTTAAATTTCAAACTAATTTGGTGCAAAAATAATTTCAATCCCTGACGAGCCCCCAATTTCTGTTACGTGCCAGGCGTAACTAGAAACAAATTCAGGAAACCAAAATTTGCTATTTGGAAAGTCAGCAAAAAGCACTTTTAAAATTTAACAAAATTTATTAAAAACAAAATTATCATTTACAATAAGCAATGGAAAATAGTTATACAATCAAAGAAAGTCTAATTTACAATACCTGGTATGTCCAAACTGTCCCTCAGAATATTTATCAACACAAGTCTTTTTGCAGTTTCTGATCCCCAGATTTTGAAGTTAAATCCAAATGAACACGAAGTCTGAATCCAAAACTGAATAATCCAAAGTAATCCAGAATGAATAAGTTAAACAGTAAGTATTCCAATATAGAATTCCAGCACAAAAGGTTTAGACTTTTAAAAGGTGAAATTATTTCAAAGATGCCCTTATGAAAAATTTACTCTTATATATACCCTTTAAGAAAGTTCTAGAACGGTCAAGAAAGACTATTATATCATATGCTATATTTACTTATTCTGGAAAATTCTACAAACTTCTACTGAATTCCAGAACCTACTCAAAGTTTCTATTTGCATGGAAAAGAAAATTCTAGTAAGTTCTGGTCTTTTCTCCAAGGTTCCAGTACCTTCTTAAGGTTCTAGATGATTAGTCATCATTCTAGAAAATTCTTATAACCAAATAAATACCTTGTTTACAATAACTTATTTACCACCAATTTCTCCAATATCTGGGTCAGTCAGAAACTAAGTAAACAAAATATGAATAGATAAACACCATACATGTTACAATAGACATACTCCCACAATGAATCATGAGGAAGAAAAGTAGACGACTGATCCCTCCAGGCCTCCAGAGTTGGCCATTGCACCTCATTGAGCATCTCACCAACACTACTAGTGTTGCGCCACCTCCTGCAGGTCCAGAGGGCTGCCGTCCTCTGCACTTTCTCCATTTGTTGAATCTGAGTTTTACAATATGGGCTCCAAATAGGTGCTGCATACTCCAGTTTAGTGCTACCAAAGTTTTGTATGCAACCTTTTGTAATCCTAGGTGCAAAAGTCAAGTTCCTGCGAAGAGAACCTAAAGTCTTAGTCGCTTTGGATGAAATATCAGAGATATGTTGACCCCAATCCATGTTCTCTGTGATTGACTGAACGTTTTCCAAAGTTTACTGGTGCAGTTGTGAAGAATTTGTTTGTGTTTGTTTCTCATAGAGTGACATTTGGCAACATAAAACTTCATTTGCCAATCTGCCTCCCAAAGGGCAAGACTGCCAAGATCTTCATGCAAAATAAGACAATCTTGCATAGAATGAATGTTCCTTTACAGGACACAATCGTCTGTGAACAGGCGAACCAAAGACTTGATATTTAAGTAATAGATCAGCTCTAGCAGTAAATTGTTGAGTAATAATTCACTGTTTGGAGGTCAGTTGTAAAGATCAAATCACGAGCGCGTAGCGTGAGTGATTTATCTTCGTACAACTGGCCAACAAACAGTGAATTATTACTCAACAATTCACTCACTGGAGCTGATCTATTTCAATTCTAACACACAATAAACGACGAAAACACATTTGAAGTCTTCAACTTCTTTCAACTTTCCGCCATTGCACTGAAGAGATCCCGCCAATGGTTGGACTGTGACGCATACGTTTACATATATTTGTAACGTTTTTCAAGCGTAAAAACGACGTTACACCGTCTAACGCCATGATTGACGTCATTTTGCAGTAGCAATTGACGTCAGCTAGTGCACGCTTTCAAAACTGTGACATTGTTGTTTGATATAACACGATTTTACCATTGGCTCTATAGGCGAGGTGTGTTAGAATTTATCACAACATCAGATACTTAGCTGCATCAGCATCCTGGGTGGAGGTGATGCTATAAGGAGGAAACATGTGGAAAATGTGTACTAGGCCTATATGATAGTGTACGTTAAATGTGTCTGTAAATACGTTCAGTGACAACCTACGTTTTACTACATAGCCTAGGTACGTTTTTGACATTTTGTCAGAGCTCTTGTTGGTAAATATAGGGAGACCGTTCAAGCCCGCCTCAATCAAATTATTTATTAGTTCTAAACGCTCAAAAAAAAAAAAAGATTTAAAAAAAAATTTAAAATCTATAATTAAAATTAAGCGTGGTAGCTCAGTGGTTAGCGCACTTGCCTCTGGTGCTATAGGTCCCAGGTTCGATCCCCGCTCGCGGCGAGGAAAATTTCGGCGTCCGAATACGCTTTCTCTAGTGTCATTTGCAGGGACACTAGATAAGTACATCGTCCTTCGGATCGGGACGTTAACTGGATGTCCCATGTGCATGGAAAGTCACCCCCTCGTGCAGGTTAAAGAACGCAGGTTATAGCTTACTCGATATGGTTACTTGTAGGCTTTCGTCCTGCAACCCGGAGTGTACAATGTGCACCTGCCGATAATGCTCGAAAGCGAGCTCAAGGCAGTATATAGAGAAAGAAATGGAGAAAAAATCTAGCACTCACAGGCAAATGATCACGTCGCCAAAGAGCGGACTGAAGACGGTTCCTTCTATTTGGAACAACAGGTTGGCAAAACCTTTGATCACGTGACGCATCGGGAAGTGGAACGCTGTTGTAAACACAGACTGGATTATTTTTGACATAAACAAAACAAAGTGTAAGTGATTGAGCCAATTCTGATCGCATTCGTTGGAAGGTCAAGAAGGTTCAGTTAAAAATCTGTTCTCTGCGTTTTAAGTGGTCCTTGTGGGTCTATTTTGATATTCTCAGACTGTCTCAGGAATCGAAAATGAAACTGTTCAAGGGAAAAGGGAGTCTTCTCAGACTTTTGACAAAAACTGTCAATTTACATGATTAGTTTGATGCTTTACGATCCAGTCAACAATTTTCAGTCATGTCTGGACGTTTACCTGGGTTGACCAAGTGAGGATGAAGTGTATAGAAGTTAGAACAAAACACAGTAGTGACAGTGTCTCCATTGAGGATTGAGCGAGGGACCTCTTGATCTCAAGTCAGTGGCAGATCCAGAGGTAGGTGTAAGATTACGCCTCCGAATGTCATTTTTGGTTTTGACACATTCTACGGCGTAATATTTATGTGCACATTTTGTTCAAAATTCTAATTGATAAGAGTGGACTCAATTTTCACATCAGTTTATGACGTAACCTTATAAAACTTATATAGAAATGTTCCTTAGATACTTATCTTTACGCCGCTAGGAATGTTTTTTGGAAAAACCTCACCTGATCGGTTTTATTCAACCTCAATCATATGTTTACACATTCTGTGAACGTTTTGAATGGCCGGTCATGATTTTGAGAAAGAGGTTGTTAGGGATATACTAAATACCGAAATTGTTCTTCCACGAATTTTCAAAGGGCTGCATAACCCAATCTACCTACCTACCTACCTACCTACCTACCTACCTACGGGCCTGACTACAAACAGGTCTACCTACCTATTTACCTACAGGTCTATGTACAAACCTATCTATCTGTACCTTCTTACCTATCTATCTATTCACCTACGTACCTGGAGGTCTACCTATCTACCTACAGTAATATTTACCTTCCTACATACAGATCTACCCACCTACATGCAGGTCTAGATACCTTCTTACAGGTCAACATACCTACCTACCCATTCACCCATCCACCTACCTATATACCCACCCACCACCTACCTACCTACCTACCAAATAAGGCATATGGAAATATAATATTATGCTGCGTTGCTCTGTTATATGACTGACATCTGTTACCATTCCATACCTAGCCATCCCTTCTTTATTTATTGCCATGCGTGTTTTAGAAACAGCATTTGTTACTTACAAGCACTCAGGTGTGTAAGTAATAGTATATCTGCATAAATAGGTATTTGATTGCAGCTAAAGGAAAGGTAAAGAATTATCCAAAGATAAGATAGATACAATCAAGTACCAGACCTGACGGAGATAAAATGCACTCCAGACCACAGCTAATGCAATACTTACTATATAAGTTATGTAATTTAATAATGTGTGTACAGATTGCGTTAAAATTGGCAATAAGCATGATACATACCTGGCATAAATTTATTTTCAATCGATTCAATGATAAATTCAAATCATAGAAAATATGAATATCACGCCATAAGTAAAAGTCACAAAATCACATAATGGCGCCAATTTTCAAAAGAATATCACATACAGGCACTGGTACAGTTGCAGAATAGTCATCGGCTACCATGGACAAAGACACCTGACATTAGTGCTATTGAATATTTATAGAATGAGATAAACCGAAGCTCGGCATAACCAACAACAGCTGCAGCAGTCCTTCATTCAGGAATGGAGAAACATCCTACAGGCATTCATACTGACCTACGTTCTGTCAATGAGATAGAGGTGTCAGCAAGTCATTGGAGCTAGAGCGTGTCGCACCAGATTTAAGTTAATCAAAGCTGAATCCTGAAGATGGATCAATGGATTCTTAGGTAACATGTGATAAAATATCGTTATCATATGGTATCGTTTCACTTCTGCTGTGATATTCTTTTGAAAAGTGCCGACGTTACGTGATATGGCAACTTTATTTATGATTTTATTACTGCACGTTCCAAGGTGGTAATTCTTTTGTGCATCATTTGTGTTATTTCTGTCTTGTGTTTGTTATGCTTTCGTGGGCGTCTTTTTATTGATGCCTTGTTGTCCCCTGCTGGGAAAGGGCTGACCTCTTGGCCCTTGTTTGTGATGTCTAATTGTGTGTTTGTCACTTTTCCATGTGGTATCCTGCGACAGGTGTGGTACTTGATTGTATTGAATCCTGATCTTCGCCCTCTTTCTTACTATGAAACATAAATAACAAACATGATAAACAAAGAAGCACCGCCTTGGAACGGTCAGTAAAATACCTTTACTGGTGGGCTTAAAGTAGTTTCACTGTACCAACCTCAACCTTCGTTCAGATGTGGATCAAGATGCAAAAATGTTTTGTTTCTCATTTTACCGGGGGCAAATCTTTGCCCAAGACTCTGTTGTCATTAAAACTAAATTGTTTACTTCGCATGGAGTCTTCTTAGGGAATGCAATGTATCATCACAGAGAAACAATCGAATGAATCAAAGTAAGTGAGAATGGTCAGGAAATACCATAATCACAAACTGCAGACAAATCCTTTATAGTGCCTTCAAGTACCAGCTGCATTAGTTGCCTTTCTATGGACACCTAATACATACAATAATATCAAATCAACATACTTAGATGAAACAAAGTAAAAAGCTCTTAAGTCCCATTCTGCCAGAGCCAAAGAAACCTCCTAGTTTAACCACGGTAAGTACAACCAACTAAAACACCAGGCTCTAACCCACCCATGAAAGTTTTATGCCACAATCGTCATTATAAAGGCCTGACCAACTGTAAAGACGATATAAGAAAATGCAGCCAAAACCACTATATAAAAGCCAAAGAAGCAATAACAACACAAATAAACCTGCATACTCCCTTGTACATATAATAAGGACACATTATACTATCTGTCTGTATCAGTTGAATTTTGGAACGCCTGGAATCGAGAGATTCCCACTGGAGAAGCTTGAGAATTGATGGCAGGCTGCTGGTGTTCCTGTTTCGGTTTGTTGTGTACCAGGCAGCTGTTCTTTGATTTATCTCTAATTTCCGAATCTGACACTTCTTGTGCTGGGTCCAAACAAACAAGCAGTATTCAAAGTTCAAGCGGACTATGCTGAAGTAGGTGTTTGCTTTTTAATCCTCACCACAAGACCTGCGGCTGCGTCTTAAGATCCTGGGCATGCTGTTGGGCTTATTGGAGATAATTTCTATGTGTGTCTTCCAAGAAACGGTAGCCTTGAGGTTGACACCCAGGTACTTTGTTGCATCTTCAGTATTCATGATGTGTCCTATTAGCTTGTGGGAGGGGGTCTGAAGGGGGTCTGGATCTTGATACACTCAGGACACTGCATTTCTGAGGATGGAATTCACCACCCGACTTGGATTCCCACTCTGCTAAAGCATCAAGGTCTTGCTGTAGGACGACATAATCACGGTCCATACATTATGCAGTCATCTGCAAACAAACATGTCTGGAGATGAGATTGTCTTGAGGTCGTTAATGACACTAATCATCTATCATCAATCATTCACACATAATATCATCTAGAATTTTTAGTCGTGTCAGTCTCACAGCATGCCATCCCCCCTTTCCAACAATAATTAATTATAGTTTGAAATACAGTTAAAATTTCAAAATTTACGTTTTGTCAATTCATTTACACATCTTTCTTGATTGTCCTTTTCATGTTATATTCTGATTATTTTGACTAAAAATTCATAGCCATTTCAGTGTGCACTCCATGTAATAGTAAATACTCTCCTAGAGGTGTTTGGAGTATCTGGCACATACAGAATAAATTGCAAAAAATAACAAGGGCCCCAGTACTGACACATACAGGACCCCCCACCCCCCTTAAGACGGGCACGCTTTCTGAAGAACAACCCTCAACAGCCACACTGGGTTCTGCCAAAAAGGAAGTATGTGATCTACTGTTGGGTATCCCCTGATGCCATCGTGGTGTAGCCTCCCGGGTAAACTGAATTGTTGGAACTCTGTCAAAAGCCTTAGAAAATTCCAAGACAATCGTGTCTGCCTTTACGCCGCTGTCCAATGTGGAGGTTAAGTCATGCTGAAGAGTAACAAGGAGCATTCTTCCGCGTAAGGAACGTTCCTTCCGGTGTTTAGTTATACCCCAATACCTGTCAAGTTTGGTACCCTGCCTCCTATACTGACGCTGATGACACTGAGAACCACACGCCATGATGTAGGACAATAACATCTCTCTGTTTACAAAACACTTTTGTTTTTTCACTCTTTAACACATCGTAAGTGTCAATATACGACATACTTATTGTATTTCAAATATTTCAACATTTTTCTTCATGACTACTAATTGCCAGAAGTGCACAGCAGTACACGCAAGCTGGAATTGCATGGATTAAAATACATGACTTAATTTTCATTCTATCGTGCATAAAAACCATAACGTAGTTTGAGCCTAGAACAAACTTACAAACTACGTTATGGTCCCAGAACTAATCCAGAGGGGGTTCGCTCACCCCGACCCCCTTATTTTCATGGAGAAATTATAGAAAAATTAGGAAAAATTAATGAAAAATCAGGTAAAGTTTACAAATCAAACCCACTTTGCAAATTTGAACCCCCTACCAAGAAATCCTGGATCCGCCCCTGCAAGTCAAGCACTCTATCACTGAGCCCCTGTGCTTTTCCATTTGTTTATTCATTTGATAAATCAGACATGCAGACTGCGGAGTGCAGGGTCTCAGTTGGTTAGGCTGGATCAAAGGATTGTTAGTTCCAGCCTCACTGATGGTGCCAGTGGAGGAGTCGCTGTGTTGTATCCTTGAGCAAGACACTTTATCCGCTGCTTAGTATGGGCTCAACCCAGGAAGACTGGTCACATGACTGAAAATTGTTGAGTCTTGACTGGGTTGTAAAGAATCAAATCAAACAGACGTATGCAGAAAGGTGCATGATCATCAATCGTAGGCATAAAGGCTGTTTTCCTGTGTGGTGTAATACAGGTATTAACCAGTAACCCTTACCATGCTTAACCTGTATATGTTCTGTTTTGCAAACAGTGTGGATCCAGATCAGCTGTCTTTTCAGAAGCCAGTTGATTTGGATCCACACGGTTTTTCTCTCTCTTTTTACAGCTTATAACTGGAATGCTACATACTATGTAACATAGTTGATTGGATAAAAATTTAGGTCTATTGTACATAGAAAATGTCTAACATGGTAAGGGTTAACCAAGCAGTATGGTCAGCTGATCACACCACTGGTCCGACCCACTAAACTCCAGCTGATAAGTTTTTAGACCTAATTTTTGGCAATAACTTTTTTGTCTTCAATTTTAGCAAAATGTGTTCGCGATGAAAGTTGTAGAGATGAGTTTCCGCTAACTTCTCCAAAAGGTCTTATGCTTGTGGCGGAAACAGATTTTTGTGTATATAGATGAACAATTTGCAATAAATTGAATTCGTCCTAAATTTCTAAGTCTTTTATTGACAGGTATAATTCGTATAGGCGTGACAGAAAGGGGTATTTTCAAAAATATTCGGAAGCGGTGCATATTCTTCAAAGGATGTGCATAACATCATACTCAGAATTTACCGTGCATATGCATAATCAACTTAAAGCAGGCTCATTTGTAAGAACAAAGGCTGGGTTATCGCATGACGTGATTTTTCTCTGATGCACGTGCTATGAAATGGACGGTTTTGAGATGACCCTGCTAGTTTAACGCACGAGCGAATCAGGCGCGATTTCTATTATATTTGAACAAGCCATCCATCGCTTTAGTAATTGAATTAGGGCGGTGCAATGTAACTTTTTGACTGACATCTTGGACTTGGTTTATTTGCGCTTTGCTTAAAATGTTCAAAGAGTGCATCTTAGCACAGAGGAACCTGCAGCATCTAGGATGTTGGAACCATTTGGAGAAGTTGGCGGAGATGTTCCTGAATACTTTTCATCGCGAACACATTTTGCTAAAATTGAAGATAAAAAAGTTATTGCGAAAAATTAGGTCTAAAAACTTATCAGCTGGAGTTTAGTTGAATCTTGTCCTGCTGTCTACACACAGGGCTCCAGATAAGTTTAAGATTTCTAATAAGGTCTAAATGAAATATATGTGTGGTGGCTATTTCCAGACCATGCCTATTTAAAAAAAAAACGCAACCCTAAACAGTAAAATGGTTTTTCTGTAAAAAAATAAATGTTAAAAAAAATGTCCATTTTCCGTCGCTAGTGTCGCCATGTGCAGTGTTCAATCTATTATGCCAACAAGGCCAATCTTATTCTAATCTAAAATAGGGGTCATTCAGAAAAAGAAGGAATTGTTAAAATACGGAAATATATTGCAAATATGCCGATAATCATTGAATATTATCATACTGTGTATGATTCCTACTGCGCGATTTCAGCCCCATAATCTATCTTTCTTCTTTACTGGCAGCTATCAATGCTGATAATTATGCCTAGGAGTGCTAATTTTCAAATTTGGAGAAATAAAAAAAATATATGTACCATCTTGTGTGTATTTCTAATATATTTTCCTTGTTTCCAATCAAAAGATATATCCTCGGTTGCGGGTTCACGCCTCACCGTTGTCACTGCGTTGTGGTCCTTGAGCAAGACACATTTATCCTAGCTTAGTACTGGTTCAATCCAGAAAGACCCGTCCCTGTTTAACTGAAAGATTGTTGATGGGATGTAAAGAATCAAATCAAACAAACAAACAAACAAATAACCTTGGTTACTTATTGTTATTCAGCAGGATAAAGGTTGCCTTCTAGCCATAATAAAAAGACCATTGTGCCAGACTGCATTTATTATTTTCAAATTATCTTCGATCTATTTAGAAATTGTAAAAATTATAAAAAAATTATTTTTATCTTTGTTTTTTTAAAGAGCAAATGGCTCTGTGAAGATATTCTTTATAAAACAACCTCTCCTTATTTGGAGGTATGAAGATGCTTTCACCTTCATTGTGGTATAATACCATCATAAATGACAGGTGACCTTGGTGACCAATTTTGACTGTAATTATAGT
Organism: Loripinus fragilis; assembly: GCA_964019695.1. Lineage (NCBI taxonomy): Eukaryota > Metazoa > Mollusca > Bivalvia > Lucinida > Lucinidae > Loripinus > Loripinus fragilis. Next base: position 7,052,544 of record OZ026517.1, on the reverse strand, counting down.
ACAGTTGACTGCCATTTGATATTGATCTTCATGGAGTACTGACCTTCACACAGGTATGGATTGGCCCAGCGTTTTTTTACATACCACTGACCCCTTGTCAAATATTGTAGATGTGTTTAAAAAATAGCACTGAAATAAAGTGGTATAGAACAACATATTATTAAGCCGAGTAGACCTTGGGGAGGGGGGAGTCAATTTTTTATTTTGTTGTTTTCTTAAAAAGCGTTTACAATAACCCTCTGGCACAGGATAACATTTCAATGAAATCAACTTGTTTTTATCCAATGATTAATTTGATTCAAAGTATGATATTTTTTAACAGGTTTTTGAAAGACAGGTACATGTACAGGGATTAATTTCAAGTGGGAAATTGAGAGATTTGCTCATTCTTCCAAAAATGACATAATAGGGGGGGAAATCTCATAGCAAAATGTAAATGTAAAATGTAAATGTAATACCCAAATGAAAATAATGATTTTTTTGTTGGTTTTGCTCACTGAGATATTTTCTCTTATGATATTTTGAGCGAGATTTATCCCTGCAAATACATTATCTTGCTCCAATCATAATTAAATTTACACTTCAACTTTGGGCAAACAGTGACACTATATATTTACTTTGAAATTGTTTCTTTAATGATACTTCTCCTTTTTCCTCATTCCAAATTGGTACATGGTGTTGGCTTAAAATGATTAAAATGACTTAAAATGACTGAAATGATATTGACTAATGACTATGGACAATGACTGGGCTATTAAACCTCAACTCAACTCATATTGCACCCAATTACATGTATGTCTGCATTGAATTAGGAATTTATTTTTGTTGATCTACTGTACTCATAATTATGGAAGGTGTTTGACACTGACTGCTAATAGTTAAGTTTACTGGAGAGACATTTTTCTTTGTTGTTCTATCCTGGATATACAAACTTAAAATTAAAGGTGACTAAAAATGATGATTCTAGAGTTGTTTTGGGATTTGTTTTTGTTTGTAAACTCAATCCTTTTGTACCATTCCCAAAATAACTGGACAGTCACTTAAGCTAGTATCTCACTGAGATGCGAGCAATTCGCGATTATTTCGAGACTAATTTGAGACAAGCTTTGGCGACAGAAATACGACATTGCAACCATAATCACATTGCGGTCACACCGAATGGGTGATTAAGACATATTTGCGACAGTCGCACGAATGTCGTACGATTGTCCCACGAATCATTGGCGAATGTTTCACGACATTCGTGCGACATTCGCGAGACACTTGCACGATGTTCGCCCGATGAAATTGCGAACATTTATTACCATCGACCGCCTCACGACGTTCTCCCGAAGGGCGTGCGTCAGTCGTGCGAAGGTCGTGCGACTGTCGCACGATGGCTTTGCGAGAAATGATAAACCAAGAAAAATAAACTTTCTAGCAAGCATTGAAACTTCAGACTAGGAAGGTACTACGCTGTTGGAAGGAATTAGACGGCTGGAAGGAGCTAGATTGTTGGATGGTTTCACGCTGCTGGGTGGTGTTTGGCTGTTGAATGGTAGCAAATATTGAGTTGGAAAAAAGTTATGCTGGCCCACAAGCAGCTTAAGCAAGTATCTTGAGAACGCACATGCTCTAATTGCGCATACGTATGGCATGATGAGCCCGATCAAATCAAAATTGCAATGAGTTCGGATTAGCCTCGTCCTGCGAAAATATATTTTATACAGTTATGCGCACAACAAAGGTACAGATCAGACTGCGCGAATGCGCATCCTAATCAGAATCTTAGTTGTCCGCTGCAGTTATAATTTGTTTATAGGGTTTTGTATGCCAAATTCAAACCTTAGAAGGGCTACTGAGACTAAGCAGGCTGTTGTAGTCTAACAGGGCTTCCATTAACTTTCAAATCCAGGAAGTCCAGACTTCCTACCCTTGAAATTTGGAAGTCCCATTGAATTTTTTTGGAAGTCCCACTTTTTTTCTGTGATACCGTCGCGGTGTGGCGGATTGTCAAACTTGCTTTGAAAAATAAGATATATATTTAAGAGATCATTCTTTGTTCCTTACAAGATGGGTAGGGTAGGGTAGGATAGGATAGGGTAGGGTAGGGTTAGGTAGGGTAGGGTAGGGTTAGGTATGGTAGGGTAGAGGTAGAGTAGATAGATAGATGATAGATTTGTTTGGGAGGATGTTTGTGTAGCAATTTTTATTTTAAAAGCTTGTACTTATTTGTGTAACAATTATTTTTTATAAGCTTGTACTTATACAGAATGAGATCATTCTTTGTTCCTTACAATGCAGATAGGTAGGGTAGGGTAGGGTAGAGTAGGGTAAGGTAGGGCTAAGTAGGGTCGGGTCAGGTAGGGAAGGGTAGCATGCGCTGATCCAGGAATTTTCGTCAGGGGGGTCCAGGTCAACCTGATAAAAAAAGCTCTGCCAACGTTTTTTTATTTTTATTTTTTTTTTTTAGTCCTCAGCTTATTTTACAGAAGTCAAATGGTCAATTTCAAAGAAATCTATCATTTTTCAAGGTTCCAGAGGGGGTCCAACATTTTCCAGGGGGGGGGGACCAACTTTTTCAGGGGGGGGGGTCCAATTGCTTATTCTCTATAGAAACCCATATAACTTGTTATTTTCTAGGGGGGTCCGGACCCCCTGTCCCCCCCTCTGCACTAAGGTAGGGTAGGGTAGATAGATAGATTTGTTTGGGAGAGTGTTTGTGTAGCAATTTTTATTTTAAAAGCTTGTACTTATTTTGTGTACCAATTATTTTTTATAAGCTTGTACTTGTACAGTGTAAAAATTGCAACAAAACAACATTCGTTTTTAATATGTTGTATGTTCGTTGGTTTAGTGCCTGTGTAGAAGGAGCGTTCAAGTATTAAATTATCGAATGCGCAGGATCTACACAAGTAATTACGACGCAGACGTGTAGAGTTTATAAAAGTTATTTCACAAGCGTGCAAAGTGTCACGTCGGCACTTCAAACACGCTTATGTAATTACGCTTCCGACTGAAGCCTACACGTGACACCGGCTGTCAATAAAACTCTCGAAATCAGTCAAGTGGGACGTCCTAGCGTGGCCAATAAACAAAATAAATGAGTTTCCAATACAAAGGCGGGACATAAATCACGTAATCTGGTAAATGTGGGCGGGTTTTTTTCTGCAGACAGGATGTCTCGATATCCATTTTCGGCCGTACTAAGGAATTTTCAGAAGTCCGCGGTACGTCTTTGATGTGTAATTTCGGCGTACGCAGCCGATTTTTGGACGTAATATACGGCGTACGTCCGCCTAACGGAAGCCCTGGTCTAACCAAGACACAATAATAATATCTTTATACTGTAATAGAAATAGAAAACAATTAAGTTGGCCTTATGGAACATACTAAACAAAATTATCGTCTCAGAATGCGGAACCATTTTTAATAACTGAAATTACTCCAAACGGTAAACATGTAAGTAAGCCTTATCAATACACCATACTTATATGAAACTATCCTCTCAGCTAGCAAGAATACTTGACAACTGGAATTAGTCAAAACTGTATACTTTTTTCTTTGTTATTGTCGGATCGACAGATCCAAAATTGCTGAATACAGGCACTAGCAAAACATACTTGCCCAAAGTATGCCTAATCAAGATCTCGTACTAAGAAGGAACTATCATCTCAGATAGGAGGAACTCTTTTAACGAACCTTTGGCTACATAATTGCGAGTAATTTAAGATACTCGCGGGATAGTCGTGAGACGTTCGTGCGAGTGTCTCACGACGTTCGCCAGAACATCGCTCAGTTTAATTTACTCGCAATGTTGTCGCGAAGTGTCTCATTTATGCCGCAATTGGTTCGCAATTCAGTCTTATTTATCTCGCGAATATGTCCTGTTCCAAAATGATTGCGACTAAATTGCGAGGGGTTGGCGACAAGTTCGCGACGGGTTCGAGACACCCGCGATGACTTTGCGACCAATTTGCAAGGAATTTTGTCGCATAAAATTTTTGAACATGTTCAAAATTTTCGCGACTACTTTGCGCCACTTGGCGACACATGCGAGGAAATTACGAATCACTGGCGACTGATTCGAGACTGCTTTGCGACCCACTCGCGATGTTTGTCGCCAGCTGTCGCAAAACAGTCGCAGTCCAGTGAGATAGGGGCTTAAGTTAAGCATTTAATACATGTCGTCTGTAAGTTAGAATGAACAATAACATAGCTAGGAAATCAATGTTATAAAGGCAACGTCGTAACGTCATAACGTTACTAGACTAGTAATGGATAGTACATATCTCCTTCGTTTTCAAATAATGTTTTCGGTTGCAAAGTTTCTATTCTGTAATTTCATATTCATTAAATTTGAAACACCATATATATAGTCGATACACACACAGACAAATTTTTAGTATACATGTATCCTTAATTATTAATGTTATGAACTTATCAATTTGTCTACTAAATGCAATTTTATGAACTGTTGCAGTTAGCTGACTACATGTACCAAAACTCAAAACGTCCACTGGTGTAAGCGCTGCCCGACATTTTGCCAGGCTTTATCTGGGTCCAAACTGCTTGCAATGTAGGTTATTTAACAAGTTGTCACTTGCAGGCAAAGAGTTATTATAAAAAGTTTATCATGAATTATCCACAGTTAAAATTATATCTAAGATGATATTCATAGTTAGCCCACTTTTTTGACAGACTTCTTTATCAAGTTAGGTTCACTAAGGTCAAACTACAGATAAAAAGATAGTTTGAATTAAATACTGTCACCTTTATGTAATACTCTTTTTTGGTACACTTAAAACCAAGGTAAGTTTAATTTTTCCCCTCTGAAAATCAGTGAAAGTAATGCACCTGCCACTTGTAAGCAGATTTTGCTTTTCCACTTTTCCACTTCCAACGAATACACTTACATGGGTGAAAGTTTTCATGATTATTCCTGAATTCAGGATTTTGAGGCTGACTTTCCATAGAAAGTCAGCCTCAAAAAGCTGAATTATGGATCAAGATTATAATAGGTTTTCCTATTTATATACAGTCTGTCTAAAGACAAATGACCATTTAAACTTGAAATTGTGAATATTTAGTGGGCATACTGCAAGTTTTAAGATTGGAGTTTCAAAAGTTTAGGATTTTGGAAATTTTGAACTTTCACCCATGTTCTCAACAAATGAGCCAGAACATAAGATTTTATTGCTTATCCCATGTGCGCACAGTGATTTGCTTACTAGATAAGCCTGCACAAATGCACAGTTTAGCTAGAGGGGTTGCTACTCACCGACACCAAATAGGGAAGAAGATGAGTGTTCAAGACAAATTTAAGACCTCTAGTCCCAATAGATAGCTGGGCATGCATGTTTAAACCTTTACCCCATATGCTAGATTTAGAACATTGCATCATTTTCTATAAATAATTCAAATTTTGTAATATTTTCCAATTATTTTTTTTACATTTCAATAGTTTTTAAAATAGTATGGAAAATGGAACATTTGCTCCTCAGGAGCAAATGTTCCATTTTCCATACTATTTAAAAAAAAAATACATTTCAAAGGTGTTCATCAAGGCGCTTGTGTGGAGCAAAAGGTTAATCAATTTGACTTTATGTATGAGATAAGTACCCAAATTTTCATGAACTCACTGGCTCATATCTTTTTGTGGGGAAATAAGAAAATAGTATTCTGAATGTCTCTCATGTAAAACATTGTCCCTTTTTACACATATCTTTTTAACACAGATTAGATACACATGGTTATGTTGGAGCTCCCAATTTTTTTTTGCCATGGAATTGGTCATTTCCCTACAATTCCTTTGTAAAATTGTCCCATTATAGCACAATTTTCTTAAAACACAGTATATTCCTATGAGGGTCTGGATGGGGGGGGGGGGGGGGGGGTCTGGTATTCACTATTAATTAAAAATTTAGCCCATTATTCATCTCATTAAAATTTTGGGTTATTCATTAAAATAAGACCAATTATTCATTATAAGTAAGAAAGGTGGCAAAGAAATCTGATTATTCACTATTCATTATTTTTTTCTTCAATTCATTAAAAAATTAGGATTATTCGTTATTTTTTAGGCTCTCATTATTCACTATTCATTTTTTTTTGGCTCATTATTCACTATTCACTATAAAAAAGGGCCATTATTTACTAATCATTATACCCCATCTAGACCCTCTCCTATGGACCCCAATCATAGCATTATAGAGGAACTGCACTAGTACTGTAAAAGGCTCTGATATAATTTTAAGAGGTAGAATAGTTGATTCTGATTGTTTTATATTGCAGCAAGAGTTGTTGGTCTGCTGTAGTTCACGATGGCAGAAGCTCACTCTGCTGTGGCGTTCTCGTTCACGGTGACACACGAGGGTGTTGATGTCAACCTTGACCATGAGGCTCTCTGGGCAGTCTGGCATAGTGGCGTCAGGTCCTGGAAGAAAAGACTTGGAAAAGCTAAGGTAAGGCACAGGTTTAGATAAACAAAAATTTTCAGCCTAAAAGTGTAAATATTTTCTTACCCATTAATTTTAATATATGCTTTGGGTGCTCAAAAGAACCGTCTCATTGAGACGGTTCTTTTGAGTACCCACAACATATATTTTGGTTGAGAAATAAGAAAATTAAATTTTCGTTACACACTTTTAACGTAAGTCCTGGTAAGGTAACCCAGTGTATATTACACTGTAACTACAGTAAACTACAACCGGGATAACTTTTTTAAAATCTTTGAGTAGCTCTTTTAGAAGATGTATGTTGATTATTGTATACAATAAACCACTATAGCTGGAGCATGTATATCACTTATTTGTTACGTAACATGTCAGGGTGACATTGAAAATGAGATAAACGTGATTGCCAAATGAAGGTCAATGACATCATTCATATTGTGTGATTAAAGACTATGTTTACCTCATTTACACCAAAAGACTAAAAGTGAAATTAGTGTCAAGGCTCAAAAAGTTCTTTTGGGAGACATGTAATATCTTAGTTCACCAAAGCATCTACAAACAATTCCTTGGCTAGGGTCTATGTTATTGGGAGCTTTGAGATATAAGCTAGAACTGTCAGGGGTCAGATATCCTGACCTAGTTCTGCCATGATTTCACATGCTATTTGACGAGGGTGTAACTACATGTATACTCTTTATAGCTCTGTCTGATCAGGAGGTGTGAGTCTTTCTTCAATGCGGTAATCAATTAAACTCATCATTTTGTGTTACCCTATGCCCAGATTTCCAAATACATCTTTCTATGTGAAAGATAAACTTATATGCTCAATTATGTGCTCAATTTTAGACCTAATCACTTCAACAGCTTTCAGAACTTCCGTTTGAGTGTCAAGTGGAAACTTCACTTTTTCATCTTTTTTCTGATGCTGTTTTGAGACGGCCGTACTAATTGGTCAATGATGCTTGACTCACTGTACATATGTATTTCAGTGAGTGCAGGTTTCCGCAACAAGAGTCTGGAAAGAAGTTTGGACCTTTTCCCTGATTTTAAGCAAATTCCTTTTGTATATATATTTGGCCATCCGTGGGCAAGGCGAAATAAGATCCTGGCATCTTCAATTCTTGACCAAGGTCAAGGTCAAAGATTGATCATATAATGTATTTTCTTGTAAATTTATGCTTCTCCTCCTAAACCGTTATATGTAGCAGCTTCAAATTTTGCAGCTGCATAGGTCACATTCTGTAGAGGACACTTGACAACATGTCATGTAACCTTGATTCCAAGGTAAAGATCAAGGGTCAAATATTGTATTTTCTTGTTAATGCATCTCCTCCTAAGCTGTTAGACATAGGTCATATGATCATCATGAGCTGTTGCACAGTTTCCTCTGTATCTGATGTAGAGGGTACTGGGCAACAGCTCATGTGATATTGACCCAGAGGTCATGGTCAGAGGTCAAATAATGTATTTTTTTTGTAAATGCATCTCCTTCTAAACCGTAAATCTTTGCAGGTGCATAGCTCACATGGTGCAGAGGGTGCTGGGCAATATTTAGTGTGACCTTAATGACTTAATGTCAAGGTCGAAGGTCAAATATTGTATTTTCTTGTAAATGCATCTCTTAATCCGTTGGATGTAGCAACTTCAAACTTTGCAGGTGCATAGGTCACATGATATGGAGGGTACTGGGCAACATTTTGTGTAACCAAGACCCCAAGGTCAAGGTCAAAAGTAAGAAAGCGGATATTTGCAATGGTGTACCATTGACTGCAGTCTAAATTAACTCTGTCTTGTCAATATATTTTCAGAACAAGTTCAAGGCAGGAACCTATCCTGGTTCCCCTACAAGCTGGTTGTTTGTAGCAGTGATTGTACTAGCACTGAAACTTGCCAATGTAGATCCATCGTTTGGAATGATTGGATTTATTCAAAATCATACTCCTGGGTAAGTGCATTATTAGATCCAAAGTACTGCATTCAGAGCTTCACTTCTAAATGCTATATATGGTTTATCTGAGCTAAGTTTTTGCTTCTTGTAATCATAACTCTTTGCATGCTGGGTAATTTTTCATGCTTTAGTCGACTGCTGTTTTTTTTCAAAATTAACTTTTTTGAAAAAAAATTTCAGGAACACTATCAGAGTGACAATTAGTTTGGATCCAGATCAAGTCTTGACATTCTGTTAGTCCTGATCTGGGTCCAAACTGTTTACAAAAGTTGTCAGCAGATGCCAATAGTGGCCGCTAGCAAGGAAATAGTTAAATAGCCCATCTAACCTAGATATGATATCTTTTTATTGAAAAAATTTGTATAATGAGCTGTGCAGACCTGGGGCCAAATACTTTGAAAACTATTCAAATACATTACAGTTACTTTGACTTATCAATGATTACAATTACATTACAATTACAGGACCTGTAAAAATGTAATGATTACAATTACAATTACTTTAGAAATGTAATCAAATACATTACTAATTACTTGTGAAGTTTTTATGTAAAATTGCAAGGCTATATAGCACTCACTTTTAAAATTATAATGATGGGCAGGGTCTTTGAAGTTATATATAAAGCCATGTCCTATATTTCTTAAATTAGCTATGAAATTTTATTCATGTTCTTATTAAAGTTAAACAAATATATATACACCATGCACAGTTCATACCAATGTGGTTTTAAAGTTTGATACATCATACATTATATATGCCTACATACTTTATAGATCTATTTCACTTTACAGTACCACATAGCAAGAATTAGATAGATTTATAAAGTATGTAAAATGGAAATTGTCTGTTACACAACTGCAACCTTTTACTCAGCCAGCTACTTTTAAATTGTTATCACTCAGGTTGACTTCTAATCATCATATTAAGTTTTTCAAAAGTGTCATCTTTGAGGGAACATCTTTCAGGTCTAAAAACTTTGCCTGCTATGCTGAATAAGCATACTACAGGAGCAGATGTTGCACTATTCGATGAAAAAACAGTTATTTAGCCATTCCACAATTCCTGTGTAATAACCTTTGTCCAGTTTGCACACATATACAGGTAGCTATTAAGAAGGTCATTAGTACCTTTTCACATGAGTTAGCTATATTCAATAACAAAAGGTTTAACACCTTTGAGTAGTCTTCTTTTTTTAGTCTGGGTTTGATGAATTTACATATGAAATCAGCTAAGCATGTCAAAATGAACAGAACTAGTTTTGTTTCCTAACATTTCTTTAAAGGCCTCCAGCAAATAGGAGAAACAGAAATGCTGTCAAGAGTGAATTTTGGGAGAAAATGTACCTTATACCATGTTAAGTTGTCTATTGCCATATTTTTTTAATTTTGAAAAAAAGTTTGTTTTTTAATTATTATACAAAATGCATATTAATCTTAAACACCATGTTAAGTCAGAAATGGACTAAATATTTTAAAGTGTGCTACTTTTATGTCCACAAAAGTCAATATGTTTTATTTATCCTGTGTTCTTATTCTCATTCATAGATCTGAATTAAAGTCACCTATTTGTTTCTTGTGTTGGGCAAATTTTCTAATCTAAGTAAATAGCCAAATGTATTTGAAAAGTATTTGAAAGTAATTATAATTACAGCTAAAATATTTTCAGTAATCATTACAATTACATTACATGTATTTGAAAAAAAAACATGATTACAATTACATTTGATTACTTTGAAAATTGTATTTAATTACAGATAATTACAATTACTGATTACGATTACCCCAGGTCTGGAGCTGTGACTTGAGATATCCAACAAAGTGGTATTAGTGCAGTCTGATCAGAGCCTTTGCTAGGTGCTTGAATAATCTATGACTGTTAAGCTACTGACCGAACATCATTTGGAGTTTCTAAGCTTAAAAAGAGGCTGTGCAGGCTCGTCTGAGTCTATTCTATTCATGTCAAAATGTCACATTGTTGGAAATCACAATTATTTTCTTTATTTCTCAATGACACATGATACTCACTGGAAGTGCTTTCACATTATGGGCCAACACATTCTGGAGATTTTGGTATTTAATTATTTATGGCATCCTCAAGCAGCCACAGCTTAGCCATATCCAAGCATAAGCTGCTACGACGCACAAAGAAGAGGTGTAGATAAAGGCTCTGGGGCAAAATTGAGACCACTAGTCCAACTAGATAGCTGCACAGGCGGGTTTAAGTCCTGTCCCGTCACAACTTTTGTTGTCGGCTCCTCTTGGCTGCTTATGTGCTTAAATATGGACCCAGATCAGACTAAGGGAGCAGTCTGATCTTGGTTGGCTATTTTCTATTGTGAATGGGGCTGAAATTTGGCTCTGCAGGTATGACAGATAAAGCCCTGGGGCAACTCCTAGAAAATATGATATTTATCACAGATGGGTCAAGTGAATCAATAATTGTTCAGCTTGCATGTGGATAATAGACTGGAGGGAACTCAAACAATCATCTGTCCAATGTGTCCATGAAAGAAATATTTAACGCTTAAAGCGCCAAGAAAAATTGAAATAGGAACACTTATCTGAATATCTAGCAGGACTTGCAGGTTAATGAAACACTGTTGAAGTCACTGCCCCAGGCTTCTGCTCAAGTGCAGACCAATTAGAGAATGTGTCATCTCTTCTGTACCTCACTGACCACTGATGTACTTATTTACAGGTGTCTGTCAAGAAAGGGTTTTAGTAGGTTTAATGAGAACAGAAGGAAAACTTTTAATAAATGATTAATGACTGTTAAGTGTTAACCCTTACCATGTTGTTGTTGTTGCACATAAATTCTTCCCGTCTCATCACACCTCCTTACGGAGTAAAAGTTTCAACTCTATAAAAAAGAACAGTTTACATGTAACTGACACCACCGTTCTATCTACAGTTCATTTATGTACAGTTTCTTGACTGTGGTAGAAGGATTCAAATTCCTTAGCCCCTGAGCCCTTGGCCACAAGCGCACAAGAAAATCTGTGGAAATCAGAGTCTTTTTTCTCTGGCATGCAGCACTACAATACTGGGTTATCTGACATCGGGAACTATTTGTATAAGGCCCTCCTTAGGTGTAGGTCAATGCTTACAGTTAGCACAGATACTTATTATACTCAACATGCTGAACCCGAATATATCCTGTTTTGAAAACAGTGTAGATACTGATCAGCTGGATTCTGTCTTCTGAGAAGCCAGCTGATCAGGATCCACACTGTTTTCCACTCTGCTTATATGAGTAAATAATAATTGGCTAATGGGTCACTGTCTAGCCACGCCCACAACTGGTTCCTATCTACGTCAGCTTTACAAGAGACCCGGACATTGCCTACCACTTGGCGATACAGTGACCGAATAGCTGTATAATACATATTCTAATGCACTTGCTATTGTAACGCAAAGTCTGATTGGACAACATTAAATTTGCGACCGTATATCCATTATATACAGTCAGAAATAGATTGAGGTCAATAATTAAGTCACATTTTTTTGGATGATGTGTGGCTTTATGCTATGTGCGATGCTCCAATTTGAGACGAAACAAAGATCGTAATGGTAAACAAGTGCAGAAGTGCATGAGAATGGGGATAACCATATTGAAAATGTTCATTTGGGGACAGATATACAGTTGGAATCGCATTTTATGGGTCCACCCACGTATTGCCGTAAGCTAAATTTATGACTGTATATATACGACGATATATCTCCCCAAATTAAATTTTGATTGCAGTTATCCCCTAATTAGTAATTTTAATCCTGCAAGTAAATTGGATAAAATTGGGGAGGAGTGTACATGTAGTTCATATGTAAATAAAAAATATTCAGCATGATACATTTTAAGGGTTTAGATGGATTGAATTGTAAAATTTTCAAATTGGTTAAAATATGGGTACTGCCGTACTGGATTTTGAAAAAAAACAACAATATTTTCCAATATTCTGTATAAGAAATCTGCTCAAACTGGGAATAGATATGGGTACAATTTCGATATTGAAAGGGCCATCTAATGACCCCTAAGACAATCTCTAAAGGAACTTTGTTGATGTACAGTAAATGTTCTAAAATCTGGAACAATAGTTGCCGGTCAAAAAGGCCTAGACAAGCAGTGCAGACCCAAATCGGACACTGCCTCTCCAGATCTGATCATGGTCTTCCCTGTTTGTTATTCTGGCAAGCATTTTGTTAATTCTAGCCCATAACCAACATTTTATTTGAGAAAAGAACGAGAAAAGTGTTGGGGAATTTTAGACCATTTACCATAGAATAGATGTTTTATTGTTACAGGCTAAGTGGAGCATCTGATCATGTGGGTATATATGGAGCCAGTCTTGTGTTCTCAACATTTATATGGCTAGCTAAGATTCTACTTCTCAAGTACATGCTCAAGATACTCCTCATGTACCATGGCTGGATGTATGAAGCTAGAGGAAAAATCTCAATACACACAAAACTATGGCTGGTAAGAGTGGTTAGGCTTTGATGCTAGATTTATCCATTAGCGGTCAATAGCTAGTAGAGATGGTATAAAATCCTTAATAAGTTATGTTATGATACAATACATATGAGCTGTGACATGAGATTTCCAACATGTGGTATGTGCGAACAGCAAAGGCTCAGGCCAGCCTGCGCATATGCGCAGACTGGTCAGAGCCTTTGCTAGTCGCTTGAATATTCTATGAGTGTTTAGCTACTGACCGAACATCATTTGGAGTTTTTAAGTTTAAAAGGAGGTTGCACAGGCTCGTCTGAGTCTCCACTTGTCAAAATGCCACATTGTTGGAAATCACGTGTCACGGCTCATATTATGATGTGTGCATATCATAAAGTTTGTCCTGCTGAATCTGGTTATGTCCTCTATAGAAAATAGTGAGGTTAGATTTATCCATTAGGGGCCATGGGATAAAATCCTTATGTTATGATATAATACATGTACATATGATGATATATACTTATCTTAACATTTATCCTGCTGAATCTTGTTATATGTATCCTTTAGAAACCAGTGTAGATTGAGATAGGCTGGCTTCTGAAGAAGCCATCCGATCAGGACCTGCTCTGTTTTCCATACAGCCATAGAATCCACTGTATTAACTTAAATAACTGGCTCTGATAACATTGGAGCCAGGTTACTTAAGCTAGCAGCTCCATTTATTTCTGACAGTTTAATGTATATCTGTAATCAAAGCATACTTAACTTTTCCAGATAAGTGGAAAGAGGGCAAAGTAAGACCCTTATATAAAAATGGCCCTAAGGATGACACCAATAATTATAGACCCATCTCAATTTTGTCTGTCAAATCAAAAATGCTAGAAAAACATGTGCATGATTCCTTAATGACTTATTTGACCTCTCATAAATTGCTTCATTCAACACAATCTGGTTTCAGACCCTATCATTCTTGTGAGACAGCCTTGCTTCAGATGGTCAATAAATTCCTAGAAGCTATAAATAGCAGTCAGATAATTGGTATGGTCATGGTAGATTTTAGAAAAGCCTTTGATATGGTAGATCATACACTTTTGCTTAAAAAGCTAAGACACTATAACTTTCAGATAAAACAATTAATTGGTTTTCTTCATATTTGTTGGGCAGGAAGCAGAAAGTTGTCATAAATAATATTGAATCAAGAATGGAGAATGTTTTGTGTGGTGTGCCTCAAGGGTCAATCTTGGGTCCATTGTTATTTCTAATGTTTATAAACGATCTACCACTTTATACTAATAATGTAGCTACTGATCTTTATGCGGACGGCACCACATTATACATGGTTGGTGAAACTCAAGAGTATATTGAACAAAACTTGCAGATGGCTTTACAAAATCTCTCTGAATGGTGTAAGCTCAATGGAATGCTATTAAACACAGATAAAACCAAGGCAATGTTAATTACCACCTCCCAAAAACGGCTTCATCTCAATAATGACATTTTGCATCTTACTTACAACAATGATGTTTTGAACTCAGTTGAAAATGAGAAAGTTCTTAGTGTTCACATTGATAACAATCTTACCTGGTCTATTCATATTAATAGTCTAATCAGTAGAACTGATAAGGTTGAACTAATTGCAACAGAATTTTTTCAGCAATCCTGCGACTATTTGGGTTATCTTGAGCAACATACTAAAAGTTGCAAGTCCTATCTTGTGGGGAAGTATATATATTTTCGACTTAAAAATGATCACTTTTATGCCTAAAGTGGCCATTGAAGATTATTGTTGTCATTTGGACACTTCTTCTACAGTTGTGGCAAGTGATTTATGCTTTGATTAAAGAATTTGATTTGATTATATGAGTATTTCACATGATAAAAAACATATCAAACCATATCAAATGAGCCGAATTGTTAAAAATCAGGGGTTGAATTACCCCACCCACCATATTACAATTATATTAAGATAAGAAACATAATAGTTCTGCTTACTTTTCTATTACAACATTTAAGTATTATCTTATTAGTGTTGAGGTTGTTGTGATTGGACTTAATGACCGAACAACATATCATATGGTATTACAGTTATATACGTTACTTACTTGCAAATGTATTTATATTTAATGCAGTTCTATCTTTAGACCATAGGCTGCCAAAAGACCTCTTAGGAATCAGGTTTGTAGACTTTGTTTTCTAAAACCACATTTTACTAGTCACATAATAAAGTATAATAGCTCTTTAGCGGTTGAGGCGATACCCTGCAATAGCACAATTCACTATGTTACCCTAAAATAATAGGAAATCCTATAGTGTTATTATATCAAATTATTCCTTATTCTTACATATCAATATTATCTATATATTGAAAGCAAATGATTAGTAATATGATTATACCTAATTTAGACACCTGTTATTACAGTTATATACGTTACTTTCTATCAAATATAATATTTTAATGCAATAACCACTATATGAGTTTACACTACTAATGTATGTAAATTACTGTCATGAGTGATGAGAGAAATGATGAATATTGTAATATTTGAAAAAACGAGTAACTAAGAATAAAACCCAACAAAGCATTACTGATAAAAAAGGAAGAAACTTGAACCCTAATCACATAAAACGCCATTTCAAGCCAGAGTGTTAACAGCTTTTATAGAAACTACTTATATTTTATGATCAAATTATGTTTCTTAAATGCTTACATGTTATCTTTTTATCGCTCTGAAACATTTGTGTTTCCTTCTTTATGTCTTTGAAATGATATATACAAGATATTTTTAACTGGCTACAGCTTAAGTTAAATGAGACATTGATATAAAACAATTGTAGTTGCCTTGTAAGCCACCAAAATGCTTAACAGCTATCAACTACAACAACTATATTGATAATACTCAGGGACAAACGCTAACTCAAAACTCCTAAAATTACCGTTGTCATTTCAAACAAAAAACTTTTTTTATTGTAACGGTTACTGCCCCACATATGGCACACCTATCCATATGGCTATAATCGCTTCATGTCCTAAGTATATCCAGTTTGGTGAAGAAAGAATACAAAATATTTTAGTAACATTTACAAAAGGTGTGCTTACGAAAATGGTCACACTTATCATATGCTTTGTCTGGTTCTACAATGTTGTGAAGCATTGCAACAGGGCAGATTTTGTTCTTAAGCTTCTTTTTGGTAATTCATTTGAAAGATCTAGGCTTATTATCTTGAAAAAAACTCTCTTGCATTGTAAGTATTATATTGTAGCCATTGCAAAATGAATGGACTCCAATAAATTATTGGTAGTTTTGTTTTGCATTATTTCTATCAATTAGACTTAGTCTAAGCGTGACATTTTGCTCACATAAAATCATTTTGATTTTGCTCACATAAAATCATTTTGATATTTAGCATGTCAAATGAGAACATAATCATTCATACAAAAATTACATCCAATTCATCCTTTGCACATTTCAAAGCAAACTAAATTGATTATAAATAGTAAACAAATAATAAATCAAACAAGCAAGCACATTTGGTTTTGGTTCATAACCCAGTATTGAGCAATGAAGGGGCAGGCGATCCTGTAAAAATGTGTAGTTAGACACAACATAACCTTTGCTGCTCTTATACACAAAGTTAGTGTGTAGATGAAGATATAGGCCAAATTTTAGAACGCTATCTTCGCTGCATCGGTATGGGTGATTAAAGATGCATTTGCCATGTGTGATAAGAACCCAAATCTCTTGTGCTGCTCCAAATTTTCATTTGAGCTTGTATAAATTACATAAAAAGCGTTCAACATTATTTTTTCATCTAAAGGTAACGAAATTTATACTTTTACTGCTGTCAAAGAACAAATTGACATGGTATTGAATATTTGATATACTATATCATACACACATAACACAAATGAAAATAGAAATACAGCTTTATCAACCTCTGAGATTTATAGTAACCTTAATACAATACACAAGTAAAAGAAATATGATTTCTTATGTTGATGATCGAACAAAAGGAAGCATGGTAAAAAGATATGTATATATACTTTCATTAAGTTTATGTGTACTTTCTAGACATTACATGTAAGTCTATCATTGGTGACAATGACTGTACTGAATTAAGGGCCCTCTAAATGCTTATGTTTGTTAGAACAGTTGATTTTTTGGCGTGTGTCTTTTAATCAATACCCTCAACATTTTTGGGTGCTTTTATATAATTTCCTATTTAGGAGATGGGCAGTCTTATTAAAGCCTTGGCTGCTCACGTGTAGTGTATTTGTTTATTGCTAAGAAGGAAAACATTTCTGATACATATTACAGTAAAAAAATGTGTTGATTTTGATTTTATTCCACTTATACATAAAGTCAATACACTGGTGAGTTTACAATTCATTCTAATGTTTTATATACATATACAGCTATGTTATCAAGGAATCCATTTACAATATTCCTGTAATAATTTGGCTATACCACATTCTGTATAGTGGAAATTAGCATCAGCTATATAGGCATTGTTAGCTAAATCTAAGTAAGATCTCATGACTGCACGTTTTTTAAACTATAAATTTTCCATCTAATAAAAGTAAACTGTTACTAACTGTGTTTGTATAATGTAAACAACAGTAAACTGGGTACACCAAATATTTTTTTAAATAACTGATTAGATTTTTTTTTTCAATTAAGTTATTCTTTCAGATAAATATTATAAAAATCTACATCCACACATATATTAGCTTTTCAGGCCCAATTATATACTGTCTTTAACAGTTTGGACAAACATAGGTTCTTATGATATATCTTATAGGGTTATATATGTAACTTTGATATATTTGACAGAAAATGGGAATGTATTCTTCTGCTGTAATTAAAGAACTTTCCTTTTATTTGTTATGAGTTTTTAAATCTTTAACTTTAGACAAATCAAAATAATTATTTTGAAGATAAAAATCGCCCAAAAATTTACTATTTCACAAATTTAAATGTGTGTAGATATATCGACTTTAGTGTATAGAAATAGTTTCTTGAGAATAACTGATAATTATTTTAGGACAAACTGGTATCTTGTTATAAATTTAACACAAAATCTGTTTTTGAATGAAATAAAATACCATATTATCTATAAGATAAGGTATTTAGCAGTATTTGTTTGTTTGTTTGATTTGATTCTTTTCGTCCCATCAACAATCTTTCAGTTATAAAGGGACGAGTCTTCCTGGGATGAACCAGTACTAAGCTATGATAAATGTTCTTGCTCAAGGACGCAACGCAGTGTCGCTGTTGAGGCTCATACCCGCGGCCCTTCTGTCTTGAGTCAAGCACTCTACTACTGAGCCACTGCGCTTCCATTTAGCAATATATATAGCAAGTCTCAAAGTTTGTAATGTATGTTATGTATTTCCGCACAAGCAGCAATATGCTACTTTACACCAGAAACGATGTTATGTATAGCTTTTCAATGTGTTAATCCATCAAATGTTCATATATGGGTTTTAAAAATCAATAAATAGCATAACATGATAACTTTAAAAGTGAAAAGGTTCTTACTACATTCAACATTTAATTTGGGATCATCATATATTCAACAGCTTATAATTCTTAAAGTATTTATGATATAAACAAGCTGCTTGCAGTTTTGAAATAGTCAGTTAATTGTGGTTTAGGAATGTTGTATCTAAAACCCAAATACTCATTAAAAAGCTTATTAAATGAAACTATTGAACACATTTAAATGATTTCAATAGGTGTAGTTGGAAATGTAACGTAAATGTCATAAATAACATAAATGTGAGTTCCTGGAAGCAAACAATTTATTTTGATACTTGTTTAGGCCTCAAAGTAAGCTGTCGGTTGTAACGAACGACTGTATGCGTCAGTTGGACACCACCTGGATACCATTTCTTATTCAAATGTCGCAATTTTGTTTTTAAAAGTAAAAAAATGGGGTAGGTGTATAAAACGTATCATCCTGAAAAACTGCTACCACAATTTGACCGTACAATGTGTATAGAAATGTTGTAGAAGGCTAGTTTTAACTAATAAAGTCAACCCTTTTCTGGCAGGAAAATTGTGCCAATCGAATTTTCAAATATTTAGCTCCTCGACTTGTAGTGAGGCTGATTGATAATATGACTTTTAAATATATGAACAGCAATAGAAGGGATGTGAGCTTTAATCTTAATAAGGTTACATACTTTCATAAAGATTATTCTCTCCCTGCCACTAATTTTCAGTTACTGATGACAGAACACGGTGTTCACTAAGTTCTGGTAAACGACTTGTGGAACGGAGCAATGATAACTGACCATCATGGTAGGATTGAAAAAAAAACTGTTGAAAGCTAAATCGTCCAATCACAGCAACATCAACAACAACTACTACTACAACAACAACTGGTATATTTATTGTGAGAGTCACTATGGGTTATCAGTTTGTTATGAATGTTAGAATAATACTATTATATTGTAATAGAAATGTAAACAGAAATAATTGTGTTTCTAATCTTAATATATTGGTGGGTGGGGTAATTCAACCTCTGATTTTTAATATCTCGGCTCATTTTATATGATATCATATGTGTTTAATAACATATGTATAATGTGTATTACTCATATAATCAAATCAAATTCTATAATCGAAGCATAAAGGACTTAAAACACTTGCAGACGAAGTG
Source organism: Loripinus fragilis (assembly GCA_964019695.1). Lineage (NCBI taxonomy): Eukaryota > Metazoa > Mollusca > Bivalvia > Lucinida > Lucinidae > Loripinus > Loripinus fragilis. The sequence goes on along the minus strand of OZ026517.1, from coordinate 7,033,053 downwards.
ACCCATTGAATAAAAATGATCTTCAATGGCCACTTTAAGCATAAACGTGATCATTTTCAGTCGAAAATTTGAACACTTCCCCACAAGATAGGACTTGCAACTTTTAGTATGTGATCACAGACATATTTATATAGCAAATACCACTAAGTGCATTTCTGTTGCAATTAGTTCAAGGTTAGCCTAGTTTTGAAGCCCCACCGACTAGTCTATAACAGTGTTTCAGCTTGACTAAAATTTACTTCGGACATTTTGTCCGAACAGCCCCAATATTGTTCGGACATTTAGAATTTTTTTAGGACATTTTTCCGGACACTCACTCATGCATTTTATTTTTTTCCACCATTAATGGAAAATGTCATCTGCTTATTCATCTGCTCATGTTTTAGCCAGTATTTTCCCTGAAAAGGTTGTTTGAGCATTCACTTCAGCCTGGAAGCCTGATGACACTGATAAAATGATGCAGTCTGATCTGGGTCAACACTGTTTGCAATATACTATATGAACAGAAGGCTATCTGAGTTTATCAGCAGATGACTAAGCAGAGGACAAATACCTTTGAAAACTTGCTAAAATGGAATAGGAAGAACATAATCTTCAAAATGACACTTTATTCTTAATGTGAATAACAGGTTCATTACAAATTTCAGATTCAAGTCAGTGAGAGCTGACATACTGTCCTACAGTGACATAAGAAAAAGGCTGTTGGGTGCAATTTCTTAATTTCAGGTCTTGTTATACAAAACAATTAAAGAGGACCTGATCATCTAGTTGAAGATCTTCCTCTTTCTTTGTTTTCTATACAACTCCAATGCAGAATCAAAATCAAACTCAGACAGAGATTTCCCTGCAGCCTTAATTCTTATGAGAATGTCTTGAGTTTCTGGAGTCAGCCTGTTTCTGGTTGAAGTTAGGATGCTGTTCTGAATACTGAAACCCCTCTCACAACCAGATGTGTGTATGGGGCAAGTGAGAGCAAGATGGGCCAGTTTTATCATATTTGGATATTCATCTGGACTGTATTGATTGATCAGGTTCCACAGTTTCTGGGTGTCATCTCTGGGGTACATGTGAGCAACAACTCTTGGTTTCATTACTTTCCATTCTTCTATAGTAGCTTCAGGATCAATAAGGGGTGGGGAGGTTGTTGACTTTTCCTCACTCCCATCTTTCCATTTGTGTGTTTGAGGGAAACCATAATGAGCTGCAACTTCTCAATCTGGTCATTGCCCCAGATATCTAAGTCTTCAGAAGAAAGGAAACTCAGTGGCCTCATTGACAACACACCAAAGGCTGTCATGATGTCAGTTCCACTAAACCGGTCATTGATGTTATCAACTGGCTTCTGAATGAACTTGCACTTTGCTGACTGGACATGATCTTGGGGACAACCTGATATTTCATGACCAAAGTATAGCCCATCCTGTAGATGTTCTTTCAGTAGTTGTTCATGGGGCCCACTGTCAGTCAGTAGCTTTTGGAGATCTTTAACGCAGTGGTCTATATTAACCTGAACAAGAGCAAGGTCAACATATTTTCTTTCTGGAAGAACAAACTCAGCTTTGTCACATGAGGAATGATGTCCATCATTATGTATGTCAAGCTAATGAACTTAAGGCAAGCTACCTTTATCTTTAAGTGTACAGCCTTAGGATCTTTGAGGGTGGTGTCTGCAAGGTATGTTAATAGGGGCTCCAAGGTCCTGTAAACTGCTTGAAGGGCATCATAGAAAGACAGCCACCGTACACTGTGCACCTCCTTATATTTTAGCTGTGGAGCACTCAGAACCTTTTCAATTTCAGCTAGTCGAGACTGTTTTCCAGATGAGTACTTAAAGTAGTAGTAGATTGAGGTAATTGATTCCTGGTAATCCTTTAAGGCTGTGATATTTTCAGCTGCCTGGCTAGTGCACAGGGCAAGCCTGTGGGCTACACAGTGAACATTAACTAAATGTGGATTTTGTCTAAGCATCATACCAGTTACCCCCTTGTTTTTTCCAGTCATGACGCTGGCACCGTCAGACCCCAGACCCAAAATTTTACTTGCAGGAACCCCACGCTTATCCATTTCTTGGAAGATCTCCCTGGCTATGGCTTCCCCAGTTCCCTCTGTTATTTTTTTATTTGTTATATATTCAGTGGAAACAGTCATGCTCTTTGGGTCACTGATTTGCACGTGCATACAGTACTAATCGCTTATTTACAGCTATATCTGTACTCTGATCTGCTAGAACGGTCACAGCTGGAGAGGCAGATAGTTTTTCCTCAAGGTCTGTTTCTAAGACTTTTGATATGGCCTGCAAGAATTCATGGGCAGAGTAGGAAGATTCATAAAGAGTTTTGCTTGCATCTTCGGACAATTTTAAATGTTCAATGTTAGCAGCTTTCATTCTTCTTAAGAACTGGATAAATGATTTGAATTTTATTAAAGCAATACCCTCAGAGGCAAGAAAATATGCTGTTTCTAGAGCAACAAGGATGCCCTTCTCTGATTCAGAATGGGCATTCTTTTCAGCATTTTTCATATCTTTTTCAAGAACTGGTGCAATCATTGCAGTTTGGTGGTCATTTGATTTTTGGTGGTCTTCCATGTTTGAAGTTTTAAAGTTGGAACTACCCCTGGTGAAAGCATTTTTTCTGCCCCTATCTGTACAGATTTTACAAGTCATAACTTTTTTTGAGGTATCATATTGAAGCCAGGGGTAGTTCTGCTCCCATTTTGGGCGGTAAGTGCGGCCCGATTGATTTGCTGGCTTTTTATTTGATGATGAAACCGGTTGTTGAACGGTGCAAGTGGGTGGGTTAATGGTTTCACCACTACCGGTGGCCGCTGCAGACTCATTAGCCGCGATAGGTGGTTGCTCAGGTGATGATGCAGTGGGTACAGTGTTTTTGGGCATAAAAAACGTGAGCTTCTGTTGTTTCATGGCGGCAATTAAGATTTTTAGGAGATTTATCGGTGAATGACAATACAAATGTGCTGTCTGCTTCGAGAGATAAAATCAAGGGAAGAAACTACGACAACGGACCAATCAGGGAGCGCATTACAAATACACCGTGACTGGTTACCTTAAGTGAACGCGTAAATAAAAGTAAAAACCCTGCGAACCGGTCAACAGCTTAAAGAAACTTGACCAATCAGCGATCGTTTTATAAATAATAATACTATTTTATCACAGTGCATGAACTGTGTCACGAGTGTGTTTTTTACGAAATTGCTACCGAAAAACGTATCGGACAAACTGTCCTTGCTGGACAGCAAACTCTCGGACATCTGGAATTATTTTCGGACTATGTCCGTGGGCTGATGGCAAACTGAATCCCTGATTAATTTTATTGCTAAGAAAATTTCTTCAAACCTATGGCCATTATCCAAATTGAAGGACTATTTATCCACTGAACACAGAGTTCAATTTTACAAAACATATATTCAACCCCACATTGACTATTGTTCTACAATATGGGGAGGAACATCTCAATATAGTCTTAACAGAATTTATATGCTACAAAAAAGAGCTGTTAAAATCATTGTAAATTACCAATATGATAACATTGCCAACAGTATGGATGAGCTTAAAATTTTAAACATATATGAACGCATTTTCCTCAGGAAGGTTAAATTTATGTTTAAAGTTTCTAAATCTGTCCTACCCTCATATATAAATGAAATGTTCTCTTTTCGACCTTTTAATGAAACTCTTCAGTCTCTAAGATCAACAGGTGCATTGGATTTTTTATACTCCAAGACCACAAAAAGAAATTTTCAAACAAAGCTTAATTTATTCAGGTCCAGTCATTTGGAACAACTTACCAGACTGTTTAAAAAATTTAGAAACTGTCGATTCTTTTCATAGACATTGTATTAAATGGATGAAATCCAGTCTATCTTTCAATCTTTGAAACTGAGGCATTATGTCCGTATGAACATAAATTTTGAATGTAAAATTGTGAATATGTTTTGTTCCCCAGTTTTAACAGTTAGTTTGGTGCTTAAAAGATCTGTCTCATTGAGACGCTTCTTTTGAGTACCTAAAACATATGTTTGAAATTTGGTATAAATATTTAAAGCACTTTTATCTAGAGGTGAGATATCTATAATTGTTTATGTATATAAAGTGAGCCTGTGTGTATGTAGGTTTGAAAGTGCTCCATGCTGCTTGTATTATTTTGTATACATGTAAATCATCTTTGTACTTTATACTTGTATTCTTTTTTGGCAGTAGTTTATAGAGGGCCTCATGGAAGATTAGCTTTTTTTTTGCTAAATGTGTTACCCTCTGAAAATAAAGACTATTATTATTATTATTATTATAATGCAGCTGAACTGGTTGAAATACAGAAATGAATGTGTCATATCATTTTATACAGCAGGACAAGGGTTAATACTCGTATACTGTTTTGTTAGAGTATAGTTATTATGTTTCTGTCAAAATTATGTCCAGTGAAGGGGAGTGTGACATTATAGTTTTTGATGAGTCCCTTTTGTGATTGTAGTGGCATCAGCCTGACTGCATTACCTCAAGTACCAGCTCAATTGTGGATTTTACTAAATGTGCATGGATATAACATTGGGATATAATGTAGTGTTGATTTGGTTCTGGTGACCTTGACTCAAATTTCAAGGTCACTATTGGATGGCCTAAACTTGCTTGTGTGTTCTGTATCCCCAGAATTGCTGGATGAATGGCCATCTATTCATACAAGTTGCAAGTAACACTTGTGTACAATATTCCACTTTTTTCATGAACCAGTGATATTGTTTACCTTTGACAGGCCCTGGTGCGTGTGTTTGGTGGTAGAAAGCCAATGTTGAACAGTTACCAAGCCTCACTACCAAAGCTAGTTTTACCATCGGTGGAAGATACGATGAGGAGGGTGAGTTCATTCATAAATTTAGCCATTAATTCATAAATTTAGCCAGTTCACAAGATACCGGGCCACATAGCGCAATTGGTGGCAAGGCTGATTGCAGATCCAGTGGTAGTGAGTTAGACCCCTACCCAGTCTCATGCTTTCGTAGTGATTACTAATGAAATTTTTGCTATGGTCATTCTCCTCCTTCTGCTGATATAAGAATGGTTGGTGTCAGTTACAAGCGAAAATATATGCACAAAGTACTTGTTAACTGCTTCTAAAGTCAATCTTGCCCAAGAAAAAGTGTGGTTAGATTAACTGACCATCTCAACATGAACACAGATGTAGACTGGGATGTAACACCACAAAAAACGGGCCATATAGCACAGTCGGTAGACTGTAGATTTCGGGATCGTGATGTCGATCCCAGCCCAGTCCTATACTTTTGTGGAGATTGATCATGAAGTAATTTCTATGGCCATTCTCCTTCCTTCTGCTGGTTAAGAAGGGTTGTTGTCAGTTACAAGCGAAAGTATGTGCACGAATTACTGGTTAACTGCTTAGTCAAGCTTGCCCAGGAAAAAAAGTGTGGTTAGGTGAACTGACCGTCCCATAATGACCATAGCTGTTGACTGGGACGTAAAGCAATAAAAACAAACAAAACAAACTGCTTAGTCAAGCTTGCCTAGGGAAAAAGCGTGGTCAGATGAACTGACTGTCACGACATGACAATAGCTGTTGAATGGGACGTTAAGAATCAAACCAAACCAAAAAACACACAAACAAAACGTTCACAAGATTGTGTTACTTTTCGCATATGTATGTATAGTAATCTTTTAAGCATGCATATACAGCTATCTGTTAGGGTTAAATACCTTAGGAGTGAGTAAAAAAAAATCTTATTAATCAACCAAAACATATGTTGTACGTACTCAAGCAAGCACCCATAGCATATGTTAAAACTGATGTACAATTTTAAGCTCAAAACTAAATGTTTATCTAAACCTGTGTTATGCAAGAATGTTGGTTTATTTTTCAGTATCTTAGAAGTATACAACCACTAGTGGATGAAGAGAAATTTAAGAGAATGTCTAAACTTGCCAAGGAATTTTCTTCAGGAATAGGCAAGAAGCTGCAGAGATATCTTTTCTTGAAGTCATGGTGGTCAACAAACTATGTAAGTTATAAAAATCATAGTCAGGCCTATAGTTTAAAAGAGTGTGTACCAAAAAATTGTCTTTTTTTATTTCTCGATCCAAACATATGTTGTGGGTACTCAAAAGAACCGTCTCAATGAGATGGTTCTTTTGAGCACCCAAAACATAAGTTAAAATTTGATGGGTAAGAAAATATTTACAATTTTATGCTGAAAAATCTTGCTTATCTAAACCTGTGCATCTTCTGATTTTGCGAGTGAAACTAGCAAGTTACAACATTTAAATATTATGGGAGCCAGAGTTCTCATTAACTCCAAATTTGGATTATTTTACTCCAACTTTTTCAAAAGTGCCAATAGAAAAGTAAGGTTAAACTCCATTTTTTTCTGGCAAACAGCATTTTTACTCCTTTTTTCAAAATCCTAGTGAGAACTCTGTGAGCGCAGTGGCTCAGTGGTTGAGTGCTTGACTTGAGACCGAAGGGCCGTGGGTTTGAGCCTCACCGGCGTCACTGCGTTGTGGTCCTTGAGCAGGACACATTTATCCTAGCTTAGTAGAGGCTCTAAAAGTTGTAGCATGGCAGTCTTGTCAGAGCCTTTGCTGCTTGCATGCACAAAGAAAAATCAGTCCAAAAATTGGACCTCTAGCCCCGTATGTTAACCCTTTGTATACTTATGGATTTTTCCCTCTGGTTTGATCCAATAATTTTGGGAGTGTCCATTGGACATGTTTAGGGGTGTCAGGTTAGAATTTAAAAAAGAAAAATGTCTTCTTTTTATCTTTACAAACAGTATAGACCCTGATGAAATGCAGCATTATATCATCTGGGTCTTCACTGTATGCAAAAATACTCGTTTAGGGGTTTCCCTAATACAAAGGGTTAAAAGGTTTGGCTACTTGGGATGTGTGCCTGGGCTGGTCCATGCTCTTTTAAAAGTTTGGTGATCAACCATACTTAAGTTGAATGATTGAATCTACAATTGTCAAATCATGACACATGGACTGGAGCGCAGTGGCTCAGTGGTAGAGTGCTTTACTCGAGACCGAGGGATTGCTGGTTCAAGCCTCACCGGTGTCACTGCTTTGTGTCCTTGAGCAAGACACATTAATGGTTGCTTAGTACTGGTTCATCCCAGGACGACCCATCCCGACATAACTGAAAAATTGTTGACTGGGACGTAAAGAATCAAATCAAACAAATCAATTCATGACAACTAAAAGCATCTGCTTTTGTGATAATAAGATCTATGTCAGTATTTCTCAAGCTATTATCTTCTATTGCTGTAAATATAGGTACATATGTAGACTGATGGGTTCTTTTGTCTGGTTTTCATTAGAAAAACTTGGATGGTTCATTGTACATACATCAAGAGGTAGAATTTCCATATGAATATATTTTATTTCTGTCCCTGATTTTTTTCTATCTTTAATAGCAAACACTGTAGACTCCAATGAAATGCTACATTCTGCAGCAATTAATCTGAGTCATCACTGTTTAACAAATTACAGACTTAAACAGATGTTTAGTATATGTTTAGGGATAACTTATACAGAAGAGCAAGATTGAAAGCACTGTAGGTCCAGATCATTTGGCTTCTAACAAAGTCATCTGGTAAGGATTCACACTGTTTTCCACTCTGATTGAAGAAAATACATGCTTACAACTGGAATGCTACAGGTTAATTCTTTACCTTATATGAGATGTGCAAACAGAGCAGACCCAGATCAGGCATCTCTTTTGCTTATGTAAATATGACTAGATATAATCCTACCATAGTGGACCTGACAAGTAATTTCTTTGTTCTATGTTCAAACATGAAAGTTTATTTATATAGTGATTCATAGTGGGTGGAGCTTAGCATGAATATTCATGAAGGAAAGGGTTTTAAAATAGGATAAAAATAGGATAAAAAGTAGTACTACAAATATTCCGGATGAAAAGAGCTAATGATTTCTATGATTTTTCAGGTAACAGATTGGTGGGAAGAATATGTATATCTACGAGGAAGATCTCCTATAATGGTCAACAGTAACTACTATGGTGTGGTATGTATTTTGTTCTTCAGATGTTTTGCATTTTTGTGGTTTTAAAGCATACTACTGTTCACTACATTCTGAGCACAGTCAGAACAACAAACAATTTACAACAAATAATATGTGATTGAAAAAAATACACTCTCTTATGAATAATGATTTTATCCATTACAACTATTGATATCTTTTAGTAAAAATGATATTTTTGCTATCATTTCTTGCTTCTAGAACAAAATTGCCTAGGCTGGTTTATTGTTTAGATATGTTAAAAATATATACATGAATATTTATTAAGTTTTCATATTTGATTTTATTGTTAGGATGCAGTGCTGATCCACCCTACAAAGATACAAGCAGCTAGAGCAGCCAATGTAACATATGTGATGATGCAATATAGGAGAGAGACAGACAGGGAAGAATTAAACCCAGTAAGTGGTCCGCAATGACTCTTCAGTTAGTAGACAGAAGAGGTTTATCCAATTGATTATTTGTTGTATTCCTCTGATAAAAATATGTTACAGGTTCTTATTTGAAGCATATGAATGAAATGTTTACAATGAACATCACAAAAGATGCTTGCATTGAGAAATAGAAAAAATATCCTATTTGAGTGAAAAAAATGCTAATCTGTCAAACATTGTAACTAACCCTTACTGTCAGTAATCAATCACAATCATTTGTCATCTTAACTGGAAAAGATGATAAACCTCAACATAGCTCCAGATAAGGAAATTTTATAAGCGTAAAATTGTCATTATTTTCTTATCCATCAATTTAAACATATGTTTTGGGTACTCAAAAGAACCATCTCATTGAGATGGTTCTTTTGAGAACCCACAACATATGTTTTGGATGAGAAATAAAGAAATAAGTTTTCTAATACACACTCTTATCTAGAGGCCTGCTTGAGCACTGAATGAACTGCTTCCAGTTATCATAACAAAAGATAAATAATAGATGGTTTATTTGAAAATTCCAACAGGCAAAAATGCCCATGAGGATACAAAAGATATTTTAATTTTACATAAAATAATAATAATAAAAAAATTCTTCATTTTTTTGGTGAAAAAATGTTTTATCGTGGGCTAAGCTGTCATCCAGTGCAATTTTACCGACTTACCAATTTTTTCAGTAACTAACAGTCAAATCTCATTACGAGGGACATTTTTTATGTTCTTAGAAAGGTAGATTTAATGAAAACGGCGAAAGTAAATGCATACATCATGCATATATTTGGAAAGATTGAGCTTTTATCTATACATGCAACCTAAAATTATTTCAAAATGCATTACTTTAATGACTTCTAAGAGGCATAGACATACCTATATATCGCACACTGGAAATATGGTAGAAATATGACAGATATGGACTTAGTCTCTGGTAGAACGTTAGAAACAATTGCATGAAAATGGGTCCATAGCCATACACAGCTTCTGAAAATATGGCTGCAGATCAAGGACACCACGTGCTACAATATTATATGAACATTGTAGCAAATGCGCAGCAATTATTGGATATGGAAGATTTGTTTGGAACCTCAGCAAATTGAACAGTAGGCATAAACATTTTTATTGTAAAAAGTTGACACAAATGGAAGTTGGATACGGGCTTTTGAGTGTGGCTTAATATGTTAGCTGTAAAGTGGTATTATAATTTTTCTTGCTTATATGGTAGATGGAAGTGTTATGGTAAATTTCATCCCAAAACAAGGTTAATACTTTCGTTTTATTAGAAATGAACTGCAAAATAAATAGCCTAGGGGGTGCTAAAATCCCTTATTTTGTATATAAATGACGTCATGGAGCGTTACTATATTAAGAAAATACATTTAAACTGTTTTTGTGCCTCTTAACAGGTTTTGAAATAACTGCAATAAGAAAATTATGCAGATCCGATTGTTATTGTGTTTTCTATGCGGGGTTGATTTACCCCACCCACTTTTTATAACATGGGGGTATGCCAGTAACGGAAGTTGCCAGTTACACGCTTAAATCGATACATCGATATAACTGCTGACGAATGATTGAGTATACCATGTGCTATGCAAAACCAGAAGAAATTTTAAAATTTGTTCACAATCGTAATTTTAACAGATATAATAACTAGCACTTGACTGTGATTATTTTGGTATATTGATGGGTGTTTTAAAATTGTTATAGAAGAGCAAACAACATGCTTAGAGTTTTGCTATACTTGTCTACGATTAGCGTTTGAATAATTAATATTGATGGTGCAAAGAAAAAATCGGCTTGAAAAATGCTTATATCGTTTAAGAGAATGGAACTTAACAGCGTCTAATATCCTAATGGCTGAGTGGTAAAAATGACACGGATTTCGGCCAGTGTCCTTTTTACGCCCTATTCAAAGCTATATATCTTGACCGAACTAAGCGCTAATGATGTAAAATTTATATCAAGTGATAGACAGAAGCTAGACCTTTCAAAATGTATATACTTATGGTACCGTAAATTCTACATTTGTAGTGATACAGCCCGATTCTACGAACATAAAAAATGACCCTCGTAATTCAAAATCTTTGGGGCCAGAGTTTTTACTTCAAATTATAAGTACTTGGAAATATTGGGAGTAAGTCATTAAATAATAAATAACCACAAAAAATGATAGTATTTCCTACCGAAATAATTGTTCTGGGTGCTTAAAAGGAATGTGTCAGGTCTCTTTAAAGCACCCTAAACATATGTTTTTATAGGGTATTATTTGAATATTTCATAAATATGTCTTATGTATCCGAAGTTTATTTCAAATTATCAGTTGTACCTCTAACAATTGACACTCAAATTAATATTTAGTTTTAACTATATTCACAATCGTATGTCATCTTGAATATTACAACTGACTTTGTATGTTCTTGCAAATTTATTTTGTATAGTAGCTGTGGTCTAATAGATAAACCATATTAAGACGATGAAGATTGTCTGTCTTGTCCTAATCTGATATATTAGGCCTAATATCTGTTTTGTTTATTTGCTTAGATTCTTCTCAACAAAACAGTGCCACTGTGTTCAGCCCAGTATGAGAGACAGTTCAACACTACCCGTATCCCTGGTGTAGAGACAGATAAACTGGTTCATTGGCCTGACAGTAAACATATAGCTGTCTATCATAAAGGAAGATTCTTCAAAGTCTATGTACATTTCAAGGGGAGATTACTCAAGCCATGTGAACTAGAGAGGTAAATACTTAGGATCTCATTCAGGGTCTTGATCTGCTTAATGCATGATCTGCTCTATGCATGTATATCTGATAGATGTGTCTGGCTGCAGATTCAGGGGTCACGAGTTCCATCCTGGCCTGGTCCCATACTTTCGTGGAGATTGATCATGAAATCATTTCTACGGCCATTCTCCTCCCTCCCACTGATTCAAGAAGGGTTGTTGTCAGTTTCAAGCAAACATATGTGCACGAAGTACTGGCACCACTTAGTCAAGCTTGCCCAGGAAAATAGTGTGGTTAGGTGAACTGACCTTCCCGACGTGACAATAGCTGTTGACTGGGAAGTAAATAATCAAACCAACCATGTATATCTGAGCCTCACAGTCCAAGATTTTGGTGCTTTTTGCATTGATTAGCAACCAAGGCTCAGAGGAGCCTGAGCATGTGCAAAGTCTTGCTTGAGCCATTATTTCTCTCATACACAATGGATGAGCATAGATGAAACCACACACCAAAATATAGGCCTCTAGCCCCAATGTGTAGCTGTGCATAATTGTTTAGATAGTGACTATTCTAATATACTGGCCCTTAAGATTCTATAAAAAGCAAAGAATGGACTATTTCTGCTTTTGCTCAAAATGAGTTATTAATAAAAATCAAGCTATTGTTTAGTCCTTCAAATAGATGATTTTATAAATTTTAGTATTCTCCAGTGTAAATTATAGATATTCAGAATTCACAGTATCACTTAATAAGACACTCATAGCTGGTTGCTTCTTTTGAAAAAAGAAATCAAAACAAATTAAATTGCTTCATTATTGAAAATATCTCCACTCTGTTTTGACAATGAGTGACTTGCAAATTGTAATATTGATGGCCAATCAAAATCCTTCAAGAGAAATACTACACAATCAAGTAACATACATATACAGTCTCATCAAACCAAAGAAGTCAACTTCATTACTAAAAATCAGGCCTTTAGTCAAGAGTGTGTTACAGAAGTATAATTTTCTTATTTCTCATCCAAAACATGTTGTGGGTACTCAAAAGAATTGTCTCTATATTGAGACTGTTCTTTTGAGTACCCAAAACATCCTTAAAATTGTGGGTAAGAAAATTTTTACAACTCTACACTGAAAATTGTTGTTTATCTTAACCTGTGTAAAAGTTATAAAAGGCTGATTATTGAATTTAGTTGTTCACCTTGTCACAAATTGCAATTTTAGTCAGTGTAACTAATCTACAGTAACCCTTTCCCCACAAGTGGTGATTTTCGATGCTAGCTGATAACATTAGCAAAAAGTTTGCACCAAGACAGGGTCCTACATAATGTTAGTCCTGATCAGGATCCAAACTGTTGGCACTTTGATGGTATTCTTAAAGTTTGTTTTGAAAAAAGGTTAATTTTAAAAAAAATCTGCAGACAACAAAAAGTATACAAAATAATTCATCATGCTACTTAAGAGTCATCTCTGTAAAGCTGAAAAATGATGCTGAAAATAAACCAACATCTTTGTTTGACTGTGAAATAAAGGTCAGGACATGGTTTCATTTATGCAGCTTACTTTCATTATGGAGCTGCCATGGTGTAGTGGATAAACCACCCGCCTTGTACCCAGTCCCTTGCTTCGCCAGTGTGTCAGAGGGGATTTTTAAACTGCGGCCCTGTCTCAATATGACCTTAGTGGTTGGTGGGACTTTAAACACAAACGCATAAATGTTATACATACATATTACTTTCATTAAAGTAATTTAGCCCATTTGAACAGTAAACACCTTTACTTTAGCATGTATATTTGCTTATATTTCCAGGACATTCCAGAAGATTTTAGATGATGAGAGTCCACCAGCTGAAGGAGAGATGCACCTACCAGCCCTGACTGCTGGAGATAGAACCCCCTGGGCCAAGGCTAGAGCTGAGTTCTTCAGAAGAGGCAAAAATAAGGCTTCTTTAGATGCCATTGAGAAGGTAGGACATTGAGACATGGGATGAAATCTGGTTTTTATTGTTCGCCAAAGGTTGAAGGATATAATTTTGGCATTGATGCAATGCTAAAATTATATCTTACAATCTTTAGCGAACAATAAAACAAGAAATTTGTCTGTCCTGAGCCATACCTCAGTACCCATTAGTCAGATTTGGCGTATTCTGAGTGTAAATGAGAAGTATCATTGAAGGTCAATATCCTAAAAGTTTCATCAGAATTGACTCTTTAGCACTGTGACCATGTGGACAGCTCTTGCATGCAGAACACCATGTTCAGTGCCAGTGAAACTTGGCCATTGACCAAGCAGAACCTTCAGTACTTGCAACTGTTACGTGCCAGGCGTAACTAGAAACAAATTCAGGAAACCAAAATTTGCTATTTGGAAAGTCAGCAAAAAGCACTTTTAAAATTTAACAAAATTTATTAAAAACAAATTTATCATTTACAATAAGCAATGGAAAATAGTTATACAATCAAAGAAAGTCTAATTTACAATACCTGGTATGTCCAAACTGTCCCTCAGAATATTTATCAACACAAGTCTTTCTGCAGTTTCTGATCCCCAGATTTTGAAGTTAAATCCAAATGAACATGAAGTCTGAATCCAAAACTGAATAATCCAAAGTAATCCAGAATGAATAAGTTAAACAGTAAGTATTCCAATATAGAATTCCAGCACAAAAGGTTTAGACTTTTAAAAGGTGAAATTATTTCCAAGATGCCTTTATGAAAAATTTACTCTTATATATACCCTTTAAGAAAGTTCTAGAACGGTCAAGAAAGACTATTATATCATATGCTATATTTATTTATTCTGGAAAATTCCACAAACTTCTACTGAATTCCAGAACCTACTCAAAGTTTCTATTTGCATGGAAAAGAAAATTCTAGTAAGTTCTGGTCTTTTCTCCAAGGTTCCAGTACCTTCTATGACAATGCATTTTAGGTTCTAGATGATTAGTCATCATTCTAGAAAATTCTTATAAACAAATAAATACCTTGTTTACAATAACTTATTTACCAATCAATTTCTCCAATATCTGGGTCAGCAGAAACTAAGTAAACAAAATATAAAAACAGATAAACAACATACATGTTACACAACACATTGGCAGAGCCATAATCAGACAGATCTGCAATATCAAACCAAATGATGATGATGATGATGATGATCCAGGTTCCACAAGGTAAACTTCTTTAAGGTTGTTAGTATGCTCTGGATTGGAAAAAAAGAGAGAAAAAACCCAAACAATATCAGTACAGTAAATTCTGTCTTAAGCGACCACTCAAAAAGGAGACCAAAAATTGGTTTTGAGACCAATTATCGCTTAATGCAGGTCAAAAGTATTGCAGAATGCTCCCATTAGAGCATTCTGCAATAATTTCGATCTTCATTAAGCTCCCATTTGTCATTAAGATCTTTGTTTTGTCTATTTTTTAGTGGCGGCTTAAGACAGATTTTACTGTATATTCATATTATTGTTATCCCCCGACGAAGTCGGAGGGATATAGTTTTGGCTGCGTCCGTCCGTCCGTCCATTCCGTCCGTCCGTCCGTCCGGAACCATATCTCAGTACCTATTGGTCAGATTTGATTCATTCTTGGTACAAATGATAAGTACCATGGACTCTCAAACATCCAATAAGTTTGGTCAAAATCAACCCCTTAACACTTGAGTTATTGCCCTTGTTTTAGTATAGGCAATTATAAGGCAAAACCTATATTAGCTTTTTTGTGTGATGATCTTCACATTTTATCAAAGCTATTATATTTAACAACTTCTCACTATTAGACCATGATTGCCAAGTGCCTGTAGATAAGCATGGCAGTGTCAAAGTTTTACCCCACCCCCTTTGACCCCACCTAAGGGGTCAAAGGTCAAATATTTAAATTTCGCAATAACTAAGGCAATTGTTAATATTTTTTGCTGAAATTTTGCATACAGGCAGAGCAGCAATAGATATGAAACATATCAAACGGGATTTCAGTTTGAAGGCCTGGGTCCGAGCCTGTTGGGTGGACTTAGGGGGTGGGGCCGAGGTCAAAATTAAACTTTTTCAGAATATGGTCATGTTGCATATCAAATTAAAGCTGACAACGCTGGCAGCAACATGGTAGCAAATATTTTGCCCACAGACACACCCTCGACCCAGGGGGTGGGGTCAAAAGGTCAAACTATATCTTTTTCTGAAAGTAGTCATGTTGCATATCAAATTAAAGCTGACAACGCTGGCAGCAACATGGTAGCAAATATTTTGCCCACAGACACACCCTCGACCCAGGGGGTAGGGTCAAAAGGTCAAACTATATCTTTTTCTGAAAGTAGTCATGTTGCATATCAAATTAAAGGGAATTGATCACAGAGCACCATGAAAGCAAATATGCTGTCATTACACACACCAACGACCACGTGGGGTGGGGTCAAAAGGTCATTTTCTTTTTCTTTTCTAAAAGTGGTCATATTGCATATCAAATGAAAGTGGAAGAAGTGTAGACCTACATGCAAGGTAACACTTTGAATTTACACACACCCTTGACCTCTGGGGTTGGGTTTAAAGGTCAGATATTGAAATTGTGCAGATGTAAGTATATTTTTTATTAAACTAAGCACTAAAGCATACTTGACAGGTGTTTGTTATGATCTGAATGATACTGAAGGTGAACTAAGACTTAGATAAATGGGATTTATGTTTTGTGATTTACATGTTTCTCTCAAATAACCCTTCGTCGGGGGATATAAATTCGTCGAATTTGTCTTGTTATATCTCTAATAGCTTTTTAGAGCTTTGCAGACATTGAAATAGATTAAAATAATACATGGGCAGCATTATTCACGCATGTAAGATCCTCTATATAGAATTATTACTTGTGTAAGATAACCATTGATCTGTACTTATATTTCAGGCGGCCTTCTTTCTCACATTTGATGAAGATGCTCAAAACTTTGATAGGGTAAGTCAGAAATCAATATTTGTCTCGAAGAAAATAAGTTTTGAAATGTGAATACTAGTTAAACTGGAATGTCATTATAGCACAGTGGTGAGGAGCCATGTTTGGCAACAGTGTAATAGCTTATCGTATGCATACCACACCCTAGTATATATAGGTAAGTGTGAGAGGTAAGATTGGAATGCGTTTATTCCCATTTTGAAATAATTTCATACGTTTAGATAAACAAATTTTTTCAGCATTTGTAACATATATGCGTTGGGTGCTGGAAAGAATCCTCTCATATGTTTGGTTGAGAAATAAGAAAATAATTTTTTGTTACGCACTCTAAACTCTAAAAGGCCTGAATAAAAATGAGAATGGCTTTCAACACTGTTTTGGTGACAATCAATGTGACTGTTTCATGCACATTACGCTAATAGGACAATGGGCAACTAGATTAGTGGCTTTGTATTTACAATTTTTCACCCAGTACCCTGATAACAATACTAATGTTTATTAGGTGCAATGAGAGAGGGCAGCTTATTAAATGATTGATTGCCTAATAAGTCAGTCAACATTTAATACTTTCAATAGACCAAAATGTGTGTGTGTGTGTGGGGGGGGGGGGGTGGTATTAGAGATAGTAGAAAATTGACGCCATGAGACATTCCAGATTTACCTGAGGGACTGTGTTGTGTCCTTGAGCAAGACACTTTGTCCTCTGTTTAGTGCTGGTTTAACCCAGGAAGTATTCTGGCATGACTGAACTGTTGTTAACTGGAAAGAAAAGCATCAAATCAAGCAGATGTTTATGTAAAAAATCTTGACATATATAATCTCACTGGATTCAGTATTGTCTTCTGCTGATAATCTTTGCAAAGGGTTTGGACCCAGATCAGGATCTGGATCCAAACTATTCAACACGCTGACAGTGTTCTTGAAAGAATTTTTTGAAATTCAGCCGATGACAACAAAAGCATGAAACATTACCCAGCATGCAAAGAGTTAAGAAGTATTTTATGTGAGCTGTCACATTATATATCTGTTATTCCAGGATGATCCTTCAAGTTTTGATCGTCTAGCCAAGGCTATGTTAGATGGTAAAGGCTATGACTACATACATGTCATTATATATCTGTTATTCCAGGATGATCCTTCAAGTTTTGATCGTCTAGCCAAGGCTATGTTAGATGGTAAAGGCTATGACTACATACATGTCATTATATATCTGTTATTCCAGGATGATCCTTCAAGTTTTGATCGTCTAGCCAAGGCTATGTTACATGGTAAAGGCTATGACTACATGCATGTCATTATATATCTGTTATTCCAGGATGATCCTTCAAGTTTTGATCGTCTAGCCAAGGCTATGTTACATGGTAAAGGCTATGACTACATACATGTCATTATATATCTGTTATTCCAGGATGATCCTTCAAGTTTTGATCGTCTAGCCAAGGCTATGTTACATGGTAAAGGCTATGACTACATACATGTCATTATATATCTGTTATTCTAGGATGATCCTTCAAGTTTTGATCGTTTAGCCAAGGCTATGTTACATGGTAAAGGCTATGACTACATACATGTCATTATATATCTGTTATTCCAGGATGATCCTTCAAGTTTTGATCGTCTAGCCAAGGCTATGTTACATGGTAAAGGCTATGACTACATACATGTCATTATATATCTGTTATTCCAGGATGATCCTTCAAGTTTTGATCGTCTAGCCAAGGCTATGTTACATGGTAAAGGCTATGACTACATACATGTCATTATATATCTGTTATTCCAGGATGATCCTTCAAGTTTTGATCTTCTAGCCAAGGCTATGTTAGATGGTAAAGGCTATGACTACATACATGTCATTATATATCTGTTATTCCAGGATGATCCTTCAAGTTTTGATCGTCTAGCCAATGCTATGTTACATGGTAAAGGCTATGACTACATACATGTCATTATATATCTGTTATTCTAGGATGATCCTTCAAGTTTTGATCGTCTAGCCAAGGCTATGTTACATGGTAAAGGCTATGACTACATACATGTCATTATATATCTGTTATTCCAGGATGATCCTTCAAGTTTTGATCGTCTAGCTAAGGCTATGTTACATGGTAAAGGCTATGACTACATACATGTCATTATATATCTGTTATTCCAGGATGATCCTTCAAGTTTTGATCGTCTAGCCAAGGCTATGTTACATGGTAAAGGCTATGACTACATACATGTCATTATATATCTGTTATTCCAGGATGATCCTTCAAGTTTTGATCGTCTAGCCAAGGCTATGTTACATGGTAAAGGCTATGACTACATACATGTCATTATATATCTGTTATTCTAGGATGATCCTTCAAGTTTTGATCGTTTAGCCAAGGCTATGTTACATGGTAAAGGCTATGACTACATACATGTCATTATATATCTGTTATTCCAGGATGATCCTTCAAGTTTTGATCGTCTAGCCAAGGCTATGTTACATGGTAAAGGCTATGACTACATACATGTCATTATATATCTGTTATTCCAGGATGATCCTTCAAGTTTTGATCGTCTAGCCAAGGCTATGTTACATGGTAAAGGCTATGACTACATACATGTCATTATATATCTGTTATTCCAGGATGATCCTTCAAGTTTTGATCTTCTAGCCAAGGCTATGTTAGATGGTAAAGGCTATGACTACATACATGTCATTATATATCTGTTATTCCAGGATGATCCTTCAAGTTTTGATCGTCTAGCCAATGCTATGTTACATGGTAAAGGCTATGACTACATACATGTCATTATATATCTGTTATTCTAGGATGATCCTTCAAGTTTTGATCGTCTAGCCAAGGCTATGTTACATGGTAAAGGCTATGACTACATACATGTCATTATATATCTGTTATTCCAGGATGATCCTTCAAGTTTTGATCGTCTAGCTAAGGCTATGTTACATGGTAAAGGCTATGACTACATACATGTCATTATATATCTGTTATTCCAGGATGATCCTTCAAGTTTTGATCTTCTAGCCAAGGCTATGTTAGATGGTAAAGGCTATGACTACATACATGTCATTATATATCTGTTATTCCAGGATGATCCTTCAAGTTTTGATCGTCTAGCCAAGGCTATGTTACATGGTAAAGGCTATGACTACATACATGTCATTATATATCTGTTATTCTAGGATGATCCTTCAAGTTTTGATCGTTTAGCCAAGGCTATGTTACATGGTAAAGGCTATGACTACATACATGTCATTATATATCTGTTATTCTAGGATGATCCTTCAAGTTTTGATCGTCTAGCCAAGGCTATGTTACATGGTAAAGGCTATGACTACATACATGTCATTATATATCTGTTATTCCAGGATGATCCTTCAAGTTTTGATCGTCTAGCCAAGGCTATGTTACATGGTAAAGGCTATGACTACATACATGTCATTATATATCTGTTATTCCAGGATGATCCTTCAAGTTTTGATCGTCTAGCTAAGGCTATGTTACATGGTAAAGGCTATGACTACATACATGTCATTATATATCTGTTATTCCAGGATGATCCTTCAAGTTTTGATCGTCTAGCCAAGGCTATGTTACATGGTAAAGGCTATGACTACATACATGTCATTATATCTGTTATTCCAGGATGATCCTTCCAGGATGATTTTTCAAGTTTTGATCGTCTAGCTAAGGCTATGTTACATGGTAAAGGCTATGACTACATACATGTCATTATATATCTGTTATTCCAGGATGATCCTTCAAGTTTTGATCGTCTAGCCAAGGCTATGTTACATGGTAAAGGCTATGACTACATACATGTCATTATATATCTGTTATTCTAGGATGATCCTTCAAGTTTTGATCGTCTAGCCAAGGCTATGTTACATGGTAAAGGCTATGACTACATACATGTCATTATATATCTGTTATTCCAGGATGATCCTTCAAGTTTTGATCGTCTAGCCAAGGCTATGTTACATGGTAAAGGCTATGACTACATACATGTCATTATATATCTGTTATTCCAGGATGATCCTTCAAGTTTTGATCGTCTAGCTAAGGCTATGTTACATGGTAAAGGCTATGACTACATACATGTCATTATATATCTGTTATTCCAGGATGATCCTTCAAGTTTTGATCGTCTAGCCAAGGCTATGTTACATGGTAAAGGCTATGACTACATACATGTCATTATATATCTGTTATTCCAGGATGATCCTTCAAGTTTTGATCGTCTAGCCAAGGCTATGTTACATGGTAAAGGCTATGACAGATGGTTTGATAAGTCTTTTACTCTCATTGTATGTGCCAATGGAAGGGTAAGTAGCTTGCTGCAAACCTTCAAATCCCATTATAATGCACTTGCTTTTATAACGCGACGTCTGATTGGATAACGTCAACAATTTGCAACAGTATATGCTAGGCTACAATATACTGTCGCAAACTCTACATCATAACTTAACATCGCTTTTTATTGGCAGCTGGCAGCCGCTGGATGTAGGTGCAAGATACTACATTTTCACAGTCTTTTTGACGGAAAAATGTTACTAGTGCATTAGAAATGGGATATCCATATTCAAAATTTTCATTTGAGGACAAATATTGTATGATATACTTTGGGAAATCAGGTTTAACAGCTCTGCTAATCGGTTGGTGTAAAATTTAATTTCCAACCATATATCCGATGATATACCTCCCTAAATGAATATTGTGAATACAGTTATCCTCTAATTAAAATGTATATCTGAGGTCCACTTGAATGGCCAGTTGAATTAGGTGTACTTAATTTTACTCTTAAGATTAAATTAATAACATAAAAAAATGAGAGGAAAGGGACAGAATTAACAAAATTGACCATCATTTCCCGATCATTTCTGATTTGTAATACCTTTAATTTATGAATTTAATTCTCATTTATCTTCGATTTGAGACAAGTGTGTGTTACATCTGGATCCATGGCTTAATGATCTGGTTTATAACTGTTCTTTAGATAATCAGCATCATTTTGTTTATGAAATGCTTCTCCAGTGTGACATTAAAGACCAGGTAGCTAGTAGAATTCAAACTGATAAGAGACTGCCTGCACCATAATCCAGTACATTACATTAGCATATAATATTAGACAGACATGGGTCACGTACTTAGAAATTAGTTCTCAACTGTATACAGGTGCATGTATTTTTTTTTTGCAGATAATTTTATCAAAAAAACAAACAAAACGCTTTTAGGGACTTTTATGACCCCATGCAGAGGGCTCATAATCCCCCTCATCCCAACAGGCCTTGTACATACTTAGCATAAGGTAAATTAGTGTTGTTTGATTATAGGATTTTTCACAATTGATCATCGAAAATAATCGGTCAGGAGGTTTTGATTGATGATCGATTATAATCAAAAGTTATCAAATGAAAGGGAAACACAGGTTCCATCCCAAAGAATGTCTATCCTTGTACTGCTTTATAAAAATATTAAGCGTCAGTTTCATGCTATTTTATGAACAGTACCTTAATTACCACAACGGTCCTGACAGCAAACTAAAGGACCTCGGACAGTCTTAATGAAGGATTGCCCATAAAAATGACCAGAGAAAAGTTTCAAAGAAACTTATATTTTTTCTATGAAAAAGATAGTAGCTTTAACCCTCGAATTATCCACAAAAGCCGTTTTCTCATTGGACAAGTAACAATTGAAAAATATGGGTAGAAAACTCTGTTTTTGCTATTTAACATATAGAAAATAGAAAAAGTTTTACTGAAGTGCTTTCCCCCCTGTGACCAAACTAACCCTTTTGCATACAGTTGTAGTTTTACATTACACACATCATATAAAAATGGCATGATTGGTCACGGGGGGGGGGGGGGGGGGGGGGGGGGGGGGGGGGGGGGGGGGAACGCTGTCAAAATGCTCAAAAACACTGTAAGATAAAAGCTTATTAGAAACTTAATTTGTACAAACCTGTAGGTAAATATCAATTTACAATGGCATGTATCAGAGCTTTAGTTATGAGTGTGTACCATGGTATTAATTGTCTCATTTCTAAACCAAAATATATGGTGTGGGTACTCAAAAGAACCGTCACAATGAGACGGTTCTTCTAAGCACCAAAATAAAGCCTAAATTTGATGTGTAAGAAAATATTAACAATTTTACGCTCAAAAACTGTGTTTATCTAGACTATGATTTATACAGTATGCAGATATTATACGCCTCAGTGCACAAGTTAAACTAGAAACATTACAGATAATAGCCAAAAGTCATTGACAGCACACTTCTTTATATGAAACAATGAAATCTTCTCAACCCGAATTTTATGCAAACACATCACTTTTGTTTCAAGTTTTATGCAGCAAACATAATATTTACATGTATTCAGGTGAATACTCGACAAAACTTTGACTTTCTGTGAAATAAAATTTGGTCACAAAATATACCCCCACCCCCTTAACCCTAAAGTTTTTGCATAATCATGCAATATTTTCAAAATATTTTTATTTTGCTGGGTGCACTAAATCTAATGGTTTGATTTAAGCACAAAAATATAGTTGTCAGTTATGCATTATCCTAGCCTAAAGGCTGTCAAAATTTGGGCAGATTGAATAGGAAACTGTCTGAGGTCCTTCAACAGCCATTGACATATTTGACCTTTATGCACTAATGAATTCTTCCTTCTGGATTGAAACAATAAATTTGGGAAGGTCCATTGTATACATCAATAGGTTACAGGATATTATTTCCAAATAAAATTGTATTTTTTATGCCCCCAAAGGAACTTTGGGAGGCATATAGTAATCGCACTGTCCGTCCGTCCGTCCCGCTTTTGTGTCCGGTCCATATCTCCTGTATTCTTTGAGGTAGGAATTCCAAATTTGGTATGTGGATACATCTTGGGATGGCAGAGTGTGGCGTACCCTTTTCGGGTCACTGTGACCTTGACCTTGACCTCTGACCTAGTTTTTAGAATAATCTTGTCGGGAGCATATCTCTTATATTATTTGAAGTAGGAATCTCAAATTTGGTGTGTGGATGCATCTTGAGATGACGAAGTGTCTTGTACCATAATTGGGTCACTGTGACCTTAAACTTGACCTCTGACCTAGTTTCTAGAAACTGCATTGAGTCTGGTGCATATCTGCTATATTCTTTGAGATATGATTTCCAAATTTGGTGTGTGGATACATCTTGGGGTGGCTGAGTGTCGCGTACCATTTTCGGGTCACTGTGACCTTGACGTTGACCTCTGACCTAGTTTTTAGAATAATCGTGTCTGGAGCATATCTCTTATATTATTTGAGGTAGGAAGCTCAAATTTGGTGTGTGGATGCATCTTGATGACAAAGTGTTGCGTACCATAATTGGGTCACTGTGACCTTGAACTTGACCTCTGACCTTGTTTCTAGAAACTGCATTGAGTCTGGTGCATATCTCCTATATTCTTTGAGATATGAATTCCAAATTTGGTGTGTAAATGCATCTTGGGATGACGGGGTGTCACATACCATTTTTGGATCACTGTGACCTTGACCTCTGACCTAGTTTAAGAATTATTGTGTCCGGAGCATATCTCATATAATTTTTGAGTTAGGAATTCCAAATTTGATGTGTGGATGCATCTTGGGATAGCGGAGTGTCGTGTACCATTTTCGGGTCACTGCGACCTTGACCTCTGGCCTAGTTTTTAGAATAATCATGTCCAGAGCATATCTCTTATATTATTTGAGGTAGGAATCTCAAATTTTGTGTGTGGATGCATCTTGGGCTGACAAAGTGTGGCGTACCATAATTAAGTCACTGTGACCTTGAACTTAACCTCTGAACTAGTTTCTAGAAACTGGTGCATATCTCCTATATTCTTTTAGATATGAATTCCAAATTTGGTGTGTAAATGCATTTTGGGATGACAGGGTGTCACATACCATTTTTGGGTCACTGTGACCTTGACCTCTGACCTAGTTTTAAGAATTATTGTGTCCGGAGCATATCTCTTATATTCTCTGAGTTAGGAATTCCAAATTTGTAGTGTGGATGCATCTTGGGATAGCGGAGTGTCATGTACCATTTTAGGGTCACTGTGACCTTGACCTCTGACCTAATTTTTAGAATAATTATGTCCAGAGCATATCTCTTATATTATTTGAGGTAGGAATCTCAAATTTTGTGTGTGGATGCATCTTGGGATGACAAAGTGTCGCGTTCCATAATAGTCATTGTGAACTTGACCTTTGACCTAGTTTCTAGAAACTGGTGCATATCTCCTATATTCTTTGAAATAGGAATTCCAAATTTGGTATGTAAATTCATCTTGGGATGCCCGAGTGTCACAAACCATTTTTGGGTCACTGTGACCTTGACCTCTGACCCAGTTTTAAGAAATATTGTGTCCAGAGCATATCTCCTATATTATTTGATGTAGGAATCTCTAATTTGGGGTGGTGATGTCTCTAGGGATGGTGGAGTGGTGCATACCATTTTGAGTCACTTTGACCTTGACATTGACTTGTGGCCTCATTTCTAGGTTTTTTGTGCTATATTGCAGCTAACTTCCCTCAAATGTGTCTAATGCTAGACCAATTCCTTTGGGGGCATTCGTCACGTGTTTGTGACATTTCTTGTTTTCACTAAGGATTGTTTTTGTCTTAGCAAACAGTGTGGACCCTGATGAAATGCCGCATTCTAAGGCATTTCATCTTGGTCTTCACTGTTTATGACAGTGTCACAGCAAACATTTAGGGGTCATTGTACACTGTACAAAGGGTTACGGTGTGCACTTGCTGTAATTACAGTTTATATCTTTATTTATGTTCTATAAACCTTGCATTTTCTTGTAGCAAAGTTGAAAATTTAGAATAGCAGCTTACAAGAGTCAGGTGCAAATCTTTTCGATTATAATCGATTATTACCAGCCACAATCGATAAGTAGAATCGAAAGAAATTTTCGATTGATCATCGATTATAATCTATCATTGATACAACACTAAGGTAAATATTCTAAAATTTTGAACACTAGTTGCCTGCTTAATGGCCTACATAAACAGTCTGAAGAAGCAGTCTGATCAGGTTCTTCCCTGTTGACTATTCTGACAAGCATTTTGTATATCCAGCCCGGATAACCAACATTTTATTGGAGAATAGAAAGAGAAAAGTGTTCAAAATTTTAGAACATTTACCGCAGTCCTAAAGTAGGGTCATCATATCACTAGAGAGTGGTACTTCTTACCCCCTCAAAATATGCATGTCTAAATAATGATGTTGATGTTTTGAGCTTACCATTGATATATTTAAAAAAATGTGATGAGTAAAATAATTTCACCACCATACTATTTCTAATGGAAATTTAAAAGGGAAAGTTTATGTCCAGAAATAAATATTAAATAAGAATGTAGTTGAAATCTCAAACAAGGTGTGGGTCTTTCATTCTAAATTAATTTCTTATCTATCAGTCTAAACATATTTTTGGGTGCCATAAAGAACTGTTTCTTTTCAGCATTCACAATATATTTTTTTGATAATAGAAATTAGAACTATTATATAATATAAACCAACCTTCCCATTTTGAGGGCCATTCAGAAGGGAAAATTTGCTAGTATCTAGGATCTATTCACTTGTGAAACTGTCACATTTATGTACATAAATGTAAATGCATGGTATGAAATAAGAAAAATCCCTTCATTTCAGATTGGGTTTAATGGAGAACATTCATGGTATGTATATTTATTTAATGATTTTCGTTATTTTGTCCATTTGGGCTCTATGATCAATAGGGTACTCTGTTAATTTTAAAATTTGTGATTTGGTGGTGCCAGAAAAAAATTGCCATCTCATCAGATTTTGGTACATATCCCAAAGGCATATATCTTGTTAACTCTTTACCTCCTAGTGTCGTCTGCTGATAACCTTTGCAAACAGTTTGAACCCAGATCAGGCCCGACAATTTGTCGGGCCTGATCTGGGTCCAATCTGTTTGACACTCAACTCGGATGGAATTAGTGAAAGAATTTGTGGAAAAAGTTTATTTTGAAAAAAATCAGCAGACGACAAAAAAGCATGAAAAAAAATCCCAGGGCAAAGAGTTACTGTAAGGTTAGAGGTAGATGACAGTTCAGACAAAAAACCTAGACATCTAACTACACTGGGAAGCTGATTATGAATGTGCATTTAACTCTTTGCATGCTAGGTAATTTTTCATGCTTTTGTTGTCTTCAGCTGACTTTTTTCAAAATAAACTTCTTCTGGATCTACACTGTTTACAAGAGAATTGACATCTAGATTCATACTGTTTTTGAAAAACACAACAAAGGTATAAGCTACTAAAAGCTTGTCTGTTCTTTCAGACAAGTAATTTGTTTTTGGACAAGAACATTATGGCCATTTAATTGTCCTTGGACAAGTAGAAAATGTTACTGTTTCCACCCCCCTGAAGTACGTACATAGCCAAAGCTCGGGCCAAAATTGAGGCCTCTAGTACCATTAGGTAACTGCAGATGTATGTTTTAAAAATGACTACATATCTTTGAAAAGTACCAGATTCTCATGAGCTTGTCAATACAGTAAAACCTGTCTTAAACAGCCACTCAAAAATAGACAAAACAAAGATCTTAATGAAAAATGGTTGCTTAATGGAGGCCGAAAGTATTGCAGAATGCTCCCCTTGGAGCATTCTGCAATATTTTTGACCTTCATTAAGCAATAATTGGTCTTGAAAATCAATTTCGGTCTTCCTTTTGAGTGGCCGCATATGGCAGGATAGATTCAGAGTATGTGCTTCTACTGATATCAGGAATTTTTAAGAAAGAAATAAGCCCATGTGCAAGGCCTCCTTTTAGCATACATATTAAAGCGGGATTAGATGTCTATTTGTTGGTATGAGTCTTCATCTACATCCATACTTTATGCATGTGAGAAGCAAAGGCTCTGTCAACCTGTGGATGTGCGCAGGTTTGCCTGAGCCTTTCCTTGCTAAAAAATATGATAAGTAGCGAAAATCTCATATGATTTTTCTTTTTGATTTTGGGGTGGGATATTAGAGGGCATCTGCTTTCTTTGCAGACAATGAACTTTCATCATCATTTTTATGCTTATATAAGCACATTGTTTAATAATATATGTATTTTTTGTGTCATTATGTTATACATGTTTCCATGACTTTCCAGTCATTCGGGTTTTCAGGTTTCGAATTTTATATTGCATTTCAATGAATTACACTTATTTTGTGTCTTTTCAATACATGTATTTCATAGACCTAAAGTGATAAGGAAACTTTTTGAGAGTAAAATTGTAAATCAACTTAAACATATGTTTTGGACCCAGGAGACAGTTCTTTTGAGTTCACACAACATATGTTTTGGTTGAGAAATAAGAAAAATAATTTTCAATTATGCACCCTTATCTGGAGGCCTGTATTCATATTTCCATGACTTCATACTTTTATTCTGACAGGTTTACATGTTTAAAACTTTGTATGTTACTAATTATAGGTTGCTTTTCAGATATTGCTTGTCATTACTCGGACCCAGTATAAAGGGACTGGTCACTGATGGAAATACAAAGTTATGTTGTCAAGGCTTTGTTTTAGCGCTATTTCAAAGTACTACAGCCTATAAAATTGATTCTGAACATATCCGAGATTATACAAAGTTATTCTCAGTATGCAAAGTTGAAATATTACAAGTCACAGTAAATAAAATTGAAGTTTTATCGTCTTTTTAGGTTGACAATTTTCGGCTAAAATTGCAGAAAAAAAAGCTAAAAATGGTACCTTGGTTTCTTGCTGATGTTCAAAAAGAAGGATTAACTCTCAATAAATATAACAAAACAGTCTTAAAAATACTATATTGAACCAATGCTTTTTGAAGAAAAATCACAGATATGCAGTGTGACAATGTAATCTTCAACATACGTTAGTTTTTGTCAAAACACGCCGCTCAGCCTCGACAACGTATTTCCAATATATACATTTACCTGTATGGCACTTACCAGTCTGTGTATACTGGGTCCGAGTTCATTATCCTGTTTACCATTAACCAATTATATACCAGTACTCATTAATTCCTCCATCTGGTTTCATACAATGAGCCTTGGGATGGTCCATTGTTCATATCAAGGGGTCACAGGTTAGAATTTCCAAATAAAGATGAACTTCAGTCCTGTAGATTATTTTATCTAAAAAATCACACAAAACGGTGCAGCCCCTGATGAAATGCCACATTATGTGGCATTTCATCTTGGTCTTCACTTTTTCTCAAAGTACCCTTTTAGGGGTATCAAGTATACAAAGGGTTCAAGTCATAGTATCCCTCAATCAATCAGACATAACAGTCATCCATTCTAATAATTAACATTCAACCAGTAGCTTTTTCCAAAAGTACCCATTCTGCATTACTTTTGACCTGCATTAAGCTACCACATGGCTTTAAGACTTTTGATTTGTCTATTTTTGAGTGGCTGCTTCAGACAGGTTTCTTTTTTGTTCATTCTTGTAGATTATTTTATCTAAGCAATCACAAAAAACTGTGCAAACCCTTATGAAATGCCACATTATGTGGCATTTCATCTGAGTCTTCACTTTTTCCCAAAGTACTCATTTAGGGGTTTCAAGAACATGTATGCAAAGGGTTTTAGTTAAAGTATCCCTCAATCAATCAGATATAACTGTCATCCATTCTTATCATTAACATTCAACCAGTAGCCAAAGGATCTTGCACAGTCGCTTCAGAAATTTGCCCCAGCTGTGAAAGCGAAATTTAGCTTAGAAGAAGATTAAACTTTTTGATGTTTCCTGAAACTCAAAGTTTAGTTTTCTCTTAGAGAAATGAACCAATTCTGTAATTCAGTCCTTAGATTTCATTTTAACTATCAAATGTATAGGAAACTGGAAAAGAATTAAAACTAAAAAAAATGAATCCTAGCATGAGCCCACAACTTGGGCATAAACTATATAAGACTGTTTGAGATCCTTAATTGCTTGCAACAAATACAAAAAGAAATCCATCATTTTAAATGAGCCGGTGTCCACTGTCCAGCAAATGGTACAAGTTGGCATTATGTGCCCATAGAAGACTGAGATCAACCAACACATCCGCACACAGCTTGACCAAAGTCTTCAATGGGTGCTCTATGGGTAGCCAATGCTCCAACGCTTCTTCAGGTAGAAAACAAAGACTCTGATCAGACTGTGTGGACGTGCAGACTGATTTTAATCTTCATTGTACACACATGCCAAGTTGTACTTTATGTTGGATGCATTCATGATAAATACTCAAGTATAAGAGGAAAGAGAAGTAATGATCTTCTGCTCTCTAATACCTTAAATCAATGTGATGCCGATTGTGAACATGTTTATCTTCCACTTTCAATTATATAAGTCCCCAAACTAGCATAACGTGACAACCTCAGCAATAGGATGCACACTGCAAAGTTAGATTAGACGAATGTTATTTGAGAAATAGATCAGCTCTAGCAGTGAATTGTTGAGTAATAATTCACTGTTTGGAAGTCAGTTGTAAAGAAGATCAAATCACGAGTGCACACCACAAGTGATTTATCTTCATATAACTGACCAGCAAATAGTGAATTATTACTCAACAATTCACGAACTTGAGCTGATCTATTTCAATTCGAACACACAATAAATCACGAAAACACATTTGAAGTCTTCAGCTTCTTCCAACTTTCTGCCATTGAACTGAAGAAATCCTTCAATATTTGAATTGTTTTGCATACATTTACATGTGTTTGTAATGTCCTTTCAAGCGTCGAAATGAGGTTACAGCGTCTAATGCCATAACTGACATCATTTCCAGTGGCACTTGACGTCCGTTAGTGCATGCTTTCCTCATGCTTTCAAATCTGTGACTTTGTTGTTTCATATGGCACGAATTTTTAGCATTGGCAATATAGGTGAGGTATGTTCGAATTTGCAATATGCACCAATCCTGTTTTCCAGTCATTAACAAAGTGCAAACTATGTTTTCACTTGTTTTATACTTAATAATCATTCGGTTGAGCTCAAAATTTATGTAAAACGTTGAAAATTTCCAGTTTTATGGACTTCTTATATTCCATCAAAATGGTCCGGAAAGTGGGAGAAAAAGTCCATCTCAGTAAACCTAATCCCAGGTTAAATTCTGACCATGACAAATTCTTACAATCTATAGCACTGGTAATGGTCTAAAGCATTATGTCAGAAATTTTGAAAGGCATGCATGTGGTTTTCGTTAGTTTGAGTCTTTTTCTCGTTTTGATTTATACCACCACTTGGGACAATTTTCAACTCATTCATGTAAGAGTGTATAATTATAACAATATCAATCCTTTTACTCATATGAGCCTATTGCTAATAGGGAAACTTAGAGCACAGGTAGATATCAGCTTTCCTATTCCATCATTCAAACTTTCAAGGGAATATTAGGTTGATTGAAGTCAAAATTCATTTGAAGCACCTATAGGATGGGGAGGGAATGAAATTTTGATCTGACCTGAACAAGGCTGATAATATGTAGATAATGTGTAACAGTTTTTTCTTTACTGTAAGATGTATGGTGTGTAGCAAAATGTATCGAGCAGTGAAGCACAGAATATTTCCTTTATTCAGGCTTTTGATTTATCACACATATTTCATGAAATGGGTCTAAATATCAGTATGAGGCTTACCTTTCAAAAAAGGAGTTCTTTTAAGTCAGTTACAAGGTCAGCAATGTATAGTCAAATGAAATGGTTTATTTAACATATTTATAATTTTTTTATTCTTATCCAAAAAATTGAACATGTCCAATTTACAATTAGGCTGAATATCAGCACAGAGTGTTTAATCCTGATTAGTCCTCTCCTGTAGTATCATATACATTAGAGAACATAATTGCTATACTTGCTACAGCTGTATTGTTAAAGTTCTAGCGAGTCTCTGTTACTGAGCAGGCTCTGATTGGGAAAATGATCGTCTTTGGACAGACACAGATACAAGCACAAAAAGTTTAATGTGACCAAATGCTTAAGGTAAATTTGACTGCTGACTCATATTTTATTGTGGATATCAACACATTATGAGAGTTATCTGCTATATAACAATTATGATGGCAAGCAATGATTGGTTTGGAAGTGCAGTGGCTCAGTAGTAGAGTGTTTGACTCAAAACCGAGAGGCCGTGGGTTTGAGCCTCACCGGCGTCACTGCCTTTTGTCCTTGAGCAAGGCACATTAATCCTAGCTTAATACTGGTTCAACCCAGGAAGACCCATCCCTTTATAACTGAAATATTGTTGATGGGACATAAAGAATCAAATCAAACAAAAGCAATGATTGGCAAACAATAGTGACTTGTTTTATCATGGAACTTGGGGAATTTGGGGGGAATTTTTTTCGCTTCTTTGCAATAGGTCAATATTTGCCCCCACTTTGACCTAGGAAAATCTCTGAATACCCTGATGATATTGACTCCCAAAACTCCCAAAGGAGCTATATACTAGATATTTTAGACCAATTTCAGCTTGGCAATGGTTAAGGTAAAAGTTCTAAAATTTGGAACACTTTACTCTTTTTCATCTCAAATAAATTAGTGTTTATCACGGCTGGAATCAACAAAATTCTTAACATAATTGCAAACAGGGAAGACCCTGATCTCCGATCTGGGTCTGCACTGTTTGTAGACCTAGGTTTTTTTAACAGGCAGCTAGTGTTCAAAATTTTAGAACTTCTACCTTATATTAGGGTATTGGAGCTGTGCATTGAGAACACTCCCTGTATCATGAAGTTTGCCTTTATCACATTTTTACTCTTAGTTTAAACTTTTATTTCATTTTTGTATAACAACATGTGTACATTTAATACAATAAGTTCACATACAGATCATTTCGAAATACAAAAAAGGGATTCAGAAGAAAGTCTATTGGCTTTTGTAAATCTGTTTCCCAGCTATTCAGTATTAGAAATACAATAAACTTATGACTTGAATTGACATTAGTATGTATAAACAATACATCAAAAACTCGATAATTCGAACATTTTCACTCTTCATGAAATGACTTGTATTAACAAATATTCTATATATTTTATATATGTAGCATTGATTTTATTCATTTTTTTCAATTCCCATTTGAAGAAATGATAACACATTCTAGAATGATTATCAATTTATTATGCTCATATACACGGAAATAGCTGTAAATTTTATTTTTATAGAGTACGAATGAATAGAATGATGTATGTATTTATGGTGGGCAGCCCCCATACAATGTACACATTTTCCCCATTCCTTTTCCTGCAAAACTAAAAAATAATCATTCTGTCATACAAATACATGTATTCCATGCAAGTAAAATCTTTATGTTTCATACAAATGTTGCTAACCTAAAAGTATCATTGCATTCATAATAAGTATCATTGTAATTATACGAAATTCATTGTATTTTGTTCCCATAAAAACATCATAGTAAATTCAAGTAGCATTTAACCCTTTGAAGACT
Source organism: Loripinus fragilis (assembly GCA_964019695.1). Classification (NCBI taxonomy): domain Eukaryota; kingdom Metazoa; phylum Mollusca; class Bivalvia; order Lucinida; family Lucinidae; genus Loripinus; species Loripinus fragilis. The sequence goes on along the minus strand of OZ026517.1, from coordinate 7,000,449 downwards.
GGAAACCCCTGAAAGGTACTTTGGCAAACAGTGAAGACCTAGATGAAATGCCACATTAATGTGGCATTTCATCAGGGTTTATACTGTTTGCTATGACAAATTACATTTTTTTTGAAATTATAGCCTGTGACCCCTCAATATATGCAATGGACCATTCTGACTTTATTGTATGGAACTTTCCATTGGTCTGATATGGGTTAAGTTGACATGCTGGGTGTGTGTTCTCAAGCTATGGCTCCCTTGTATTACAGGGCAGATGCTCCAATTATGGCTCATCTATGGGAGTATGTTCAAACGACGGACTTTGAACTAGGGTATCTACTGGCCAGTCAGTGCTGGCATAGACAAATTGCTATTGTTATATCCTGTTGTTATGGTCTGGTCAAATATGGTCCAGCAAGATACTCTATTACTTATACTTTTGTTATTTCAAATATTGTAAAACAAAGATAGCTTTTACTATTTGGGCAGTGGTCAAGTATGTCTATAGGCTGTTGACTACTTTAGGCAGGTCAAAAATTATTCTGTAATAAATATAACTTTTCATACTTAGGACAGGTCTAATATATGTGTGTTGAGGAGCAGGAAAGCTTTTTTATGCAGGTCATTATAATTAAGTAGGTAAAGTGCCAGACTCATTACGAAGAGGTTACAGGCTTGAATCCCCCAGCCGCGCATTGTTGTGTCCTTCAGCAAGACACTTAAACTTTATCCTCATAACTCAGTAGTCAGTACTGGTTTAACCCAGGAAAACTTCTTGTCACACAAATAAACGTTATCATAGAATATTGTTGGTAGCTGTTGGTACTTAACGCATGTGGGTAATGTCAGTTGTTAAAGAGGCATAAACAGCTGTATAGTGGGGCTAGCAAGCAGCCTAAGTGTTGGTGTCAGCCTTCATTCTTTGAGCATGTTTGTTGTATTTAAAGCAACTTCAATAAAAGTGAAAAAAGTTATTTTTGTTGGGACATGAAAAAAATTGCATGTATATTGCACTTTTTATTTTTCCCTTGGTTTAGTTTTGACTTTCCACTTTTGTATAGAAAGATTTAAAATTTTAATTATTTCTGCCTCTGTGAAAGTAAATAAGGAAATGTCAGATAGCTGATAAAAAATCCCTGCCTACCATGACTTTGACGCTGTTCTGCCTGGAATTTACCTTTTTACAGGAATTTTTTTTACTGTAGATTCTACTGCGTTTTTACCCAGATATTTATTGGTTAAGCATTGTTCCAAATGGCCTAGAGTTATGCATGCCTTTTGAGAGTCATGAATGAGTTTTACTGACGGCTTATTAGAAGGGAAAAAAAGAAGTTTGTGCTAATCAATGCTGCTACTGAGGATTCTTGACTGTCTGTTGTGTACACATTTATTATTGCTGAATAGCAGGCCACAGACTTTGAAAATCTAATAGCAACTTTCTTTTCTAATCCAATTTGTTATTAGTCATTCTTTGTTTTGTGTCCAAACCACTTTCTTTGTGATAAGGGCTTATGTTTGTTCTTGGTTTTTGTGTGGTTTTTGCTTTTCATGCTTTCTAATAATTTCATCGAGAGCTTAGTGCTGTTTTTTCATTGCTGCTAATGTGATATAACTACATAGTTTGGGCATTTGCCCTCATTTCATATGTAATTTGGCTGTATGAAATTATCATTGCGAGATAGGGAAGCTATTCATTAGGCTTTAATCATGTATTGTTTTGTATTTCAAATGTTTGACATGCTTATGGTTTGGCTATTAGGGTGTTTTTAGGCATGCCGATGGCTGCGGCTATTATGTGGAAGTTACTGGTTCTGTTGTTGTTAGAGGCTTCTTTTTATTATATGTTGCTCAGCCATTGTGTGGAATTTTCGTGTGCTGCCATTTGTTTGTGATGTGAAGTTTGTTTGTATGTTTGATTCTTTATGTCCCATCAACATTCAGTTATGTAGGGACGGGTCTTCCTGGGTTGAACCAGTACTTAGCTAGGATTAATGTGTCTTGGTCAAGGACACAATGCAGTGACGCGGGTGAGGCTTGAACCCGCGGCCCCTCGGTTTCGAGTCAAGCACTCTACCACTGCGCCATGGTGCTCCCTCAATTGTGACGTGAAGCTTTGTATTTATTGGTAATCATCTCTCTTCATGCTGAAGAATGGAGAACTGGTTGCTTTGCTTTATTTGTGTATGTGCAACTTGTTAATTGAACTCTCGACCATAGTTTGTGTGTGATGAAAACAAGCTTTTAGTTATTTAAAGAGTTCTGAAGCAAAGATTGACAAGTTTGTCTCGGCCTTCTTTGGCCACCTATTTGATAAGGTAAACAAATCTCAGGTTTTGCTGATGGCTTTATCAACTATGATATGAGTCATGGCATGTGATTTCCAACAATGTGGTATTTTGACATGTGTAGACTCAGAGGAGCCTCTGCAGCCTCCTTTTAAGCTTAGAATCCCCAAATGTTGTTCAGTCAGTAGCTAAACACTCATAAAATATGCAAGCGACTAGCAAAGGCTCTGATCAGACTGCCTCTATGCACAGGCTGATCTGAGGCTTTGCTGGTCGCACATACCACATTGTTGGAAATCTCATGCATTGGCTCAATGACATATTTCATTGCAAAAGAATAAATATCCTCAATACCTTCCTGTAAATTATTAGATTTTATCTTTAGTTTGTATTTGAGGTTTGCCTTGCTATAAATTGCATGCACCCCTTTCCCCAATCTCCCAAGTTCTAGATTACGTTAACCAGGAATTTAATGCTGACAGCACAGAATTTTTACCAATATGACAGAATATGCCTTATGAACATTTTAACTTTTTTTTTTAACTACATGTATTGAAGAACACAGTCTTATCAGGTCAATGGACAGGGTTCACACAGACTTGTAAACTTAGTCAAAGAAGAAGGCTTTCTTGAAAACTCCTTGAGAACCAAATCTTCCTAAATACTGGAGAAACACACTAAGGCCTTGAAAAGTGGGTGAGAGGTGGAATGTGCAATTCTTTCTTCTGGTTTTCTTTTTATTTCATTTTTTATATATATTTTTTTCATTTAGTTCATCAAAAAAGCAAAACATTTTACAAGATAAATTCTATTTGACTGACTCATTTTTTTGCTAATTATTTGACTGGTACATGAGTATTTACATCTTGAATTATAAAGCCTTGTGAAGACCATATTTGGCCAAATCCTAGTTTTGGTTTCTGCTTGTATTAACTTGCATGAATTATTGTTTTGGTTTCACATAGACTCACATACTGTAATGAACCTGACATTGTTTTATCCCTTACCATGTTGGATATTTTTTATTGACTACGCTTCACTTCAATTTTTATTCTATTAACTTACAGGATTACCATGCTTTGCATGTATTTACAGAGTAGATCATTATCAGCTGGCTTCTTAGAAGCCAGCTGATCTGGATCTACTCTGTTTTTAAAACAGGATATCTGGATTCAGCATGGTAAGGTTACTCATGCTTATGGCCAGGGGCTACTCTGATGCCAGGCAACCATATTTCAAGGTCAGTTTTGTTGGTACACTACCCACCATGTCTTTAGATCCCTCAATCTCCTTTCCATACCAAACCTGTTACGATTCAGCAGGACTCAGTTTTATTGACATTTAATCAGAGTTTTAGTACGGTATACCAGGCCTTTAGAGTGTGCATCAAAATAAAAAATACTTTCCTTATTTCTTAGCCCAGATACATGTTGTGGGTACTCAAAGGAACCATCTCAATGAGATGGTTCTTTTGAACACCCAAAAAATATGTTAAGAATAATGGGTAAGAAAATATTTACAAGTGTACGCTGAAAAAGTGTGTTTATTTAAACCTGTGTATACCCATCTCAGTGTCTTTAGAATCCTAAAACTCCTTTCAGTAACAAACCTCTTACGGCTCCCATCACTTGTTTAGATTTAGAAAAAATGTTTAAATTTCATTCAAATTAAGCTTTAGTTTTCTCCCTGATCAAAGTTTTTGAAAGAAAAAAATTCAGTAAAACTTGATTTAATATTTGGCCCCAGGGATTTAAACTTCGCCTATTAAACTTGTTTAGGGAGCTTATGACAATTACCCTTTTCATCAGTCTATGGGAAACACCATGATTGGCTATTGACTTAGCCGGCTTTACTAACAGAATGGGGATTCACCGCATTTATTTTAGCAGAAGACCAGCTTTTGTATTGGATTCATGCGTAGTTGCTGTCACTTATTCATTGAACTATTCTTACATTTTATTCTAATCTTGTTTTCATGCATGTTGTTTAGCACAGAGGCACCGAGAGGTCAATCCTTTCACAACAATGTATACTATCCACTGTTGGGTGACATGAGAAACATGTTATATTCTGATACAAGACTAGAATTTCTCTTTTCTGCATATGTATTTTGGTAGCCTATATTGCAAACAACATGGACCCAGATCAGACTGCTTCTTAAGGAGCAGATTGATCAGGGTTTGTAGTGGTTAGGTCTGTGATAAATTTAGTCTTGAGTAAATTTGAATATATGCAGCAGATGTAAAAAGCAGACAATATTTTCTTGACAACAAATATTGGTAGGATAGGGGTTAGGTAGTCAATTTTAAGCAATGTTGCTTCAGTATCTTTAATCAAATAGAAATTTTCTGAAGTCTAGAACTATTAACATGGTTGTGAAAGGGATGGCTCTTTAGTGCCTCTGTAGTTTAGTCCTATGTTCATGTTATAAAGGCCTTGACTCCTACTATAAGCCGGCTTAGATCAGTGTAGATCTGACTTTGCAAACTGATTGATTTGGCATGGCTTATTACTGATAAAAAAGCATTGGAAACATATAATTACAATTATAAAATATCTTATATTATCAAAACTTATTTAATAAAATATTAATAAAACCTTTGATATTTCACCTAACACAATTTAACTAAAGATTGAAAGGCAATGATCAGTAACTGATACAAATACAAGCATTTAGAAATATTAAATGGAAGGTAAGGCTTGGAAACACTTAATTTTCTGAAAGTCATTATTAAAATTTAAAGCAGAATGCCAATGTACCAATGTTATACCAAACAAAAAAGAAACACAATAAGAAATTCCTGTTAAGTTCCACTTTTATTGTTAAAATACCTCAGTGTCATACAATTCTTATTTCTGATAAAATCTTACTAAAACCCATGTGTGGCATAGATGAATATCAGTCTGTTCTTTCACATGCTTAAACAGAATATATTATTGCGATCCGTGAACCTAGATGCATTTATTCAAATGTACTGACTGCATGGAATTTCGAGTATGCTTTACAATTTCAAACAGCAGAATCATTTTCTTTTGTCAATTAATACTTATCTGCAGTTTACTCATGCTTTCGACCAATTTTCATAAGTTAGGACCATTATTATCGGTTTAAATTTTTCTCATTTCAGATTTTGTAAGGTTTATCTCAAGTATGCAATTATTAACCAGAGGGTAGTCACATAACAAACATTACCATGCAGTAAGTAAAAGTTTATGACAAAAAACAACAGCAAAGACACAAATAATAAGCATTGTGAGTACCGTTATGTCTTCTGAGACAATTCCAACTACATGTACATCAAAAAATCTACCCAGAGAACATAATAAAGACGCAATTTTATGTGACTACTATTTGACCCTCATCTGGTTTATAGCCAATTTTCTGAAATTCGTTTTTGACCCCTGGTTGCAAACGATGTGCAATGCAGCAGTATATAACCTGCCTTTGAACCAATGTAAACAAATAGATCCCTTCACTTATGAGTTTTCTGAAAATTGTTTTTTTTTTTTTCTTTTTTTTTGGTATACATTGAAAAGAGGTAATTTCAAAATTTCTTCAGGAAAAGTAACAACTGAAAAAAAGGAAAAAAGATTAATTGCACAAAATTTTAATTTTCAAGTGTACAGTTGTTTTCTGATGATAAACATTTCTTATGAAAAAATATTTTTTTGAGACCTTTGCTAGGTAGCAATAAAAAGTCTGATTTATAGGAGTAGTATATGTCAAAATATAACAAAAGGGAAGGATTTTTAATACTTTGTTCATGGTGCTGGTTGTTTGTGTTTCTATAAACTTACAAGACATGGAGTTTTTATATCTCACTTTCCATATAAGATGCATTCCATATTAAAAGAAAGCTTTGTGTTTCTTTGTAATCAAGTTTTCTTTGGTATGGAATGGCTTTCTTCTCTACAAACCTGATTAACTAAGATAGATTATTTAACACTTCAAACTCTCATTATAATTTCCTATGCCTTTAACAATATATGCCACCTAAATATTCGATTTCAAAGACTGATATTTCCTATGCCTTTAACAATCTATGCCACCTAAACATTCGATTTCAAAGACTGATACTTTCATACAGTCTTAACTTGAAGATGAAACTCTCTAGTGGAGCCCAAGCATTGACTTATTCTGATAGGTTCAATAACAGTCATATAAAATAAACTTACAAAGTATTGGAATGTTTGCTTTTGCTGTTGTGCGGGTGTCTGTGTCCCTTCCTTGTGGTGCCATGGGTTGGCCTGTGGTCTGTGCTTATGGAATTTCTTGTTCAAACTCACTTTTTTTAAAATGTAACATTGAATAAATGTATAAAAGTCTGCATCAACATAAAACAGGGTTTATGGTATACATCTAAAATGTTTATACCCATTAAATCTGCACAATTCCTTCCATATACTCCAAATACACATGTAATGTTAGTTTAGGTGTCAAACAAGATTGTAGTCACCTAAAGGAGAAATTTAAGCATGCATATTTCCTTTCATATTTTTATGGTGATTTGGTAACACCAAAAGATTATTATAGTAACCCTTAAGAGAAAAAAGGCACATTTCTTTTATATACTATTGGTGGTTGGTCTGACACTAAATTAATCTTCAGTTTTTAAGGTATAAATTGTATCTTCTGAGTGAGTTTTGATTTCTAATTCAGTGAACTTAATTAACAGTTTATTCTCTGATTTCTTTAGGTGATATTCTATCCTCCTTCATTGCCTTTATTTCAGCAATGTTTCTATATTTAGTTACTGATGCAATAAGTATATTTAACAACTGATGCAATGTGAATATTTAGTAAGTGATGCAAGGGTTATATTTTAGTAGCTGATGCAATAGGTATATATTCAGTAACTGATATCATGGGTACGGTAAGTATAGATTGTGTCATGGTGAGTATTATATTTCATGTCCTACTTATCTTCAGGGGAGATGCTCCAATCATCGGAGTTGTTTGGGAAAGTCTTGTATGGGAGGAAGAAAAGCTGGGGTTTGTATAGCAACCAGTATTAAGCAAGCAAATACCTAGAGTAATTTTTTTTTCTTTTTGCTTTTCCTAGTAAAAGCATTAGGAAAGCAAATCAGCTGCTCAAGGTAGATGTCTGCTTAATATAGGTCTATCATATCTGGCTTATTATGAAGGGTTTCTGTGGGCTTGACATACAAGAGCAACTCTTGTCAAGAAAAGAGGAGATATAGCAGTGACATTGATACAAGATCAGATAATGCAAATCTGTTTGTTGACTCACATGAGTTGGTTTTATCCATTATGGTAAAGATGTTTACAGACCAACAGGAGCATGTTGGAGCAGTTACATCAAGTGGCAAGTTATTACAACCTGTGAGTAGAAATTAATGATTTATTTGTGATGAATGTCTTCAGGGCAGATGCACCTGTTATGGCCCACCTCTGGGAAACAAATGTCGTGAGAGAATATAACCTAGGGTTCGTATACATGCCACCTTATATACTGGTTAGCAATAAAATACAGGCTAGATTTTAGTGTTAAACCCTAATTGATTGACCATTTTTTTCCATTTATTGATTTAGTTTCATTGTGTTATCCATAATAGCTATAAGAAATTCCTGTCAAAAATTAGGAACAATATGATCAAGTAGGAGAAAATATACAGTCAACAGCAGAGCTAAAGTCTTTAAAAATGATGTTGTATCAACAGGTTTGTCATGTAGGGAATTCAGGAATATATAAAAAGAATTCAGCACCTGACCACATATACATCTTTTTATTTGAGCTTTTGTGATAGTCGAATGTCTGTCTGTGTCCACCCATCTGCCTCAATCTGCCTTAAATGATGCCTACCTTAACCACAGAGTAAAATTTCACGAAAGTCACGGGTTTGATACTTACATGTATATGGTCGCCTTCTAAGGTTGTTCAAAGCTTTCAATTCCATGCAGTATATAGCATATGTAGCTATGGCAACTGAAAGGTAAAAAATAAAAAAAAACACAAAAAGAAAACTCTTTTACCAAAACTACTGGTCTAACTTGAAATTAGTTAATGGCACAAATGGCCCTTGGATGAGTGTATAAAGTTTGTTAAAGTCAAGCAGCATGGCTGTTAGGGGAGATAAGTTTTTACAAATATTGAAAATTTTAAAAATCTTTTTGTCAAAAGTTACTGGCCAAATTAAAAAAAAAAAAAATTGTGCACAAATTGTCCCTAGATGGACTTCTACCAGGTTGTTCAAATAATTCTTACTTGTCAAAAACATGGTGACAGTGTTTTTTCTATATATTTATAGACAAAACAGGGGAAAAAATAGGCACAAAGGGTGACACAACAGGCAACTACCAAAATTACAAAATGGTTCTGGTCCACTGAACCAAATGGTCACATGAGCAAAAAGTTGAAAAAAATAGCATAAAACTGACATCTTAACCACTAGTCCAAATTCAAAGAACTTTACAGAAACGATTCCAAAATGGCCTCTGCCTAATTTGCACAAATTGCTTCGCTCAGAAAAAAAAATCTGAGGAAGTACCAGTACTTGGGTGAGTAATTAAGGGCCTTGTCACCTTCTTAAATGTATTTATGGGTCAGATAAAGGTATCTGAGATAAGATTTGTCTGTATAAATCTTTTCCTGGTTAGTAATTATTGAAATCCTGTACATTTATAATTATCTTGGCCAATAGGGTTTACAAATGAATCAAATTTTTATTGCTATTTAAAAATATGATCAAACTTTTGGCTCGTATTTTGTACTTTTTATGCATCTTTATATTTTTCTGGTTACATACTTGGGCTCAATGTGACTAAATGTATCTGAATATATTGAAATTGCTGTTGAATCTCCAAGAAACAAATCAATGAATCAATTTCTAACATAAGATTTCTTGAATATGGAATTTAACTTAAAGTATGGAGTGAATTAATGTGATTATTTGGGCTTTGACACAAGAAAATCTGACATTGTTGCATGCAAGCAACAAAAAGTAGTGTAAAACCAGTATATTTGGTTTGTATTATAAGTGAAGTTTTACATATAGTATGTTTGCTGGCAGAAAGAGTGTTTCTGATTACTAACTCACCCACTAACCTCCACTTTCTCCTCTTTAACCCTTAACTCTGAGGGCCAGAATAAGATTACTCAGACAGAAAAAGCATGTGCAAACAAGTTAGTCCCAGATCAGACTGCTAATAGTGACTATATTTATGCTTTTTTCATCAAATAATTTATTGCAGGCCCGTTGAAATACTAAAAAAAATCACTTGTCCCAGGACAAGTATTCACTTAGTAAAACCTGTCTTAAGCGGCCACTTAAAAATAGACAAAGCCAAGATCTTAATGGAAAATGATAGCTTCATGGAGGTGGAAAGCTTTGCAGAATGCTCCCTTCGGAACATTCTGCAATACTTTTGACCTGTATTAAGCGATAACCAGTATTGAATGCCAATGTTTGGTGTTCTTTTTGCGTGGCTGCTTAAGACAGGTTTTACTGTATAAGTAAACAGACAAAATTGGCTTGTTCCAAGAAAAGTTACTTGTTTCACATTAATTCAGTAGGAAGTTGAAGAATTCAGCATACTTTTACAATATGCTTTCTTTTACAATATGAAAATGCAAAATTAATACAAAAGAAAAACTAAAACTTAGATTTGATTATTAAAAGTTTATAAATTTCCTCTGATAATACTTCTTTTGTGGATCATTTGTGTTATTTATGTCTTGTGTTTGCCATGCTTTTGCGTCTATTCATTGCTGCCTTGTGGTCACCTGCTGGGAAAGGGCTGACCTCTTGGCTCTCCTTTGTGATGTTTAATTGTGTTTTTGTCACTTTCCCATGTGCTATTCTGGGTCAGGTTTGGTACTTGATTGTAACAATTCCTGATTTTTACCATCTTTCTTACTTAGATGCCTGGAAGACTTTTTCATTTGTATGTGTCAACCATATCTCTAAAACTATTTGCCATATGCTGTCACATACCATATCATTCAAGTCGGGCATGGTATTTCCACAGGCCTGTCTATTGTTTTCAGCTTATCTGTTTGTCTATCCATCTGTCTATCCGTCCTCTTTTGTGGGTACTCTTACTAGTCATTTATCATCCGAATTCTTTCAAATTTCATACAAATTTCACCTAAGTTTGAATACAGGTTTGTTCGATATATGATTACCAAGATGGACACTAAAATGGTCACCCTGTTAGTTTGAACTTGTGGACACTCTATTTTAGTCATATATTACCAATATCTTCCAAATTTCATATATGGATTACTTTTATCAGATGCTTGCCAACATTTGAATTTGTTTTTTTATGATGAATACTAGCCAAAATGGCTGCCGCTTGTGGGTTTGCTTTTGTGGACATTCTAAATTAGTCATTTATTTAAAATTTCATTTATGTATTACTTTCATCAAACTTTTGCCCAAGTTTGAATTTGGGTTATGTCCAATAAATACTGACCAAGATTGCAACCAAAAGGGCTGCCTGCTGTCGTTTTGCACTTGTGGACATTCTAATAAAGTCATCACCCCATTTCTTCTGAATTTCATATGAGGATTAATTCATCAAACTCTTGTCTATGTTTGAATATTGGTTAAAAAATGTCCCATGAACGATAACCAAGATGGCTGCCAAAATTTCAGCTTGCATGTCTGTTTCCTTTTGTGGATACTCTTTATTAGTAATTTGCACTAGATTTCTTTCAAATATGCATTAACTTTTTCAATTTATATCACCCAAGTTCAAATATCAGCTTTGTCCGATGAATACTAATCATGATGGATGTGGCCTGTTTGTTTCTTTTTTGTGGACACTCTAAGTATTGCTTTCAAATTCCCTTTATGCATTACTATAATAAATCTTTTGGACAAGTTCATATATGGGTTCCAGTGAACCATACTTAGATGGCATCAAAAATGGCCATCCCTTGCCTGTTTGCACTTGCGGTCACAAATGAAATTTTGATATCATGGTAAAATTAATTTTACTAAGACATGGACCAAACAAACAAAAGATATTAATAAGTATAATGAAACAAAATATGACTTCTCAAAACTTGATTTATAATTACACCTTTAACATTATCATTTTCTGATTATTATTATTATTATTATTATTTGCATCCAATGCTGCACCCATATTTAATAGTATTACAGTGCATAGAGAATGTATAGTAGTGACCTGTAGTTGCATGTTAGCTAGTTAACAGTATAGTAAACAGTCACCTAATATCATAGTGAATGCTGATAGCAGATTCTCTTTTTTTACTGACATCTACTGATACACAACCCATAATATCTGGACAAGTACTTCCCATAAATTTTGAAAGGGTCCAATTTAGCGAAGAAATAACCTTATCTGATGAGTTGTGTGGGTAGTGTTTTAATGGTAAATAGTATAAACCATGATCAGACCGCTCTTGAAGGTGCGGTCTGATATCCGTTTACACTATTTGCTGAAGTTGATCTGTCCAAGTATTTAGGGTACAAATGTAAGTACAGCATGCACAATGAAATCTCATTATAACATACATGGGGTCCAGTAGTGGAGCTATTCATAACCTAACTATGCTAGTAGATGATAAGACTGGGTCGAGGCATCAACCTTTTTTTTTGCCAATAATTTCTTCAGCAAATATTCTAAAAAAATCTCATTTTATAAAAAATAAGATAGTAAAAAGATAACACATCAAAAGTATCAGTAGTCCATTATTAATTTTGGTAGACATTGATATTGTCATTTTTGACCAAGAAACGGAAAAATAAAAAAAAGATGATCTGGCTGGAACCCAAGCTAGTAGATAAATTGTGTTATGAGACAATTTTATAAAGAAATTTATGGAAATTTCCTAAAATTTCTATACATACTTTTGAATTGTGTGAGACATGCATAAATTTTGTGGTTGTGTTATACTCAATGTGTGTTATAATGGGTTGTTATCCTGTGTTTTGGTTGACTTCAATTTAAGTTGATGTGCATGCTTTAGACTTTAGGAATGCTTGTTGTTAATCCATCTCTGCCTTTTAAAATACTTCATCTATGTCTTTCTTGACTATAATGTTAGAAACCATGATTAGTAATTTACAAATACTAAAAGACTAGAATTGTAGCATGCTTTCCTTTATTTCTTCTGAAGCCAGCAGAATATTAACCTAACAAGAAACATCATTGCATTTTGTGAATTAGTGCAAAATGTCAATAAATATTTGTTCTAATACATTTGTGAGAGATGAGCACCCTCAATGCTTGCCAATTTTATTTGAGTGACCAAATTTATTAACAGAGAATTAACAACAGCGCTTGTACTGCCATCAGTTGTGTCTCAGCCTCATGGGTTACATTTTTTAGCCTTCAAGTTGAAAGATTCAAAGCAAAGATTTTATTGTAAACTTATAAAAAGTTGAAAAATAAATATTGTTGAACTGTTTTGCCTGAATCCCTGTGTCAATTCCATTCTAATGTGTGAACTTTGAGTTTTCCATTATATCAACAATTTGATGATATTGATGTATATAATATGAATTTTTCATTGGATTAGACACAGATCTTATAAAGATCCATGAATGAGGTCATTCATGGATTTTATACCACCTTTACCAACTTTAGCATGAAATAGCTCATGATGTGCAAGGTCTACACTGATGTAGGTGGTATAAAATAGTTATACCATGTTTGTCCACCTGTACATAAGATAATCCACTCGCTAAAGCTCGTGGATTATCTCCACATACAGGCGGACAAGCCATGGTATAACTATTACATATCTCATCAGTCCATGTTATGCAAAACTCACTAGAGGCTTAGAAATACCCTGAATTTGAAACTCAGACATAGATTATTTAAACACTGTGGATCTATGGGTACTTATTGAATGATGAGTCCTGATAGTGATGAGTAGTTGCTTATAGAGGCATTGGCACTTAAAGGGATAAATATGATAATACATGATTCGATCAGAATATTTTTCTATCAACCATATAAAATTGCACCATTAGTTTGGCACCTTGTACATGTGTCTGAATATTATTTAATTCGTAAGATTACACAAATTAACAAGAATTACTAATAATATTAGATGTTAAACTGCATTATGTTTTTTTCTGATGTATTTTGAGTTAAAGTTGCTACAGTATACACAAATATTCCTAGATTTAATGTTAAGTATACATTCTGTAAAATGGAATTTTCTACAGAGCTGAATTACATTCAAGTTTCTAGTTTTGCTAGATGATATTTTCATTTAAATCTTCCACCCAGAAATACTATGGATATTGATTAAAAGGAATACAATTATCAGTACTAGGCATTCATTGAACAAGAAGAAATTTTGAATTAAATTAATTATCAAATACTTTATTCAAGTAAATGTGGTCTAGTTTTAAAAGTGTTTTAATAATATTCTTTTAATTAATTCCACATATCACATATTCAAATAGTGAAAAAGACAATATATCTAACCAATACCATTTGGACACACTCTTTAAAGTTACAGTTCTCATTTAAATTTACGTGACTAGCTGATGTCATAGTATCAGTCACCTTCGATCAGAATGAAGAGAAATGCCATGTAGGTATGAAAGACGGCAAAGATCAGGAAACGATACAATCAAGTACGACATCTGACCCAGGATACCACATGGGAAAGTAACAAAAATACAATAAACTTCACCAACAAGAGCCAAGAGGTCAGCCCTTTCCCAGCAGGTGACCATAAGGCAGGAATGAATAGATATGAAAGCATTAGAAACACAAGACACAAAAAAACACAAATGTCATATGAGTTGCGGCACGAGATTTCAACATTGTGATATGTGCGACCAGCAAAGCCTCAGATCAGCCTGCGCATCGGCGCAGTCTGATCAGAGCCTTTGCTTGTCGCTTGAATATTCTATGGTTGTTAAGCTACTGACCGAACATCATTTGGAGTTTCTAAGCTTAAAAAGGGGCTGCACAGGCTCATCTGAGTCTACACTTGTCAAAATGCAACATAGTTGGAAATCACATGTCACGGCTCAAATGTCATATAGTTCCACCATTGACTTACTGGTGCACCCCTTCAAGCCACAAGACAGCAATGTGAAGTAGCTTTTAACTGACAACTTTTGTCTCATGCTGATAATTTTTCAACCGTTTGGCCCAGAGCTCTCTAGAACAGATCAGGCCCAACAATCGTCAGACGTGACCTAGATTCAAACAGTTTGACACCCTGATGAGATTCCTGAAAGAATATTGGAACGAAAATTCTGCAGATGGCAAAAAACACACACACATACACACACACACACACAAAATTTCCTAGCATTCTAAGAGTTAGCATTTTTGTCATTAGGTTTTACATGGAATTACAGTTTTTGCTCTAGTCCCTATATATACATAACTAAAAGATTGTTGATGGGACGTAAGGAATCAAATCTAACAAACAAAAACAGTCTTTGCTGTATAAAATTAGGCTATAAAATAGGTTTAAGATCCGTTTAAACTAATAAACATCCAAAAATCAGCTTTTAACCAGTAAGCATTGATTGATTTGAGAAGTCAATTCTTCACTGTTTGTTTATGTGATATTGGTTTTAAAGTTAGATATTGTTTGTCTATTTATCTGCTCAATGTTATTACAATCTGAATGTAGCAGTTGTATTTTTTGTCTACAGATATAACGAGGATGGTCACACTGTAGGGGAACCAGAGATGACACCACCTAATCCTATAAGACTGGAGTGGGAATTGCCACAACCCGTAAGTAACCCATTTATTAGATGAATCTAGGCTTATAAAACTGTGTTATGTGCTATAGTAATCCAAAAAAGCATAGACAAACAGTGCAGATCCAGATCACACTGCTTCTTCAGAAGTAGTCTCAACTGGGTCTTAGACAAACAGTGCAGACCCAGATCAGACTGCTTCTGAAGTAGTCTGATCTGGGTCTTAGACAAACAGTGCAGACCCAGATCAGACTGCTTCTTCTGAGTCCTCCCTGTTTCCTATGCTAACAAGCATTTTGTGAAGCAGTCTGATGTGGGTCTTAGACAAACAGTGCATTTCCAGATAAGACTGCTTCTGAAGAAGCAGTCTGATCTGGGTCTTCTCTGTTTGCTATGCTGACAAGCATTTTGTGAATTCCATCCCTGATAACCAACATTTTGGTAGAGAACCGAAAGAGAAAAGTGATCAAAACTTAAAACATTTACCTTAGTCATTCCTTATAACATTTTACCTCCGTTGTGATATTAGATACAAAAGAGCCAGCATATGAGTTTTCGGTACTTCTGGAATCAGCAATTAGGTCACATAGCTAGCTGCATATTCGCATTTAAAGAGTGAATTTACATTTATATGAAAAAAGTACGGTAAATGTTCTAAAAGTTTGAACACTAAAAAATAATTATTTTTTTCCGCTGTTTGTAATTTTAGAAATTATGTTTCAGAAAAGTGCTTGTGTTCGAAATTTTAGAATGTGGTCTTTATCATGAGCAAAAACGGTATATATGCATGTCAAAAGGTGATAGAAACGTGTTGAAAACACAGCGATATGATTCTGCACTATCTTCTCTTTTCTCTCTTCTTAAATTTTATTAAAGCCGCCCCTAAATTCTTGCGGACTGAGTCAGTAAAATGTCCAGCCGGTGCGGTATTCGCCAAGTCGAGAGCCAGGCACGTGCATGTTATGTTTCTCAATTTACTTACAAGTCGTAAAAGTCAACTGATTTAACTATTCAATAAGCCGGGTTTCCTATAAACGCTTCGCTCGCTCTCCATATGCACAAATGCATACCTCGACTTCCAGTTAATATTACTATTATCTATTTGGCTGTCTCTGAACACAAATTAGGCCGCTAGACACCTTTCAACAGTTAGCCGAGCATTCATGTTTAAAGACAGAAAGTAAAAGTACCATTATCTGATAATAGTTGTACATTTTTGGTGCCTTGACATGGATTAACTATTGGAGCAATTAGGGCAAATACCATGCTTATCACATAGACCAAGTCTGTGACACCAGCAAAGGCTGAGCACCTTAGCTGTCTGCACACTGGAAGTTTGAACTGAATTAGGGGCCATGCAGAAAACTAGACATCTAACCACACTTGATAACCGTGGCATTGTGTTCAAAAAATGACTTGACATAAATAACTTCTAAGCCTAGCACACCCCCTATGGAATAGTAGTAAACAATGAAGACAGGGAAAATGTGGCAACTTATCAGGGTTGGCACTGTTTGGCACTGTTTGCTATTTTCAACTCCATTTTAAGCTACTCATATATTTTGGAATTTCAACCAACAACTACTTTCAATAAATAATAGGACATTCCAAAAATGCTACAAACAGTCTGGATAGTAATAGAGATCTAAAATTTACTCATTTATTATTATATTTATTGAACGAGTTGAGGAGATGGGATAAAAATAGGAGGCTTTGTCAAGCATTTATCGCTTTTTTGCAAAGAGTTTATTGAATTCAATAATATAGGAACACAGATGTTAGATTTTATTTATCATATGACACTAAAATACTTTGAAATATTGCTCTCTAAATTTAATTTTGGACTTTGGTCCTGGTTTTTATTCACATCCTGACAATTAGTGTGGTTTTAGTTGGCATTAACAAATAATAACATATTTCTATGAGGGATTTATCTTTTAATTTTACATCAAAGCGCAGCATGATAAAGTGATCTTAATTGTCATTGACAAATAAAATCAACAGGCAGCAAAGCATGAAAAATCACTTCATATCAAAATTTATTCATTATTGTTATTTAGCTTTCTGATTGACCATCGAAAGGAGCCTATAATTGGTAACATTATATATTACAGTGCATTCAAGTGATACAGAACAGTCTGCAAGTGTCTCAACAGCTTCTCAATGATGTAGAACTTCGACTACTCATGCATGATGCATTTGGGAAAGGCTTGATGAAGAAATGTAAAACTAGTCCAGATGCTTTCATACAAATGGCGTTACAGCTCGCTTATTACAGGGTAGGTTGCAAGATGCGTGTCTAGAAGTTTTTGCATTATAGGAATGAATTTTAGGTCATGTGTTTTGAATTTTTGACGTTTTAAGTCCCAGTCAAAAAATTTCAGTCATGTCAGGACAACCAGTACTAAGTAGCGGATAAAGTGTCTTGCTCAAGGACACAACATAGTGACTTCGCCGGCTGTGAGTCACAAACTAGCAACCCTTTGATCCCCAGTTCTTTGCTCTACCAACTGAGCCACTTCACTTCAGTTTATTGATGTGTAAAGGCTTCAACCGATCTCTCCCAAACTAAGAAACAGAAGAGTATTGTGTTAATGTTTGTGAATAATTTACTAGTATTTAGATATTGCTAAAATCCACAGAAATAGTTCATTTTGGTTGACATGTTTGTCAATAAAGCTTTTTTGTGGAAGTTTTTGTTATTACGGGAGCAAATGTTGGGTATTGCAGTGAGACTATCAGTTTGCTTATAGATACATGTAGTACAATCAGAAAAAATATGCTCTTGCTCTATATAAACTTAAAGACTCAACACAAGAACATGCTGTATATGGGCCAGTACATTTTGATAACTTTTTATATGCACAAACACCTCCAATTAATGCCCATGCTGATGATTGGAGCAGGGCTAGAGGTCTAAATTTAGGTCTGAGTGTTTATTTACATCCATACTGTGAGTATGCAAGCAGATAAGACTCTGGCCAGTCAAGCACATGCATATGCTTACCTGACTTCGCATTTTGACAATGCGATAAGTACTGTGGTGGTGATGGATTTCACCACCATTTGTGGTGACGTTACTATGACAGAGGTCGCCCTTTGAGCCTGGCTGAAAGTCTCCGAAAAACCAGCCAATGGCAGTGGCTGAGGGACAGATCATGTGACTGATAAGTTGCTGATAAGAGAGAGAGAGAGAGGGGGGGAGTCATTTTATTGGAGCCATGGAAGGAGTAGCATGGTGAGATGCTGATAGGGCTCTGTAGATGCTAGGCTTCTGCAGGTCCAAGGGACAGCTTCCAGTCATAGCCAAACCGTGGGATAACATAAGGCTAGGTAAGCCCCTAGTTTACCACAGTACCAAAATCTCATGTACTGACTCATATAATGTTGTATATTGTAGGATGCCAGTAAGTTCTGCCTTACTTATGAGTCCAGTATGACAAGGTTGTTCCGAGAAGGTAGAACAGAAACAGTGAGACCGTGCAGTGCAGAATCCTGCAACTTTGTCAGAACAATGGATGACAGCTCAAAAACGGTAATATCTTTCATTCCAGGTTTGTAAGGGTCTGGTACAGTAAAACCTGTCTAAATTTGCCACTCAAAAAGAAGACAAAATATTGGTTTTCAAGACCGATTATCGCTTAATGCAGGTCAAAAGTATTGCAGAATGCTCCAAGAGAGCATTGTGCAATACTTTCGACCTTCATTAAGCTCCCATTTGTCTTTATGATCTTTGTTTTGTCTAGTTTTAAGTGGCCACTTCAGACAGGTTTTAGTGTAGTTATACTTCTCCATATGATTGTATGTAGCAAGTATACTAGAAATGCCTTGTCAGTTGGTTGATCAGGCCATCAGTCTGTCAAATTTTACATAGTGAACTTGTGTTACAAACTGCTCTACCAATATACGTTTTCAAACCACGCCCAGGATGTCTCTCAAAGTCACTCAGTAGTGTATAACTGACCAAAGCAACGACTACTAAGCATGTAACGTAGTCCCACAAACAAAATCAATCTCCCACATTTAATCTGAGGTTTACCTTACATTTAGTGGATTTAACTCTTTGCACACTTAGTAATTTTTCATGAGTTTTGTCTTCTGATTTTTTTCAAAATTTGAAAAAAAATTTTTTTAGGAATACCACCAAAGTGTCAAACAGGTTGGATCCAGAACAGGCCCGACATTTTGTATGGCCTGATCTGGGTCCAACTTGTTTGCAAAGGTTATCAGCGGACAACACTAGTAAACAAAAAGTTAAAGTAGGCAATGTTTTCAGAAAGGTGAATTTTAAAGCCATCATAATGAAACATGCTACATGTCAACACCATGATGATAGGGTGTGCCCTAGGAATTATACATTTGTGTACATGTTGGACATGGTATAAGTCATTATCATAGTTTGAAGGTTTGCAAGATTAAAGTTTTGTTGGCGTTGGACATGGTGAGGTTGTGTTAGAATTACTCTTTCAATTAAAGGACATGGTATAAGTCATTATCATGGTTTGAATGTTTGCAAGATATACATTTTGTCAGGATTGAATGAGACTAATTATAAGCCCTTGGACTTAAACAGGGGTTTTTTCACTGTCACAGAGGTATTTGTCAACATCTTTTATGATTGTTGTGGTTTGTTATCATTTCAACTCTTCCCTTGCTAGCAATAAATTTTGTCGTTTGCTAAAATCTTTGCAAACAAACATAGGGCACGATCTGGATCCAAACCAAATGGTACACTGATAATGTTCCTGAAAGAATATTTTGAAAAAAGTCAGTAGATGGCAAGAAAAACATGAAAAATTACATAGGTTATTGGCAGGCGATTTTTGTTGCCACCAGCAAGGAAAGAGTAAAAGATATATGGTTGGGTAACTGATATTTTAATCCAGAATGAAGAAAAGCGAGCCGCCTTGAAGAAAGCCTCAGACAGACATCAGATGGCTTATAGAGATGCGATGACTGGTCGAGGTATAGACAGACACATGTTCTGTCTATATGTTGTCTCTAAGTATCTAGAAATTGATAGTCCATTCTTAACAGAGGTACTCAGTGAACCATGGAGGCTCTCAACTAGTCAGGTAGGCCAAGTGCTATATTACATTCTAATGCACTTGCTTTTGTAACATGACGTCTGATTGGATAACGTAAAAATTTACGACAGTTTATCCCGCGATATACTGTCGGAAATAGTTTGACTTCATTAATTACATCACATTTTGTTGGATGTCGTAGGCCTTTTTGCGGCTTGCAACGCTCCAATTTGAGATGATACTATAGAAGCGCATTAGAATTGGGATAACCATATTCAAATTTTCATTCGGGGAGGTATATCGTCGGATATACGTTCGGAAATCACGGTTTACGCCTCCGCTCACGCTTTGCCGTAAAACTAAATTTCCGACCATATATCCAAAGATATTCTGAATACAGTTATCCCCTAAATGTAAATTTTAGCAAATAAGTATGTTCAGTAGTGAATCAGTTTATTAACCCTTTTCATTTTGGATCCTAGTAATCAAGTAATTTGGCAAACAGTGATGACCCTGATGAAATGCCACATAAGGTGGCATTTTCATCAGGATCTACACTGTTTGCTGAGATAAAAGCAATCTTCAGGGCAGAAATACATTTTGTAGAAATTTTGACTTGTAACCCTTTAAACGCAAAATATACAATTCTATACTTATTTATCAATATTATAATCATGAGATAATCCATCAGAATGAAAAAGAAAATATCACTTTTTTGGATTGTGTTCTCGTCCCCATCTGAGCACATACTTTTGTTGAGATTTTCGCTCCCTACCTTTGATTAGGCTAGTTGTTATCTGATCAAAGTATGTATAAACTAAGAAATTATAAACCACTCTGGACACGGCTGCTAGGAAGGATGTGATTGGATAGTTCTATGTATTGATAAAAGAATATTGAAAGTGATATATGGGCCTCGATGCGAGAAAACCTGTCTTTGGGGTTTGTGAACAACAAAGCGCAGACCAGCCTGCGCTGACGTGCAGACCTATCAGTTCCTTATTATTAGCTTTTTGGTAAGTATCATAATCTAAACTTGCCACTCGCAAAATGACAGGTTTTGTTGTATCGAGGCCCATATTATACCCCAAACAAACATGCAAAAATGCTAGGCCAAGAGAAACAGGTCTTTGATAATTCAATTCTGGCTTTCAGACATCTGGATAATTTTTATGTTTTCTTGAAATGCTTATCCTATCAAGAATCACACATATTCACAGGTTTAGATAAAGTTTTTGAGCGTAAAATTGTCATTATTTTCTTACCCAACAGTTTTAACATGTTTTGGTTGCTCACAAGAACCCCACAACATATGTTTTGGTTGAGAAATAAGAAAATTATATTTTTGCTATGCACTCTTAACTAAAGGCCTGCATATTGCATTTTATGTTTGTGACATATGGCAATATCTGATTTGCCACAAACAAGAGATTTGCATCCACGTGGTCTGTTCATTATATCTTATTAATTTGATCTTTTATAGACACCACACACACAGACTGACAAGCTTGACTTGGTGAAACATCCTGACCATATCTCTGGAGGTGGAGGATTTGGACCAGTTGCTGATGATGGGTACGGTGTCTCATACATCATAGCTGGAGAGGATACCCTCTTCTTCCATGTCACCTGTAAAAAATCCTGTACAACCACGGTAAGTGATTAGATTTCAATATATATAGTGCTAGTGTGACAACCTAGGGACAAGAAAATGGCCATAAATACTTGTCCCAAAGAACAGATAATGCACAAAGATTTTAGCTTTGCCCTTACTGTTTGTTTGTTTGTTTGCATGTTTGATTTGGCTCTTTATGTCCCAGTCAACATCTATGGTCATGTTGGGACGGTCAGTTCACCTAACCACACTTTCCTCCGCAAGCTTGAGTAGGCATTTAACAAGTACTTCGTGCTTGTACTTTTGCTTGTAAAGGACAACAACAGTTCTTGAATCAGTGGCAGGTAGGAGAATGGCCTTAGATTTTATTTCATGAAAGTATTGGACCAGGCCGGGATCGAATGGCGACCCCTGGACCTACAGTCAGACAGATTACAGACTGCACTATGTGGCCTGGTTTGCCCTTACTGTGCTGAAAGCCTGAAACTATGTATTAAAGTTTTTAAAAACAGTTTGAAACCAAATACTCAATAAAAACAGTGGGGATTTGGAATGCCTTATTAAGGTCTTTGCTTTATGATAATGGCCTTGACACAAGTAAACCTGACTGTTTTGTGCAAACAGCGAAGGTGTAGACCAGACTGCTTATCCATGCAATCTGATCAGCACCTTTGTTATTCACCTTGGAAAGTATAATAGCCAATCTTGCTACATGTAAAGTTTTAACATCCTAGCTAGTCTTTGTAACTGAGTAGCAATGACAGATCGAGGATTTCTGAAAAGGGGGTTCATGTGTATAAAGGTGCGGGGGGTCGCTTTGCTGAATTTATCTAAATTTTTATTAAATATCCCATGAAAATGAAATAATTTGGTCTCACTGAGACCAAATTATTTCATTTTCATAGGATATTTTTAAATGGGGGGCGGTGAGGGGGGTTTGAGTGAACCACCGGAACCCCCTTTGTATCCGCCGCTGAGTAGACTGGCTTGAGTTTTTACTTGGTCAGAAACCATGAAGACATTATTAGTCTTATACCCCTTATTCTGCCAATGTTTTTACCATGCATATACTATGTTTATAATCTGCATATTTTCAAATGCAGCCCAGAATACTTTCACCATAGAACCAAACACTAAGAACACTGATTAGACTGTTCCTAAGGGAGCAATTTGACCTTGGTTTTAACCGTTTATATTGTTTACAATATAGGCTACCAAATTACATAAGTAGATTAGAGAGTAGTAGATAATTGCATTGAATGGCAGGAAAAGGGTTAACAGATTTGAGTGAATTTTGTGAGGGAATCCCCGTCTTGTAGATGAATAGATATGAAATGTCAACTTAACCCTTTACTCCATAGGCTATTTTTTAGATCATGACATCATTTTCTATTTTTAGACAACACTGAAAAAATTCAGGCCGGAATTCTTTTGAAGATATTATGGAAAATGGAGCATTCGCTCCAAAAGAGCAAATGCTTCATTTTCCATAATATTTTCAAATACATGATATTTCAAAGACCTGTATCAAAATGCATTATTATTGAGTAAATGGTTAAACGCTTGGATCTCTATCTTTTTCAGAGTTCATCTAAATTTGCGGAGAGAATTGTCCAAGCTCTGGCTGACATCAAAGACATTTTTGAACTTTGATCACACTGATAGATAGGCTTTGTTCATTGTTAGACCAAGTTAAGTTTTATGTTTGAAACATAATCATCATCGGGATTTTCCTACCTTTTTCAACATGAGGCCATGGGCCATTAATTTGGGAAATTTACCTGATCGTTTGATATGTTTACTGTTGTCAAAATTAAAAGCTATTTAAGGTATCAAACACAAATCATTAAGTAGGTTTGACCAATCGTAAATCATTTTTCCCCACAAATTATTGAATAAACATGTGAAAAATGTAAATATTAAACTATCTGTAAGGTATATTATAGTTAAATAAGTATATACCAAACCATCTACAAGGGGTATATTATATTAAAGGAATAAGATGTCCAGAAATCTCTTTTCCCTGACAAAAAGAATGAACATTTATTCATTTTTGTTAAGTTGCGAACATGACTAAAATGAATAAATGTCTACTTTTTGGTGCTAAAATATTTCTGCCTTTTATTTTTTACTGTCAGTGTACTAATTATAATGGCTATATTTACAATACCAAATGTGTATTTGATCATTTCTGGCAGAAGAAAAATGGTCATTTATGGTGGTGAGCAAACACCTGTCTAAGCAGATTTTATGTGTCAGCACATTCTGCTTGCTTAAACAGTGGCTGGATGAATATAGTTTCCTCAGTACTTAGTTTTAAATCTGAGCTTACTTTTTTGTCTCTTTCCTGCAAAATTGGAGAAAACCTGTATACTTTTAATTGGCAATGGGGTTGGACCTGGTCTGTATTGGGGTCGGACCGGGTCTGTATTTTGGGCCATATATTGAAAAGGAAAAATCCTTATTCATAGTTTAATGTTGGTGTTTGTGATAGAAGTTGTTCGAGTACTGCAGTAGAGAAAAGTAAACATAAGAAATAATTATTTAACTCTGGGTTAAATTACTCAGACAGGAAATGTATGTGTAAACAAAATAGTCCCAGATCAGACTGCTTCTAGCATAGGTCCAGATAAAGAAATTTTATGAGCGTAAAATTGTAATTATTTTCTTACCCATCAATTGAAACATGTGTTTTGGGTGTTCAAAAGAACCGTCTCATTGAGAAGGTTCTTTTGAGTACCCACAACATATGTTTTGGATGAGAAATGAAGAAATAGTTTTCCAAAAACACACTCTTATCTGGAGCCCTGTCCAAGAGGAGCAGCCTGATCAGGGAATATTTGTTTGCTTTCTTTAGCAAATAATTTAATGTTAACTATACTGATAGGCAAAAGAAACACTACAATAGAAATTTGTCAGATTCAACATGTGGTTCACAAACGAGCTACACGAGCATGACCAGAACCTTGAGTAAAGCATTGGGGTTCTTTGAATTTATTGACTTTTGTTTATCAGGCATGTTAGCTTATATACATGAATATCTTAATTGCTGTCACTAATTTTATTTACTTCTGAGTAATTTATAGAACATTTTGCATGTAGGGTTTCTTTTGCCCGTCAGTATAGGATGGATTAATCTATATCATCTACTGTTTTAGAAGTTCAACACTTAATGAATTGAAAATATATCAGATCTCAAGATCTTGGTAGAATTATCTCAGTGAGATGATTTTGTTGGGATTCGTTGTTAAAAATGTGATATTCTTTCCGAATTTGGTGAATGTCTGTAAATGTTGCAAAATTGTTTTGAAAATTTGTGTCTGTTTCTTTAAGCTTGAGAATTTGGTTGTGATTTTTTAGACGTGTTTACTAATTTGACCTTTGTCTTGCTGAATAATAAATTATGGTATATCAGTTTATTTCCAGCTAGCCAGCCCAGTTTTTAATTTATTACTATGGAACCTAAACAAAAATCTTCAGAAAGCCATCAGATATGGATGTACATTGTTTGGAAAAAAGAAAGTTTTATTTTTTGAGGGTTAAGGAGATTTGGAATAGGAGATTAATGCCTATGAAAGTATATGGTATAACCTTAGTTTAAAGTTGCAGCTCCACTGATAATCCATAGAACTGAGGTGTGAATTTCAGTGAATTCACTGAAACTGAAAGTAGAGTTTTGTATGCTTTTGAGATAAGAATGCATAGGCTTAGATAAACAAAATTTTTCAGCATAAAGTTGTAAATATTTTCTTGTCCATAATTTTTAGCATATGTTTTGGGTGCTCAAAAGAAGTCTCATTGAGATGGATCTTTTGAGTACCCACAACACATGTTTTAGTTGAGAAATAAGAAAATTATTTTTTCTGTAGGCACTTTTAACTAAACGCTTTGAATGTAACTGTGGTTTAGGGTCTTTAAAATTTTAAGAGCTTTCTCTGATCTACCATTTCAACCCATTACCATTGCATATCTACCAAGTGGGCTAAGTGGCTTGGCTGAAAGAAGGAGATATACTAGATCAATCGGCATGACAAGGGGTCTTTATTTGGTTCAGCTCATGCGATGGTGGTACTTATCACATAGGGCCTCGTCGCGAGAAAACCTGTCTTTGGAATTTCTGACAAAGCGAGTTTCAAACCAAACTCTTCAGCTACAGAGACTAGCTAGAAAATTGAAATTTTGCTTGTAGCAAGTCTAGATATGATACTTCTTGATAAGCGAATAACAAAGGCGCTGATCAGTCTGCGTGGATGCACAGGCTGGTGTTGTTCCCAAACCCCCGAAGACAGGTTTGCTGGTGTCGAGGTCCATATGTGATACAGCTATCAAGTAGGGCTAGAAGGCTAGCTTTTACCTGATCCTCCATTTACTGCCATACTTAATCTGTGTTAGCAGCCTAGGCTCTGACCAGCTTGCACAAATGTGCAGGCTGGTCAGAGCCTTCGCTGATCATCCATTCAATAAGTACCAAAATCTTATGTGCTGGTTCAGTTTTTATGTGTGTGGGTTAGTATGTATGTTCTATTGGGTTTTGTGATTATTTTCAAATTTTCCTGATTATTTTTTCGTATGTTTTGATTTAGATATGAAATGTATATATTGAACAATGTTTACTTATTGTCCCTAAATATCTGGACACGTAAACGTGTCACCATATTTGTCTTAAAAATTTTGCATGTCAATTTGGCTGCCTGACTAGGTGTGTAAAATGTAGTTTTGGAATGGAAAGCAGAATAAATCCAGATCAGACTGAGCTTTCTGGTTCAGGCTGAGCTGGGTTTACACTGTTATGTTTGATGACTTGTATGTTTTGTGCTGTTTGATCTATCTAGCCAAATTTGTGTTATCTGTCCAAATATTTGGGGCATTTACAACAGTTTGTTATTGAGTGTTTTGAATCATCTGTTTTGTTCTAGAATAAATTAGATCACTATATTTTTGTGGTAGCACATTTGTTACAAAGGTTATGTTAAGAAGTATTTTAGCTGTCTTATTCGATGTCTGTTGTTTTTCATACCAGAACGTTAACTTATTTACCCTGCCATAAGGAGAGTTTTCCATATCTACCCAAAACTTGTACATGTACTGTCAAGAAGAATATAGATTTTAGGGCCCCACATCGGGGCTGCCTTGTGTCTCTACCACAAACTGCTGGTAGCTTAATAGTAGGTTTTGAGTGTTACATGACTGATTGTTGATGCTCACATAAAACTTACAATCTAGATTTTTGGACTGTTATCTAAGAGAATACAGTATTACAAATCTTAAAACTTAATCAAAAACTGATTTAGATAATCCAGTTATAAGTATAAATATTGGAAAGGGAAATTCAAACCAGTATGGTGCTATGAATAATACAGTTCTGTCATTTAATAACATTATTTTTAGGATCCTCTGAAAATAAATGTATTATTAGTGAATTGTGTTATAAAGGGACAATTTTACAAAGGAATTATAGGTAATTAACCAATTTATAGTAATGTTCCTTAAATTCCTTTGCAAAATTCCATGGTAAAATATTTTAGGAGCCATAAGATGTCTGCCTTATATCCAAATTGGTGTTATAATGAAGTGTATTATAAAGGGACTACCCTATATTGTTCATTGTTTTACATATCTAAAGAAGCAGTTAAATTCAATTCTATATTCCTTAAATTAGTCTTAAGCAGGCCTCCAGATAAGAGTGCGTATTGGAAAATATTATTTTATTTCTCATGCAAAACATATGTTGTGGGTACTCAAAAGAACCGTCTCAATGAGACATTTCTTTGAGCACCCAAAACACATGTTTAAATCAATGGGTAAGAAAATAATTAAAATATTACGCATATAAAATTTGCTTATCTGGATCTATGCTTAAGTATTCTTTGCACCAGACATTTAAAAGAAAGGCACCTTAACCAAATCAGTTTTGTCTGTGTTACACATATAACATATCTGGAGGAGGTGTGTTAGCACCTCAGTTCATGCGCACAATTCATATTGGCTTGAGCTCGGACTTATAAAGAACCCTTTGAGCATATTGGATACATCACTCTTTTAACATGCCTACAGGTTAGAGAGTGTAATCAAAAATTAATTTTCGAAATTCTACCTATGTGTATGCAAAAACTAATGTGCCTACATTGCCTTACAACTCGGCGCTGCAAGTATAGGGTTTTAAGCTGCAAAATTTTATTTTTTGAGGAAAAAAGCAACTAATAGTAATAGTTGCGTGTCTTTAGAGCTCCTTTTAGCCCTGTGACATGTTCTAAAACCATTTTCCGCCAGGGTTTTGCCCTCTTAACCACCACAAGAGGAGTAACTTCAGAATCCTATCTAGAGTGTGTAGTCTATAAAATGCCTCAGGATAGCTGCTGGTCTCAAAGGGATCTTTCTACATCTAGTCTCATGCATGTTTGGTCAACAATCCTATATAGATGTATCTATTAATATGTACAAACATATATGTATATAAATGTATTAGCAGTTAAGTTTTGTTTTAGTTTTGTAGTTCAAATGTATCCTATTTTGCTTTTGTCTCTCTTTACTATTACCATGATAAACCTGGATATCTTACTTTGAAATCAGTGTAGATCCAGATCAGCTGGCTTCTCAGAAGCCAGCTGATCAGGATCCATACTGCTCTACAACCTGATAGTAATTACATGCCAATAACTGAAATTTTATCGGGAAAAAAATAGAGGAGTAGTGTAGTACATGAATTATCCAGTGCCATAAAACTGTAAAGTGAATTTTAAAAATTGAACACTTTTCTTTTACTGCTCCTGGCCAAAACTTTGTATATTACCGTAAATACTCAAACTTTTCTGAAGCCTAAATACCTTACCATTTTTTATCCTGAGCAAATTTTATTTGTGCAAATTGATTCTCCTACCTGATGGTGTTTAAAATGAGTTAGAATAGCAGACTGTATGAACCATAATCAGAATGCTCCTAAGGGAGCATGCTGATCTGGATATACACTGTTTGATAAGTCTTATCAGTCTGAATACATAGGGTTAAGGTAGGTCTTTGTTCCACAAACAGATAACAGTGAAATTCATGATCATGAGCAGACTGATAAGGCATGTACAGTTTGTTCTGCTCTATTTGTCAAGAATCAAATGTTCAATAGTTTTGAACCTTTACATAGTTCTGCAAGTGTGCTTCTAAATTCCCCTTTAATTTACCAATTTGTCTTCTAGTGGACCCTTCTTTCTTACATTCAAGAGTAAATGGCATTCTTACTTTTTATCACGATTTTTTTCCAGTTTTCTCATGCCATTGGGATTTAATTTTCATGCCAGAATCAATTACTCAGAAAGGAAAAGCATGTGCAAACAAAATAGTCCCAGATCAGACTGCTCCTCTAGGAGCAGTCTGATCTAGAACTATATGTTTGCTGTCTCCAGTAAGTTACTTATATGAAACTTAATGGATTAGTCTGGACCATCAACTGGAAGATTTCATTTTAGAAATTCAGGTTGTAGAATTAATTCCTCATATGGTACAATTGACATGAAGTCAGTCAAGTCATTACTAAAACTTATTCTTTTAACCCTTTTGCACACAAAATGGCCAAAACCAAGAGTTTTTCCCATTTTGTGTTAATCATTTTTAAGTACCCAAAAACTTAATTTTTCATTAGACAAAGGAAAATACTTCTGAATTGGATTAACACCCTCTGCTAAAAATTCAATGAATCACAAATTAACGTTGACTTGAGCACATACTTTGAGTGACAAGGATTTGAGTTGGCAAGTGTTAAAGTGACCTCTTTACACACAAGCTGGCTGAAATATTTCTCATAAAATAAATGGTGGACCTTTTGTTTTCTCTCATTTGCTTTTGTGTTACATTTTTATTTCTTTTTTTTTTGTAAATGCGTTTTTTTTTAATTATATCATTTTAATACTCTTGTTTTGTGCTTGTTAGTTTGTGTATGTATACAAGTGGATTTTGCTGGATAATTTATATGGTAGTTCAAGATTTATTTATCGATGTAGTTAGATTTTTAGAGTGACTTCCCTTTCTGGATTGGCTATATATAATGTAGATGAAGATTAGATCACATCAGGGTCTACTCTGTTTTCTATGATAAAAACAATCTTCAGGTAATGAAATACAAATGTACGATAAATTCAGGAAAGGATAATCAGTGGCGCTTACAAATATATGCGTAGCAGATAATTTGTCATAGCTTTATTGTAACTAACCAGATGCAATATTCTGTCAATCTAGAAAGGGCTGAATGAGAATAAAAAATAATTTTAGCTGAATGTATAAGAATTTAGAAATCCCAGTTGAACTGGTGCTACAATTAGATTTTTGTCATCAACTCAGATATCCTCATGGCATAGCTAAAATGAGATAGTGTCCCATTTTGTAGTTTACTTAGAACCTTTAAAATTCCTTGAAAATAGGTCATAGTTCAGAATGAGATTATTGCTTTTTTATATGCATTTGAAAGAGAATTAAAATCTCACAATCTATAGAAATCATTTTTTTAACATAGATTTGCTTTTTGTTGCTAAAAACAAGATGCTTTATAAAAGCTAGTTCTGGTGGTAATGTGGGCTAGATCTTTTGCTAAAAACAAGTTGCGTTATAAAAGCTATATCTGGTTGTAATATGGATTAAATCATTCACTTAAAACAAGTTGCTTTATAATAGCTAGTTCCATTATGAGCCAAGTCATTAATTAACCTGTTTTTGCTGTATGTATGAATGCAGTCTGAGCAACATGTGTTTTGTTAAATGTCTGGAAAATATAAAAGCAATACTTGCTAGTGCTGTATTTTTAAGATTGAAGCCAGTCTCTGTCGCTGAGCTGGCTGTAACAAGCCTTACACAGTCGCAAAACTCCCAAGATTTTTCATGATCTGCCTCATATGGGCAGCGGCGTAAGAAAACCTGTCTTTGGGGTTTCCAACAAAGTAAGATAAAAAACAACCTGCTCAGCAACAGAGACTAGCTAGAAAATTTATTTTCACTTGTAGCAAGACTAGATTTGATACTTTCCTATATGCAAATAACAAAGGCGCTGATCAGACTGTGAATTGGCGCAGGCTGGTCTGCGCCTTTGATGTTTGCAAACAGAAGACAGGATTTCTCGTGTCGAGGCACATATATACTAGGACAAAGCTTTGCACATGATAAAAAGAGAGTAAATTCAGACATTAACACCTTATTCCTGAGCCTTCATTTTTAAGGTAACCCTTTTTCTCTCAGAATGGACAAAAATCATTTATCCTGAGTGTAACAGGACTAACCGTTACCATGCTGAATATTATTATATGCATAAACTACTTTCATTTACAATTTTTATCTAAGTAAGTGGCAATATTCAGTTATTAAGTATGTAGTAACAATCAGAGTGGAAAACAGTGTAGATTCAGATCAGCTGGCCTTTTAAAAGCCAGCTGATCTGAATCTACAGTTTTCGTATCTGAGTGTAAAAGGGTTTATACCTGATGCTTCTCTGACTGTATTTCACTAAATTTTGTTCTGTAAGCCAGTTTGTTTGGGTTTTACACTTATCCGGTGATAAAAGATAAATTTTATGTTTTTGTTGTCTTTATTTCATCCAGTAGAAATTTTAAACAACCATGTTTACCTTTTATATTCAAAATATTAGCCTGAATAAATGGGGTACTGGTAGTCTGATCAGGATTAGCATTATTTACCATTCCACAGCCTTTATACAATTCATCAGGTAATAAAATCATGGGTGAGAGTTTTCTGGAATATAGAAAGTCAGCCTCAGAAATACTGAATTAGGCAAATAGTTTCTCTGATCATGATTTACACTGTTTACCAATTTGCTTAGAACTGGTTCGAATCAGAAAAACGGGGAAAGTGTCCCAGCATGACTGAAAAGTTGTTGACTGGGGCATAAAGTGTCAACGCACATCAAAACTGAATGCTCTGATATAGGTTTACACCTTTGGCCTGAGGGAGCATTGTAGCTCAGTGCTTGACTTGAGACCGATGGGCCATGGGTTCGAGCCTCACCAGCGTCACTGTGTTGTGTCCTTGAGCAAGACACATTTATCCTAGCTTAGTACTGGTCCAACCCAAGAAGACCCGTCCCAACATTACTGAATTTTTTTTTTTGACTGGGACGTAAAAAATCAAATCAAACAAACAAACAAACACCTTTGGCCAAACCAAAATGTCAATATGTCTGGGGTATTCAACGTTATAAGCACATAGTGCATATAACTTTACAAAATTCTATACCCTCTTTTGAACAGTGTAGATCCAGATCAGCTGGCCTCTGATAAAGCGAGCTGATCAGGATCCAAACTGATTTTCAGCAAAACAAGGAATCCATATTTTAATGAAATTGCATCATCTGATTGACTGGAAATCAAGTTAATATAGTGTAATGCACTTTCAGGGGCTTGTGTAATCATTAGTTGGTAAATTCCCCTTTGCAGCTTAAGCCAGGCCTTCAGATTGATGGTGGGCCCGGGTCATTGTCCCCTGATTTCAAAATATGGCCCATCACTTTCTAAGGCAGTGGGCCCAGTGGACCCATCCTTTTTAGTTGTGAAAAAAACTTACATAAATAAAAATATTCATCTTACAGCGAGTCTACGAACTCCACAAAACAGAAAGTTTATGTAGGTAGTCAAAATATAGTTAAACATGTCTTGAGCAGCCTACACTCAAAAATGACAAAACAAAGATCTTAATAACAAAAGGTAGCTTAATGAAGGTCAAAAGTATTGCAGAATGCTCCCCTTGGAGCATTCTGCAATACTTTTGTCCTGCATTAAGCGATAATTGGTCTTCTTTTTTGAGTGGCTGCTTAAGACAGGGTTTGCTGTATACATAATCCCCAGTCAATATACATATCTGCATACAAGTGTCTGTGTCAGTGTGCAGGTAAAGTATACAACCCAAATGTCAACTGTGGTTAGTTTGATAAGCTTGGGCCCATCATTTCAGAAAATGACCCACCACAATTTGCTACATGGGTCAATTTGGCCCACCATTCTTGAAAAAAATCTAAAGCCCTGTTAAGCTATAAAGTCAATAACCCTTTTTCTACTGAACCAAGGTATATCCTTTTATGAAAACAATGTACACCTAGATCAGATGGCTTCTGGGGAAAAAATTTGATCAGGATCCACACTGTATTCCCCTCTGCTTGTAAGTACATGCTAATACCTGGAATGCTGCAGGTAAACAAGATAGACATTTGGGAGGGAGGAGTGTAGTACATAAAAATACTCAGCATGACAAGGGTTATTTCTGAAGATGAGAAATATACAAACAAGATCAGTCTCTTATCTTTGTTTAATTCTTCAATCAAACAACCATTAAAGAAAAATTACAACTGTATAAAAGTAATAAAATGATAAATTTAACTGACTAGAAAACGCCTGAACATTATGAGTGCTGCCTTCTTGCTAATGCCTAAATGAAGATTGTTCTCCCATTATTACTGGGAAACCAAGGCACAGTATAATCTACAAATTGGTTTGAATTTAAAATTAAAATAAAAACATAAAAGGCACTTTAAGACAACCGTAAATTGGATTTCTTGAAAAATAAATGCCTCGATTAAATCTTTAGTTTCTCGAAGCCAAATTCTAAGTTAAAAACAAATTTATCAACAGATCTGATGTTGACATTGTCATGATCAAAATTGAATGGTAATACAGAACAGTAAGAAAAGTTGAAGCATGGAAGATACAGCAGGATACATTCTCACATAATACAGTAAAAGTAAATTCAGCAATAAAAATCAGATTTATAAAGATCAAACAATCAGTTTCTTCAACTCCTTAACAGATAAGCTATAAATATATACAGTGACAAACAGTGAAGACCCAGAAGAGAGAGATGCTGCATCATCACACCAGGTATGCGGCAATTGAAAACGCCCTTAACAAGCGACAAACACGGTTCAAAAATCGCTAAAAACAATGTTTTTGATTGCCATTTGTCGCCAGTCAGACGACAAATGGCAATCAAAACTGTTTCCAATGATTTTTGATATACATTCGTCGATAGTATCAATGTGTTTGATTGCAGCCTATACCATGTGATCATGCAGCATCTTGTAAGGGTCTGTACCATTTCTCATGGGGTCCAGATCCCTCCCCTGGAAATTCACACAAGTGGCGATAGGTTTCCTTAGAAATTCTGGTACAGACCCCCCTTGAGAAGCAAGAAGCAGTCTGATCAAGGTCTTCCCTGTTTGCTTTTCTGACAAACATTTTGTGAGTTTCAGCTTTGATAATCAACATTTAATTTGAGAAAGAACAGAAAAATGTGTTTGAAATTTTAGAACATCTAATCAGGGTCTGTCTATGTGTAGAGAGACTCTGATTTAATGTACCAACCATAGCATGATTTAGTATTAAAAGCTTAAATGTACACAAAATTGAGTTCCTTTTTGTATACAAATCATTATAAAATGTTTCTCATATAAATTCTTTTGATTAAAATAAAAGCAAAATGAAAAAAGTCAATAAGCAATGCTTATTAGATACCCCCCGCACAGGAAGAGTCAGTGAAAAAACTTGGCAAGTTATAGTTCGAACAAGAAGACCTTAGTTTTGATAAGAAGATTTCAGTAGAATCTGTGCAAACAAAAATTATAAACTCCTTCATGCATATGTTCAATGTGTCTACAGTGTATCCGCAAAGTATCAAATTGCTCCATCAAAAGCTGTAGTAGGAGTTGATCGGCCCATAAAGGCACTATCCATGCATATACAAAAGACATATAAGGGATAATTGTCTAAGTTCTCACAATTGTCATTTTGTCAAAATTATTTTTTGTGAACCAAACTCTTTCATGCATATGTTCAATGTGTCTGCATTGTATTGGCAAAGTATCAAATTGTTCCATCAAAAGCTGCAGTAGGAGTTGATCAGCCCATGAAGGCACCATCTATGCATATACAAAAGCCTAATCAGGGAAAAATTGTCTAAGTTCTCACAGCTGTCATTTCGTCAAAAATTATTTTTTCTGAACAAAACTCCTTCGTGCATATGTTCAATGTGTTTAAATTGTATAGGCAAAGTCTCAAATTGTTCCATCAAAAGCTGTGGTAGGAGTTGATCGGCCCATAAAGGCACCATCTTTGCATATACAAAAGCCTTATTAGGGAGAATTGTCTAAGTTCTCACAGCTGTCATTTTGTCAAAAAATATTTTTTCTAAACCAAACTTCTTCATGCATATGTTAAATGTGTCTACATTGTATAGGCAAAGTATCAAATTGCTCCATAAAAAGCTGTGGTAGGAGTTGATCGGCCCATAAAGGCACTGTCTATGCATATACAAGTACCTTATTAGGGAAAAGTTGTCTAAGTTCTCACAGCTGTCATTTTGTCAAAAATTATCTTTTCTGAACTAAACTCCTTCATGCATATGTTCAATGTGTCTACATTGTATAGGAAAAGTATCAAATTGTTCCATCGAAAGCTGTGGTAGGAGTTGATTGGCCTGTATATGGCCTATAATAGCATAAGCACAAAGCACTATATTAAAAGCCATTTAGAACTACAAAGGGAAATAACTCTAATAGAATTGGCCCCTAGCCCTTACTTTTTTGTCTCAAGTTTTTGTCTTGCATATATGAACATGTTTCCAAGGTTTGATGAAAATCCAGCAATGACTCTTCGAGTTATTAAGGAAAAAGTACTATATTAAAAGCCATTTAGAACTACAAAGGGAAATAACTCTGATAGAATTGGCCCTTAGCCCTTACTTTTTTGTCTAAAGTATTTGTCTTGCATATATGAACATGTTTGCAAGGTTTGATGAAAATCCAGCAATGACTCTTCGAGTTATTAAGGAAACAAAGCGTTACGGACGGACGGACGGACGGACAACGTGAAAACAGTATACCCCCTACAAACAAAGTTTGCGGGGGGTATAATAAAAGCATAATACTTTGATTTAGTGATTCAATAAATTTGATTTTTCCTCAATAAAATATGAAACCTTTTTGAACATCTCCCACAACTTTGACAGCAAATTAGAACCATTAAATGTATTTCAAGAAATTTATTTTCATTGTTGAAAGAATTGGAAAATCATCTGGACTTTGACTGCAGGCAAATTTACTTATTATGACAATTTTGTGCATTATATTTTTATTGTAGAAAAATTGCAATTATGGTGGGAATGGCGACCTCAGTTTTGAATCTTTAAAGTCTCAATTAATATCCAGCTTCACCGCGAAGAATGTTTTACCATACCTCCCCAATTATTTAATAACTACTTTATCCCATTCTAATTCAAAAAATTATTTTAACCAACTCATTTCATTAAGTCCAACTTAATAAGATCCTCTATTTAAAACAGAAAGAGAAAAATGTTCGAAATTTTAGAACATTTTATTTAATGCCGTATCTGATATACAGGTAATTTTGCCTTTATTAACAATTGTACAGTAGAGATCCAGAGGTATTTTACTAACCCTTTCAAAAATTAGCTGACATAATGAGCCAGTGCATGAGATTTCCAACAATGTGGTATGTGCGACCAACAAAGCCTCAGATCGGCCTGCGCATACGCGCAGTCTGATCAGAGCCTTTGCTAGTCGCTTGAGCATTCTATGATTGTTAAGCTACTTACTGAACACCATTTGGAGTTTTTAAGCTTAAAAGGAGGCTGCAGAGGCTCGTCCGAGTCTACACTTGTCAAAATGTCAAATTGTTGGAAATCTCATGCCGCGGCTCATATATATTCAAATGCTTAAAATGCGTTTGATACTGGGCTTTGATCATTCTTCCATGCTGCCACAACTACTGGACATGTATATGAAACATGCACTTTCAATTGGTTTCATATTTTATACCGTTCAAATGGTTGCACACATTTAAAAACACAATAAAAACTAGAAATGAAGTTTATGAAACACTGTGCCCCCAAATATTTGCTTGTCGATAAGGTAATCTACTCATCATCTTTTATCAGCTACCCATGTTTGAAGTTGCTAGCTATCATATACTCCTCAAAATAATTGAAGGACCAATACTATCGATTATAACATTGATGCATTTTGTGTAGAACGTATTTAGAAAACCGATTTTACGATATAGCCTAAAATTTTCAGACATCTTTGATGCCTTATTGCCAAGTGAAACAGCAAAAAGAAAGTGGAAGAAAATTATACTAACAATGATTTTTTGTCATTTTAAAACTTGACCTAAATTTATAGGAATGTCATTTTTTGTGTATGATCAATGGACCACAGAAATGCATGAAATGAATGAAAAGTGCTTTTAGATGCTGGAATCTCTGTTTTCGCGTGATTTTGTGGTGTTGTAATCCCGTTGATATCATCCACCCCATCCTGTGAGAGAAAATTGCCCCATTTGACTGGCGTAATGGCCAGACTATAGATTCATACACCTTGTTTTGGCGTTTGTCTGTGAAAATCTTTAAATAATTCCTCGGGATATCTTTCTAACACCCAACGGCATAGAATGACGATTGAAAATCTGATTCTTGATGGCATAGTACACAAATTGTTTTCAGAAAACATGACAATATCAAAACTCCATCGTCAGAGATGAAAATGCTAGCTTCCCAGTATATTGAAACTGCTGGAAGATTTTTTTTGCATTCAAGCTGATTTGTTTAAAACAAAGTTTAATTTGGTATCACTTTCATTTTACTCGAATGACCACAGAAGAATTTCTTTACCCAACCCACTGCCTTTTGAAAGTGTGTTTTTGATGGTATGTGCATTTGAGACACAGTTATGGCAGAAGTAGGCATGGGAATCATTAGTAATGATTTTTGATTTATGGGCATAAAGAAAAGAAAGATTTGGGCCAAGTTTTACAGAATTTAAATGGTTGAGCTAATTATACTCGCATTCTAAAATCTTGGTCCTTTAATTATTTTGAGGAGTATAGTTTTCGAGATACACATATCTTTATTACACGTTTTCAATGATTAAAAGGGCAATAGCTAAAAAAAAACTTTTTTCACCAGGTAATCTAATCTTTATATTCTATTAGCTGACCAAGTTTGAAGCTCCTAGCTGTAATATTTTTTTATATTTATTTCATCTGACCTTTTAAAAGGGA
The DNA here is from genome assembly GCA_964019695.1 of Loripinus fragilis. Taxonomy (NCBI): domain Eukaryota; kingdom Metazoa; phylum Mollusca; class Bivalvia; order Lucinida; family Lucinidae; genus Loripinus; species Loripinus fragilis. The sequence goes on along the minus strand of OZ026517.1, from coordinate 6,962,810 downwards.
AATAACTCCACAAAGGGAGATAATTCAGACAAAAGAAATACTGGTCAGCTTTTTTTTTTTTTTGAATAATCCATTTATGAAATTTCAAAACCCTAACTAAAAACTATTTTGAACAGACACAAAATAGACGGACAAGCCCAAAGCAACATGCCCCCTCAACTTTGGGGGCATATATATAATAAACCTTGAATACTAATAAAAAAAATATGCTCATGAACAGAAAATGTGATCAGAACATACATGAAGATACCATTCCACCTTACACAGTGATTGTGAGGGACAGATTTTTCTATCTCACACGAATAATGGATTCTTTTTCTTGCTCATCATTAAATATCACAAAAAACATAGCTTTAACTCTTTGCAGGTTGTGTAATTTACCATTGCTGACATTATTTTCAAAATTAACATTTTCAAAAAATTCTTTAAGGACTATAAGAGTGTCAAGCAGTTTGGACACAGAATAGAACCAACATTCTATCGGTCCTGATCTGGGGGGAAACTGTTTGCAAAGGCTATCTACAGACAACAAAAGTCACCCCTACCATGGGAAGAGTTAATGAACTTAATCTACCATAGGGGAACAACAAAGTTGCAAATCAGGGTGTACATTTGAACAGTCTCATCAGCACCATTTTTATTGGCTATGTGTCATATTAGAATATCTGTGCTCAAAAACACTCAAATTCCTAAAGATTCAAGCTAATCTCTGTGTAACCGGTGTCCCTGAGGTTATTAAACTTTTTACATGCTTAAATGAACTGAACATGAAATTTCTAATGCCCATAAATCTAAAAGAATGAAAGATTTCCCCATGATTAATACATTCTCTTAGATGGTGCATTTATCCTGCTAATGAAGGTTAAAATGCCAACATTTTTGGCATTTTAACATTTATAAGCAGGATAAATTTCATGCTCAGCTGAGTTGAGCATGAAAAAGTTTATGGCCTAGGTGCCATGTAACCAAGCTTGAGGGTAGCCATGCAGCATGATGCTGAATTAATTTGATACATGTATCTAAGTTTGGCTTATTATAAGCACTGTTTGAATAACTTTTAAAACTTATAAACCATCTTTTGAATGCAGTGTAGATCAAGATAAGATGGCTTCATCCATATCATGAATTATTTACTTTGTTGACTGAAAATAAGAAAACGGCCCATAAAGTTCCAGTTAATCAGAACAAAAGTTGTCTGCATTTGTTGTCTGTTGGAAGTGTTTTAGAAGCTTCTTCAAACAGTGTAGATCCAGATCAGACTGCTCCTGTAGGAGCAGTCTGATCTGGGACCACACTATTTGCCTCTTTACTTACATGTATACCAATAATGTTATCAAGTATTTGCAGCAGATGACTAATGCAGACAACATTTTGGCAAGACACTTGAATGTTAGGTTGCTAGATTGAAAACAGTATTTGAAGTTCCATTACATGACACTTTTTGTTTCATATAAATTCAAGGTCAAGGTCACAAGTATGTTGAATCTTCCAATTTGGCAGTTAGGTTCAAGGGAAACTCACTTGGTGGCTTATACCATTTCCTTGAATCATCACTAGGTTTTAATGAGTCCTCACTAGGTGGCTTGTACCATATTGGTGCATCTTGTCCAGGCTGCTGGTGCCCTGTTCCCTCTAAATCCCTGAATAGCTTCTGGAAATCATATGGAAGCTGCAATGAGTCATTTGATTGAAGCTGTGGCAGCCATGGATACCCAAAGGGAAATAATAATCTAAGATTCTCTGACTGGTTGTTTGAGCTTGGAGTGTTATTGGGAGCTGGGAGGAATGGATTGACCTGGGGATGAAATGCAGACATAGATGGATGAGGGAACCAGTAAGGTTGAACCATTCTTGAGTTTGTGTAAGGCACAGCTTGTGGAGAAAAGTTTCTATGAAAAGATTCATTTGTACCATTGTACGAAGGGTAGCTTCTATTGATGTCGGGTAACTGCCTGTTCAAATTTTCTAGGTAAGTCAGAGGTGTGTTTTCAATACATGGTCTTTTATTATTAATATCTGAGCTTGAGTCTTCCCATTTACGTTTCTTTTGAAAAGCACCATGAGTATAGTTATCTTTTGCCGGGACATTTCTTGAACTGTCAGAGCTACAATAAGAACTAGGTATCTCGGTATCTGTACTGGCACGGTCTAGTCCTTCTCTATCTTCATAAACATCAAATGCTATTGGAGATGTAACTGGTGAGTCAAGGAGGTATCCCTGGGGTACCAGCTTGCTTAGATCTTCAGGGGAAGATATCTTTAAATAGTCATCGTCTGACTGGATGAGATTTGCCTTGAAAGGAGGTTTAACATTAATTCTTGCACCGAGAAAGTCTACAGAGTCTGTCACAACAGTCGACATAGAATGTAAAGATTGAGGTTTTGAGTTTAGTGATGTAAAGTCCTTCATTGTCCAGCCTTTTGAATTTCTTTCATCTTCCATATGCAGATGGTTTTCATATTCTTTTTCTTTTAACCCTGGTGACATATTTCGATTGAAGGTAGTATCAGGTTGTTCAGTTTTAACCCTTGTAACATCACTGTCAACTTCATTTATACCCTGTGTCTGATATTTATCAGATTCAAAGTTATCATGTCGTTTTTCCATGTTTTCTACACAATAATCTCTAGATTCCTTACTATGTAAGACTTTCTCTAAATCTGAGGATGTTCTTCCGATAGACTTTCTATGACTGTCTTTGTTCTGGTTGGATACAGGAATATTACTAATTAGTTCATGTTTACCACTGCATGCAGCACTTATCTTCTCATTTTGACCCAATCTTTTATCTAGCACATTTTTCAGTTTGTCAAGTTTTGGTAGTTTACCTTCATAATTGTCAGCACATTGAGACAAACCCCTGTCATCAGACTCATCACCAGTATGGTGATGAGTCTGATGACAGGGATTTGTCTCTGTTTCTTTCTGACCAATATCTGAAGATAACACTTCTGTTTCTACACCTGATATTCTAGACTGTTCTTGCTGTGCAGAGCAGTTATCTGCTGATGTACTATCCGGTAAAGTTTCGTCAGAATTCTGTTTCTCTTGCAGTTGTAGGGGTGGAATATTAAGCTCATCATGCAAATAAAGCATGTGGGATTTCTTAACATGACTCACACATTGTCGACGAAACTGAAACATTGTTACCTGGCTCAGAACTACTCTATAACCTAGCTTACCATGTGATTTTTCTTTCACAAAACATTTTGAGCTGTTCAATGCTGCTCTGAGGCTTCTTTGCCATCTCTTGTATGCACCATTAAAGTAACTTGGAAACATCGACTTCAAAGCATCTACTATTTCATCAAAGCGTAAAATCTTGTTTTCAGAATTTTGGATAGCAATGATACTCATAGCAGCATAGGTGTATGGTGGCTTTCTGCATGTATACAGGTCATTGGTCCGTTTTTTAATGGGAGCTGGAGATGATGGCCTCACAGGCGCTGATGATGGGGATGGAAAGGATGACATCAAAGGCGCTGATGATGGCGAATTCATTAGAGCTACAGATGCCTCCCATTCAGCTAACTGAGGTTGATTGAAGGCAGGACTTGTATTCTCAATATCAGCTTTTTTGCTGGGTTTGACCCTATTACACTCAGAATGGTCAGTTTTGACCATTCTGAGTGCAACAGGGCTAGCCTTATTGTCAGCAAAATGACAAACATTCAATGGTGTTTTAGCTTTTTTATCTTGAAAGGGGTCAACTCTACTCTTTGTAAAAGCATTGCTTTCATTCCCTTGCATAGACCTTGAGACCTTAAATTTTGCTTTAAGCTCTGACACTGTGTAATTGTAATGTGGATAATCCTGACATAACACCTTATCTTTACAATTCTGATGATTATCTACCCTATTCTCTGCATTATCACCATTTGTTTCTTCTTGATAACTGGTTAACACTTCAGCTGAATTATTATTAGCATCTTCTAACTGTACTGAGGCATCTTTTGAGCTATGAAGACCCTTGATGTCAGATTTTAGAGATGTGGAGAGTTGTTGATGTCTATTGATATCTGATTTTGAGACTTCTGGGTTTTCTTGAAGTTCAAAAGAGTCGATATCTCTTGGCATTGAGGATTCTTTAAGTCTACGGCAGTTTGATTTTCTGGTGGTTGAAGATTCTTGAAGTTTATGGGAGTTTGATTTCCTGGCTGTTGGGGATTCTTGATTTGATTTTTTGGCAGTTGAGGACTCTTGAATCTTATCAGAGATTGATTTTCTGGCTGTTGAGGATTCTTGAAGTTTATGGGACTTCGCTGTTGAGGATTTTTGAAGTTTATGTGAGTTTGATTTTCGGGCTGTTGAGAATTTGTCAAGTCTATAGGAGTCCGACCTATTGGAATGGTGTTCCTGTTTAAACCCAGGTAAGCTAGATTGTATGGATGTCAATACTCCTGAAAGTCTATTAGATTTTTCGGTAGATAATACTCGTACTTGTGGAAGTCTATAAGAGGCAATGTTTCTGGATGGTTCTTGGAATCTACAAAATTCATAATATGATTTGGCAGTGGTGAGTTCTGGAAGTTTGTGAGGATCAGGTTTTCTGGATGTTGATGATTCTGAAAGTCTACATGGATCAGGTTTTCTGGATGTTGAAGCATGGATTGCTTGAGAGGAGTCTGAGAGATTATCTTCATTAACATCACTGTCTTCTATTGTTGGCAGATTGATGACTAGACGCTCACAGTCACTGTCATCTGATGACTCATCAAAGTCAAAAATATCTTTAGCTGCCATCACTCACTTAACAAGTCTGAAAATGGAAAAGGAAACACATTAAATGAAGCCAAACTTAATCCATTTAAGATAAATGGAATTGCCAACTCTCAATCAATTAGACCAGTCCATTTCTATTTAAAGGTTGTTGGGTGGTATTTTTCATTTTTTATTTGAAATTTAATGACACATTAAGTAAACAAACAGTGTAGAATCAGACCAGACATCCAATGATTCATTTACAATTTTGGGCTTATGGGTCCTAGGACTCGCTGTTTCCCATATCAATGAGTCCGACTGCAAACTTATGAGTCCAGAACACTATTTTTATTGACAAGTCTGCAATACTATTGCATCCTGGGACTCGCTGAAATTAAAACTTTGCATGGATCCCAGAGACAAATTATGCGCATCTTGAAAGATGCAGGATGCACAGGTAACAAAATCACTAGATCACATTCTACGATGTCTAATCTGGTTCTGCACTGTTTGCTGATGTCCCATAAAAGGGAGGCTAGGCTCAAATGGGCTAACTAGAAATATGTTTGTATTGATGTCTTCATCATGAAGGGTGATGCAGTCAGTTATGGTAACCCTTACCCGACTCTGTTTAACCAGTATGGGTTAGTCGGTTGGAATTTTTTTTTTTTAACTCCTCAAATTGGATACTCATTAAACTTAATTGCATACAGTAAAACCTGTCCTAAGAGGCCACTCAGAAAAAAGACAAAAAAATGTTTTTGTTTTTTGTCAAGACCAATTATCTCATTATGCAGGTCAAAAGTATTGCAGAATGCTCCCAGGGAGCATTCTCTGCAATACATTTGACCTGCATTTAGTGCCATTTTGTCTTAACGACCTTTGTTGTGTATATCTTTTAGTGGCCGTTTTAGGCAGCTTTCATATAGTCCTACTATAGGCAATAAAATTAAATACACAAACTATAGGCAATAAAATTAAATACACAAACAATTTGCTTACATTGGACAATTCTCTAATTTGCAATGAAATTTAAAAAAAAAATCTTGACTGAAAATTGAAATAATTCTTTTTTGAGTAGGGCCTTTTTTTCAGGATTGGTCAGGTAAGATTTTACATTTTTAAAGGATGGTGAGTCCGTGACCTTGAAAATTAGGTGACAGAAAATTAGGTCACGGTCACCAAAATCTTATCAACTCTTCATTTTGCCACAATGATACAATACATAAAGTGTAGCTAGAATCCATTGTTCAATTCAAGATATATCATGTACAGAAGCCCTATTTTGGTCAAGATTTGACATCTCAAAGTGCTGTTATGACCTTGAAAATAAGGTCAATGTCACTAAAATCTAATCAACCATAACAAATTATTTATGCAAGTTTGGTTAAAATTTAACTACTGGTTTGGAAGACAGTAGTTTTATAAGAATCATGTGATCTTGAAAATTAGGTCAAGGTCATCAAACATCTGATCAACTCTTCCCATCTTCCCAACAACTTATCTATACAAGTTAGGTTAACATCCACCAACAGCTTCAGAAGAAAGTGTGCCAAAAGGCTAATTCAGTTTAGTTTTTATAGAATGGTGAACTTGCAAATTTAGGTCAAGGTAACCAGAATTGAATCAACCTTTATTGTGCCACTAGAACACTATATAAATCAGTTCAATAGATAACGTGCTGAAACCCTATTTTGGTCGAAATTCGACATTTGAAAGTACTGGTGTGACCTTGAATATAAGGCCAAGGTCACCAAAATCTAACAACCTCTAAACCCTCTCCTTAGAATATATTTATGCAAGTTTGGTTAAAATTGAACCACTGCTTCTGAACATAAAGTGCGTAAATGGCTGATTCATACGGTTTTTATAGGATGATGACCTTGAAAATTAGGTCATGGTCACCAAAACCTAATCAACTAGAGCCCCGTTCTCCCAACAATGTATCTATGAAAGTTTGGTCAAAATCCCAGTGATTTTGTTACTTGCGCATCCTGCATCTTTTGCGCATAATTTTGTCTCTGGGATGCAAAGTTTTTATTTTAGCGAGTCCCAGGATGCAATAGTTTTGCAGACTTGTCATAAAAAACAGTGTTCTGGACTCATAAGTTTGCAGTTGGGACTCATTGATATGGAAAACAGCGAGTCCCAGGACCCATAAGCCCCAAAATGTAAATGAATCACTGAAATCCATCCACTGGTTCAGAAGATAGATCTAACGCCGGAAACCCTATTTTGGACATTTCAAAGTGCTGGCCGGTGTGACCTTCAGAATAAGGTCAAGGTCACAAACATCTAATCAACTAAATCCGCTCTCTCTCAACAATGTATCTGTGCAAGTTTCGTCATAATCCATCCGCTGGTTCAGAAGATAACGCACGAACGGGATCCGCACCAAAACATGTGCCCCTCCCTCGGTGGGGGGGGGGGGGGGATTCTATATAAAGTTTGGTCAGAATCCATTATCCTGTTCAAAAGATAACACGCGGAAACGCTATTCTAGCTCAACGCCAAAAGTATGCAGCATTTCAAAGTGATATGACCTTGAAAATAAGGTTAATGTCACCAAATCTAATCAATCTTGCGTGATTAAAGCAGAAAAAGGCGTGGAAAGCACAACATACCCAATATTGTAGAAGACGACCAGACTAGGCAGTTACTCTGATTCTGTTTACCGAGCTGTTTACAAGAACCACTGACCAATCGATGATATCACTATGACGTATAGTATACGCAGCACACAGTATGCATACTATTCAGACGTGACGTCATGATTGCGGTGGAAATGGTACTGTACTCGATTAAGGCTCAGGTACATACGCAGAAATCAAGCTCATTCTGGTTGGTTAAGGTGGCCACCAAGATTCAAGAGTAGCCTGTGAACGAATCTGTATCTAGACTACCAGATCTACCCAGTACCCAATTACCCGTTATTTGCACTAGATCTAGGCCTACAGTCACTAGACATAATTGTTCGCCAGTTAGGCCTAGTAACGAGTTTATTTCCAGATTTTTTTGTACAAATAATTATTATTGTGACAAAGTTCATGGGCTCATTTTCACAAAAATGCAGGATGGAAAGCTAAAAGAAAATAGCAGTATACAATAACATATTAAAATGATTGCACTTTTGGTTCCCAAATAGCAAGAACTGCAATTCTTAAAATAGGCCTATCATGATTCCCATTGACGCTAGAAAAAAAGGTGACAATTTAATTTGTCCGGAGTTGAAATGACTGCCATAATTAAACAAAAGACACCATGAAACTACAAAAAGTATATTATGTTTATTGCCTCAATCAATTTGCTTTCATTTGACTTTTTTCAGGGTTGAAGCTTCATTAGTTTTGCAGCAATAATTTTTGCAGAAAAAAATCTGGAAATGCACCAGCGGATCCAGAGGGGTGCAGGGGCTACGGAACTCCTGGAAAATCATTTATAAGTGGCTATAGGTTTCCGATCCGTGCGCCCACTATGAAACGACAAAAAAACGCCAGGAAGCGCCCCCTCCCCAACGCGCACCTGACGGAATGCAGGCATATCCGTTATGAAATCTAGATCTGAGAAATTTAATAAATTCAAATTTGGGCGAAGCGAGAAAACCTATCAGAAGTTCCGCCAACATAAGAGTCAAACCAGTCTGCTCAGCTACATAGACTAGCTAAACTATTGGAATTTTGCATGGAGAAGCTTGACTACTATACTTTTACTTTTCAGATAGCGAATAGCAAAGGCGCTGACCAGACTGCACGGATGTGCAGGCTGGTCTGCGCCTTTGTTGTCCGCAAACCCCGGAGACAAGGTTTTCTTGCGTCGAGACCCATATATATCATTGAAGGTTCACAGTAGCGCTTTATCAGAGATAACTCTTGGGCATTCGGAGATGTCAGTCGATGCATTTGGGAGAAGTCGAAATTCTATTTTCAAAATGACCAAGTAGACCACTATGCTGTTGTGATCTGGGTCTAAAAAAATCAGCTCAAACTGGCGAGCTTTGGTTTAGATTCAATGTATGCCGCCACCATTTTTTTTGAAGCGTCATGCATGTTTGTAAATAGGCTACGGGTATGTAGCCTATGTTCGTTTGTTCCCATGTTTTATTATTATGTGGTAGACTGACCATCGAGCTAAATATTGCATAAATCGAGTAATCTGCATACACATATATACTTTCAGGTTTTAACAAATCTTAATCAAATCAATATCCCCAATTTTCCGATCTACCACCAAATACAAAATTAGTCTAAGACTTGAATGCCTACTCTGATGAAATGTATATATAGGCATATGATACTTGAAGTGTCTGTCATTCATACATTCGCCACTTCAACATGCTCATGCCATATCTTTGCGAGCACCATGCCTCCAAAGAAGAGACGGGTCGTTTACTAAAGAGCTGCATCACATCTGAAGCCTCGGTATCCAACTGATCCTCATGTTCCTGAGAATATTGTGCCATTTCCTGGGCATGGACGTCAAGAGCCTACTGCATCTCTCGAACACTGGTGCAACTACCTAAAAAAAGACACCAAGAAGATCAACCAAGGCCTACACCCAGTTATGTATGTCTGCAAACAGGACGAACGAGCTACAAAATAACTGGTCGGTTTGCACACAATACCGCCAATCCCAATCGAACCCGATCGCACAACGTTGTAACACGTCCCTGTAGTAGGTTCGAAGTTCGACAACGATTTGTACCTCTGCCCATCTCGTTTTAACCCTTAAAGCGCCTATCACGACTGCAGCAGACGACAAAATTTGCGCCATCTTTCCTAATTTTCAGAGAAAAATAAGGCATGATATTACAGGAGAATTGTCTACCAGCAGACAATTCTAATGAAATATCATGCCTTATTTGTTATTTTTGAAAAAGCGGCAAAAGTTGAAATTGTCGTCTGCTGCAAATAACATAGGTGGGTATGGTTTAGTTGTCACTCCGTCTAATTGCACGATGGAATGGCTGCCAGATTTTGTTCAACGTGTTTGAAGTATTGGCCACATTTCCGTCCGAGCATGTCCATTCAGTTCATAAACAGGCCGTAACACGTTGCTACCTCGTCCACTCCGTTCGCACACGGCTTGAGTCAGTCCGAATGTCAGAATGTGCTGTGATAATGTGAGATTGTGCCGTGAGAATATGAGAATAAACGAGATTATGACGATGCGTCTCAGATTGGGGAATCAACTCAAAATAAAATCAATAAAAATAAATAACACATTTTTAGTTCCAGATAATAATAATTATTTTAGAAGAGAATCTTAAACTACTGCAGTATTGCACCCCAAACAGTTTTTCGTTTTTAAAATTTTACAGGAGATGATTGCTATAAGCAGTGATGCTTGTTATCAGATCCTGTCATGTGCTCATGTATTTTTTTGTATTATTTACTCATGATATGTAATTTCGAAATAAAATATTGTTTAAACTGAAATTTTACATAAAAATTACTGCGCACTAAAAATTTGCATGCACATAGAAATAGCAACACCCAAACTAGATATAAATTTTGGCGGAGAATGATAACAATCTTACTGCTCTAATATCTTGTAAAAATAAATAACTTAATTTTTATTTGTATGAAAATACCCTAACAGTACCCATTTTGTCTTGTCTTGGATAGATATCGGAGTATTTGCTCAACTTTAAAATGTCCATTGGAGATGACAGCAGACGATTAACTTGTTGAAGGCATCAAATGGTGCTGTTTATGATGCAATCCAAGCTGCTTATAAATGTCTTCGAATAATGGGTTGTTTTGCGTTTCATGCCTACCAAGTACTATCATTTTATCTGCTACCCATCTGTATGTTTTGTTCATGCGTCTATATGCGAGCGTACAACTAGAAATACGCAGTCCTGGAAATACGAATAAAATGACAGATGTACGGGCACTTACATGTACTGCATTTTATTTTATATTTAATCTTTTACCGTTGTTGTTTTTTATAGAAAAGTATGCCTGCTGTCATTACATCAGGCATATGGGAGTGGTGAGATCAATAAGCAGACCAAGTCATGGAATAACTAGGCCAAGGGCTTCCAACTAACAGGGCTTTTTGGGCAGTAGACATCTATAGATGGAATGTTATTTGGCATAAAGCATTTAGGATGTTAAAATTCCATCCTATCACAGCATTTATGAAAACGTACACAAGCTTCAAAAAATATTTTGATTAGGTTTTTTTGGTTTAAATTTATTTTTCTAATTACATTTAAAGTTCCCATTTTAGATTTAATGTTATTTCCGGAAAACAGTGTTCCATTTGAAGGGCAATACTGTAGTAAAGCATGATATAGAGAGCATACCTGGGTAATTTCGACACCTGTATGTTATCTTAACTGATATCCGTATTTTGATGGTACCATGATTACGTCATAGAAAAAAAATATTTCCAGCTATAGATAAGCAAAAAGCTTTGAGGCGTGGCTGTATTTATAATATTGAGAATGCGGATCTAGAAATACAGGTTTCAGGTACTACTGTGCTTCCAGGGTTAACGTGACCCCCGTTTTTTACCGTTTATTCCTTAATGGTTATTTTAATTGAAAAATAAATTACAGAAATTAATTAAGATATAGACCGCGTAATTAGAATAACTTTCTCACTTAAAAATGAGGTTTTATATAGGCTGGGATTAGATGGAATTTCTGCGTGTTTTCGATCCTCTTTGATTCAGTCCCTGAGTGTACCTTATCGATATATACATAAGGAATAAAGAAACGCAACAAACACTTCGAGTCATTGTAAGCATACAATATGATGCAAGTTTTTAGTGCAAATGATATTTATCCATAGGAGCAGTATGTGTCCGTCAAATTACAGCATGTTCACCGTAATTATTGATTACGTAATCATTTTGGTATGCGCGTAACCAGCCTGACCCCCCGTAGTAAACCGCTGAAACAGGGTCAATAAAAGCAAAGTTTGAACCAACCATCGTTTTATTGTTTTAAAAAGTCTTGGCATAGATTGCGGATCAAGGAAATGATCAAATGGCGACGTTTCTGTAGGATTTTGAAACGGCCTAACGTCATTAACGTCAACTCTGAATACTGCGTAAAACGCGTAAACTGTCTTTTCTGCTTGAGATTTTATTCATTACAACGACGTTTTGTACAAGAATTATGACTTGAGATCTTCAGACGTCAAAAAACCCCAATTCTGACGTCAAAATTCGATATCCTACGTTTTAATGGTTTCCATGATGTGTATGTGTTTTTCTAATGATAAAATGGTCCAGTGACAAAGTTTAGGTTACAGTTAACAAGTTTGGTGTTTACTCTTGGCATGTAATCAGATGTTTTCTCTTGCATTATGCCGTGTTTTGCTTGGCTGACGTCAATATAACACCTTACCAGCGTATTTCTACGGTATCTGAAAAGTCAGCTTTTCCCAAGAAAGCATGTTCTGATGCGTCTAAGTTTATCTTATCCCGTGTATTCACCAGCGACCAAAACCCGACGGCTCTAAGTGACGTTTATCGTTTATTCACAATCTTTGTGTATCTTGCCATTCAAGTAGCGTGTTTTGACGCAATATTTGACTGCATTACGAATATGATTGGACGTTTGTTTAATTTGAACATTGTCAAGTCGACGCCAAATAACCAAACATGGAAAAGACGGGGTTTCTTGATTTCTATTTAAGAATTGAAAGTTATTTTTCTGCGTTTCATTGAGGTATGAAATGTCGGGAAAATTACATCTATTTCGGTTTTCATGCTTAAATTAGATGTAATTTAAACGACATTTCTTACCTCAGTGAAACGCAGAAAAATTACTTTCAATTCTTCTAATTACAACTTCTTCTTTATTCTTTCTTATTCAGTATTTATAATTATGTTTTACTAAAAAAAATACGTTTCCAGCTAATAGTTCCTTTCGCGCATTTAGAATATGACGTGCGTATGTAGACCTAGACGTTATGACGTTCAAAAAATCAAAATGGCGGCCGTTCTCCAATTGAAAATAAACAACTCCATTTTAGAAACTAAAATCTCGTTTTTACCTCGACATGGGTCTTCGATAGTTACGTCATCGGATATGACGTCATTCGTTTACATTGGTGACGAAAGCATCATCTGTCGAAATGGCTTGGAAAGGAAAAGAAATGACCCCAGCAAAAAGAAATTGTGCCATCTTTATTGAGTGATTGAAGAAAGCAAAGACGGATTGCAAAAAATGTTGGATAAACCAGGCAACAGTCAGTAAGTTCAAGAAACGATTTTATTGCGGGGCTCGACTGAAAACATGCAAAACAAGCACAGGTGCAAGAGATGATTGCTCCGGGGTGATCGCATCATTTTGCGGGCTGGGAAACTGAATAGATCGCAGCAGACAGCTGATCAGCACACAGGAGCTTGAAGTTCGACCCTTAAATCACCCCTATAGACTCAAAACCAAAAGCTCACAATGTCATTACGTGGTCCTTGAGCAAGACACATTTATCCTAGCTTAGTGCTGGTTCAATCAAGAAAGACCCGTCCTTACATAACTGAAAGATTTTTGATGGGCCGTAAAGAGTCAAATCAAAGAAACAAACAAATTGCTTTAGGCTTATGATAACTAATATAGAGGCGCAAATGGGTATATATCTCAAGGAAAAAGACTGAGTTATTCTCTGGGCCTTAGTTCAAAATAAGGGATGCTTCCAAAATAACCCAAAATTTTAATGAGATGAATGATGAGCTAAATTTCTAATGAATAGTGAATATCAGACCCCCATCCAGACCCTCATATGATTATTTGATGATTCCATTATCTATTGGTTATGCTTTATATATGTACCAGCTCCTCATGTTGTTAGTTACCCAATAAATTTGACTTTGAAATTTGATTGCAAGTTTAAGTTGTCAATGTCAAAGCTGTGAGTGTATACCCTAGAGACACACGACCAGAGTTTAAAATGTGGGGAGGAGCTTCGAAAACCAGTGTTTGTTTTAGTGGTTATAAATCTATCAACATCAATTTAACAGCAAGACTCTCAGTTGTTTATGTAACAAAATGCGACAAGGATTTTTACAAATATACACCAGAATGCTTGATTAACTCTAAGCCAGAAATAACCTTTTTCCTTAAATGACGTCTGCATTAATAGTCTGCTGCATACGTAATAGTTATACCATGGGTTGTCCGCCTGTACGTGGAGATAATCCACGAGCTTTAGCGAGTGGATTATCTTACGTACAGGTGGACAACCCATGGTATAATTATTTTATGCCACCTACATCAGTGTAGACCTTTTACATCGTGAAATATTTTGTGCTAAAGTTGGTAAGGGTGGAATAAATTCAAATGCACTTCAGACTAGATTTTTTCATGGAAGACAATGTTACGACGGTAGCAGTCTGATCTGGGTCCATATTGTTTGCAATATACGCTACATAAGAACATCAACAGACTAGGGAAGCAGACGAAAAGCGGCTAAATAGAGGTTCATTAGAAAAAGAAGAGTAATCTTTAAACTGAGCAAAACAAATGTGCAGCTGAACTGCCACCCTTTTGGTATTTATAAACTTAAGAAGACATTTTTCGTACTAAAGGAATATGAGATAAAACATTTTCCTGTCATAAATCCTTAACATTTCTACCTGTTATTGGGTGGCAGCTGAACTGCCATGCCTTTTGGTATAAACTTCCCTACTAAATCAATATGAGGTAAAACATTTTCCAGTGATACATCCTTAACATTTCTTTTTACCTGTTATTAAGTGGCAGCTAGACTGCCACCCCTTTTTGGTATAAACTTACTTATTTTCGTACTCAAACAAAATGAGGTAAAACATTTTCCACTTTTCAGTGATAAATCCTTAACATTTCTACCTATTATTAGGTGGCAGCTGAACTGCCACACCTTAAGGTATAGGCTTTCGTACTCAAACAATATGAGGTCAACATTTTCCAGTGATAAATCCTTAACATTTCTACCTGTTATAAGGTGGCAGCTGAACTGACACCCCTTTTGGTATAGACTTTCTAGCTTAAACAATATGAGGTCAACATTTTCTAGTGATAAATCCTTAACATTTTTACCAGTTATTAGGTGGCAGCTGAGCTGCCACCCCTTATGGTAGATCTATAAACTTTCGTCCTGAAAATGAGGTAAACATTTTCCAGTGATAAATCCTTAACATTTCCTCCTGTCACAAGGTGGCAGCTGAACTAACACCCCTTTTGATATAGACTTTCGAGCTTAAACAATATGAGGTCAACATTTTCTAGTGATAAATCCTTAACATTTCTACCTGTTATAAGGTGTCAGCTGAACTGCCACCCCTTTTGTTATAAACTTAAACCTCTTTCGTACTCAAACAATATGAGGTCAAGCATTTACCAGTGATAAATCCTTAACATTTCTACCTGTTATTAGGTGGCAGTTGAACTGCCATCCCTTTTGGTATAAACTTACACTTATTTTCAAGCTAAAACAATATGCGTTAAAACATTTTCTGGCGATAAATCCTTAACATGTCTACCTGTTATTAGGTGGTAGCTGAACTCCAATCCCTTTTGGTATAAACTTACACTTTAATATTTTCATACTAAAACAATGTGAGGTAAACATTTTCAGGGGATAAATCCTTAACATTTCTACCTGTTATTAGGTAGCTGAACTGCCATCCCTTTTGGTATATTCGCACTAAAGCAATATGAGATAAAAAAAAATCCAGTGATTTTCTACGTCAATAGTGCAGTTCTAGAAAGTAGAACTACTTTAATGCACAGGGGAGTCAGTTCCACCACTGTTTATTAATGTGATAAGTATTATAACTTCCAGTTTCCCAGGGAGCACACTGTATAAACAATTCATCTTGCAATTTTGAAGAGCGTTGACATAAATAAACAGTTGCTGCTGGAGAGGTGTTAACTGACTTACTTGATTCTAGTAAGGTATTTGGTCTCTGTCCTATGGGTATGTACATAAAGTTAACTTATGGATAATTTTCTTAAAAGAAACTGTAACTGGTGTTTTACTTTGACGTTTATTTTCAAAATATTGACGTTATTATCAATTACTGTTGATAAGAAAAAGTTAATAAATTGCATTACTGGTATTGGTGTCATACACGTTACAGTAAATAAACTACCCCAAAAGCATCAGCTGGACTTTGTAGATTATCACTGGATGTTGTATGCTACCACTAACGTCGCGTTATGATACAGTCGAATACCAATTTTTAGTTGCACATTAAACGCCGCAAGTGACTTTTCAATCGCATTTACCGTTTGCGAGAAATTGCAAAATTATGGTGATGCGCTTTCAAAGTCCTCTAGTATATAACTTGACTTGAATAAAATTATTATAATTTTATTAATATAGAGAGCGTTGCTATCGCGATGAGCCCAAAATACAACTTATCTTTAATTTGCTTCTCAAATTATATCAAACTGCCGAACTTTGGCAACGGCCGTGTTTATTTCTAATGTCAACCTGATATACTGCAGAATTCTGTTGAATTAACGTTTCTTTACCACGCATAGAATGTCACTAAAAATCACCTGATGGTGTTATTAGCTAGAAAACCAATTTTAAAAACTCAATTCAGCCAGAATGGACTATGATACCTGAGAAAAAAATCATCGTGAAAAAATTTGCTCATAGAATGGATCACAGTAAGCCAAAATAGTAGATTTTGTGCCATCGTCGACTGAGACCAACCCGCGACGAAGGTGCTTTTCGACTATATTGGTTCTCTAGCGGATATCATCAGAGTGTCAAACAACACTCTAAAGAACCGCTGTACTCGAACATCGCAGTCATCGCGGGTCGACGACGGCACAAAAGGGTGTACCTGGCTGATAAAAGCGAATAATTTCAGGGACCAAGCTAGGGGGCGACTAGGGTGAAATAGTCGCCCTAGGGGCCGAAATTTCGCCCTAAATGGGACCCACGGAGAAGTGGAAGTCTCCCTTAAAAAATTTTTTTTTTTTTTTTTTTTTTTTTTTAAGGGAGACTCATTTTCATTCGGTCACCACACAAATGCAAGCTATGGTGACATTATCAGACAATCTACTACCACTGCATCGTGTTTCTCCTTCCATTAAATGACAATAGTATGTGTAATGGCTAATATGCTTCTAAATATGCTTCGTAATTTTGCGCTATAACTTCTCCCTATCTGACTGTCACTTCTCCCTAATTTTCCTGCAGGGAGAAGTCACTTCTCCCTAAAATTCTGGGCCAGCTTGGTCCCTGAATTTTGTCAATATTTTACTTCTGAAAACATTCTTCGCTGATTAATCACTTACATATCCAGCTGTATATCTGCTAAGACAATATGTATGTGAATTGAGAGATTGTCGATACAGCGCACCATTTATACCAAAAAGTGTTTTTTTCCTGAAAAAGAGGATGAAAGACATTTTTGTTTATGTTCTGGAATTTATGCTTACTTTACATGAAATGCAAAATATCAGTATTTTAAAGTGCAAAAAGTTCAGATTGGAGGACAGAATATTCAAAGCTTTTGGTTATATTTAGACCCACGACGGCTGGCATAATGCCATTGACATGAATAGAATGGATCACAGTAAACAAAATAGTGTATTTTGTGCCCTCATCGACTGCAACCAACCTGCAATGACTGCGCTGTTTGAGTACAGTGGTTCAGTGGTTCTCAAGCGTGATTTCGTTTGTATGATTTGATTCTTTACGTCCCATCAACAATATTTCTTGTCTTGCTCAAGGACCACAACGCAGTGACGCCGGTGAGGTTCGAATCCGCGGCCCCTCGGTCTCGAGTCAAGCACTCTACATCCAGTGGAGAGGGGAGGGGTCCGAACCCCCTGGAAAATCTCAAGTTGCTATATGCGTCCTTAGGTGCGGACCCCCCTCAAGAGGGATCCAATTGCTTCTCAAGGGGGTTCGTACGGCCCTCTGTGAAGTACCTTGATGACTAAAAAAAATTTTTCAGTCCCGACCGAAAAATCCCCCCGACCCCCACCACCACAACGGAATGTTCTGGATCCGCGTATGCCATCTATATGTCCCAAGCCCGTAACTGACAAATAAACCGGTTGTAGATCCTGGCTGATCTGGATCCACCAACGTTGTTTTATTTAAAAAGAAGATATATCAAGGTTTATCAGGCAAAAGGTTTAAATAATATAAATATTGATAATAATAATAAAATATGACTTCAGCCAATCCATTCTAATTAAAGTAAACAGTAATGTTTATGATTACATTGGTAACAAGTTTGGTATTTGAAATATAATTAAGCCTAGTGACAGATTTACTGCTTTTTTCGACGCACGAATTAAATTTTGTTTAGCGACTTCATGTACTTGATAAACATATGCTCCAGTTTTATAAATCCTCCCCATCTTGTTGTGAGCCAGCACACGAGATTTTCACGAAAAGCTCAGACGATCCTACGTGTACGCTCAGTCTCAACAGCCTCGGAGCCCTTCTCCCTTACACTATGTATGACAGTAAAAGGTCAGACCTCGGAGGTCAGACCAACACTTAGACATGCGGCACGAAAGCCCCCTCCCTTTTCAGACTCATTTTTTTTTGGAAACTGTAGTTAAAAAAATCTTTTTTTTTTTCTAGAGCAATTGTGGCTACTCAAGAGGCAGTTCTATATATGATTTATAATCCAAATAGCTTCATTTTAAACATAAAAGTGAAAGTTATCACAACGTTATATCTGAAATGTTAATTTTTGCAGCATATTGCACATGTATACTGACGGACTTTAATTACGCAACACTAACTTCCCTCGACATCATCAGTGATTCATTTACAATTTTGGGCTTATGGGTCCTGGGACTCGCTACATCCAATATCAATGAGTCCCCACTGCAAATTAATGAGTCCTCAACACTATTTTTAATGACAAGTCTGCCATACTATTGCATCCCGGGACTCGCTGGGACTCAGTGAAATAAAAACTTATGCGCAAAAGATGCAGGATGCGCAGGTAACAAAATCACTGCATCATGAGTTGGTTTCCTCAGCAAACACTTTAGTTTCAACTGAACTTGATGACTCTACTGCTCCGTCACTGAAACCTTTCTTATGTTGAGGAGATGTTATGCCATCGAATGAAAGGGTACACAAAGATAAACGTCAAATAAGCAAAATGCTCTATCGCAGACTTGCCAAACAATATGAGAATGATTCCTCGATGACTAACGAAGTTCATGACACAAATTTGATACTTCTAGTGTTTCTTAATTTAAAGAAGTAGTGAATATTTCACTGATAACATTTTGTCACATGAAACAATTGACCACTATCTCAAAAGTTAACATTTTCAATGCGTTAAATTCAATTTAATAGGACATTTTTCATGTGTTATTTACGAATGATTATTCTTCAACATACTACCAAAATGATTGTTTTGCCTTCTTTAATGAGACATAAATCCAAGTGTTGCGTTTTTAAAGTCCGCCAGTATACAATAGCATAAAATGAAATGTAAGTGAAGATTTGGAACTATGCATTTTAATAACCAAAGAACGTCATTACCTTTCAGTTTCAAGATAATGTGATAACACACTGGCTACCATGCCATGGACCATAGAGAGGTTGCATAAGCCAAAGTTTTGTAAGATTATTCTCCCTTGATCCACCATATTGGAGACAATAACCTTGGTTTTGTACACAATTTTAATCATTTTTATGAGACGATTACGCAGTGATCAAAAGGGTCTGAGATTTGGAACTTCAACATGTTTAATTTTGAGGCTCTTAGAAATTGAATAATTAAGGTTTCATCTTAGTTTACCGAGAGATAACAAAAAAAAAATACGCTCAAAGTACATTAAGATAGAGTAGAAAACATTGCTAGTGGTCTCCAACAAGAAAGATAACTCAAGGTGTATGATGTCATCTGCAACCTCTCTATTGCCTGCTAGATAGGCCTAGATGATTATATGAACTGGCTACGCAGACTTCAAAACGTTCACAAAGGGTAGTATCATCCACCTCTGGTGAAACTTTATCACCCAGTGCTTTGTATAGCAACTAGCATCTGCCGATTTATTAATATTGATGGCTGCTGTCCAGATACAAGATAAGGGTCATAATCTTTGTATAAGCTCCCTGAATTTTAGGGATATATATATATGAAAAGGGAACTTATTTCATCTGTGAAGTCTCAAATGAGCTTGTATATCTGGACAGTCTTTGTTTGCACACTAAGTATAAAGCAGATGAAAGTTTATGGATCTTGTAAATCCCACTCAATTTAACAAATGGGGCATAAATCTGCTTACCATAAACAGATCTTATAAGGCAATAAATTATAAATGTTGTAAAAGATATTATTATATAATCTATAAATAAACATCTTCTGATTGGCCCAGATGCATAGCCACTCGAGTCAATAAAACTACATATTGCATGGTTTGCCGGACGTGACGTTGCAAAGCACACGGCACGAGGTGATATTGCATGGCTTACGGTAAGTGACGTCAGAAGGTCAAGTAATTTCGCATAATCCATCCGTAACGTCAATGGTTTTAATGGTCTAAAATGGCAGGAAATGCATAACACACATTTATTATATAATAAAACAATTGTTGACTAATGTTTCGGTAGACATGGAGTGTTATTGAACAGTAAACTTAATCATATTGACCTCCGCTCCGCGTCGGTCAATATGAAGTTTTCTGTTCAATAACACTCCATGTCAACCTCAACATAAGTCAATAATTGTATATTATCATATGACGTCGCGTCTGGGAGTGAAATAACGCCAGGCAAAAAAATCGATAAACCACTAGTGGTTTATAGATTTACGGGAAACGTTATGACGTCCATAACAACTTTGCGTACATAACATGTAATGACAAAAGTATGGAGTTTTTACGCCAGAAATGAGATTTCAAAGTATTTGTCATATGATAAATAGAATCTAACATTCGTGCTCTTGTATTATTGAATTTATTAAACTCGTTGCGAAAAAAGAGATAAAATGCTCGGCAAGCCTCGCCTTTTATCTCTTTTCCTCAACTCGTTTAATAAATTCAATAAAACATGAGCACTCATGTAAGATCCTCTAGTTATGAAAAAAATCTAATCTCATCAGTCTAATTAGCGCTTTTTTCAGAGAAATTCAATGCTTGCAGTTTTCAACTTTTACTTTTATAACAAATGCAGGTTTCAATTTGCGAGACTCAAGACAACAGAATGGCCTGTTTGACTTTATTATCATAAATGCAATGATTTATAAATAAATTAATCAGTCATTTATTAATTTTATATAAGTGACTCATTAACTTTTTATAAAGTCACTTATTCAGAGTTTTTGCACGTAAAAATCACTAGTATTGCTTGTAATATCTTCGGGGGGGGGGGGGGGCAAAAAGGCACAGATCAGCCTGCGCATCCGCGCAGACTGATCAGCGCCCTTTCTTTATCGCGCATATTTTACACTTGCTACAAGCGAAATTTCAATATTGATGTCGAAAACCTCGAAGTCGGGTAACATCCAAAAGTTTGGCACCAGTGACTCTTAAAAACATTGTTCTGCTCAACTACATTAACTTGCAGCACTCCAGTTACGACCAGGTTTAACCATGCATGCATTTTCAAACAAAGTAGAAAACAGTGTGCATCCTGATTTAAACAGATAACTTCGTGTGTATCTACAGTGTTTTCAAAAAGATTAAATCCAGAATCAGTTGGGCAAGAGTTAAGAAGCAGAAGAAAGCAAATTTGCCTTTTTTAATAATTTTTTGCACGTGATTTTCCATGCGCGGACCCAGAGAGTTTTGTCAGAGGGGGTCTAACTTTGACAACGTTTTTTTTTTTAGTTTCATGAGGGGAGGAAGGATCAAAATACCACTGTTAGCGGGTCATCATCGACCCGCCAGCGAAACGCCATTTAAATGGCGTTTCGCTGTCGTGCCGATGATGGCCCTACATTGAATGCTGGCTTTGTAGCTTTGTGATTTTAAGGGGATCCAGACCAGTATTGCTAAGAAACCCTATATTTTTGCGATTTTTCAGGGGGGTCCGGACCCCTGCCCCCCCCCCCCCATCTGGATCCGTGCATGTTTTCTTGTCTGAGTTCTTTGGTTCTTGCACGCAAAGTTGAACAATATCGCTGTACGTAACGGTATTTTTGTGTAACAAACCAAACTCATTATAAATGTGTAAAATAATCAAATTGAAACATGAAGTTTAGAAGCGGCTGTTCTGCTAACTTTTTCCACAATCAATTTTTTCGAAAACAACTTTCAGGAATACCATCAGAGTGTCAAACAGTTTGGATCCAGATCGGGCGGCTGGTTCGATGTTTGGTCGGGCCTGATCTGTCTCCATACCGTTTGCAGCAGAGTCAAGGTGCATGGCTATATCATTAAAAATAAAAAGTCGTCTGCTGCAAATTAGAGAAGCAAATAAGTAAGGTCTTACCTTTCTTATGTTGAGATTCAAATCGCCATGTATATCACATTTTTGAGTCTTCTGTCCGCTTGTGTTCTGACAAACTGATGATTCGATTGTGAAATGATAAGAAATAGTTTTATTCGTGTATAAATTGAAAAGTGGACCAGTCAATATTTCCAGCTGCGCGGTCTATCAGCATGCGGTCTTGGAGGTTACAGTAATTGCATCTGGTTCAAATCACGTGACAAAAGGAACATTATGTGTGAAAAGCCATAAAAAGGGGTGCCGCTCATGTGCTGAGATATTAATTGACCCCTTAATATTCTAAATTAGCTATTCTTTTAAGTGTAACATGTACATGTCAGTTGAGAGCCGCGGCTTGAGAAATCGGGGCATGCATTTTCAGCCTGGGCCGAGAACCACTGTACTCGAAAAGCGCAGTCATCGCGTAGTGGTTGCAGTCGACAAGTGCACAAAATAGTGTACCTATCTGTTAAAAGGGTTATATTTTGGTTAAAGTTTTACTTCTGAAAATATTCATCGAAAATTTATTACTTTTAAATTCAGCTGTGTATCTGCGTAACAAAATTTATATGGGCTGAGTAATAGTCGCTACAGCGCCATGGTTATGCCAAACAATGTGATTCCCCCCCCCCCCCCCCCCCCAAAAAAAAAGAGGATGAAAGAAATCAGACGACATAATCAGATACACTTTTGCATGCGCTTTCATCGTTCCCGAAATAATGGGAGACTCCAAATTGTTAAAGAGGCCCTCCCAGGGGCACCCGGTCCCTTGTTTCCCTGAAATAAATTGGCATATTCCCCTGTTCCCCCAAAATAGCAAACTTGTTTTCTTATGTTCCCTGTTTTCCAACATTGTCGTTGTTCCCTGTTCCCCTCATACATGTTATACATGTCCTAGTGCACAATGTAGAGACGGCTTAACATGGGAGGATCAGGGGTTCCGGACCCCCATCCCACCGGAAAATCACAAGTGGCTATAGTTTTTTTTTGTACGGACCACAACCGTGAAGCAACTAAAGTGACTAAAATGAAAATTGCCAGGACCCCCCCCCCCTTTCGGAACTCTCTGGATCCGCGGTTAGCTTTAGCTGTAAACAAAGGCCAAATGAGCCGCGACATGTGATTTCCAACAATGTGGCATTTTGACAAGTGTAGACTCAGACGAGCCTGTGCACCTCCCCTGTACGCTTAGAATCTCTAAACACTGTTCGGTCTGTAGCTTAAGACCCATAAGAATCCTCAAGCGACTAGCAAAGATTCTGATCAGGCTGAACTGAGGCTTTGCTAGTCGCACGCACCACATTGTTGCGGCTCAAATACAGTCATCACATCGTGCACGTGATTCACTTTTATTAGGTAGTGAGTTTCGAGTAAGGAAAGCGAGTTTCGAGTAAGGAAAGCGAGTTTCGAGTTATAAAAGTGAGTTCGAGTAAGAAAAGCGAGTTTCGAGTAAGAAAAGCGTGTTTCGAGTAAGAAAAGTGAGTTTCGAGTAAGAAAAGCGAGTTTCAAGTAAAAAAGCGAGTTTCGAGTTGTAAAAGTGAGTTTCGAGTAAGAAAAGTGGGTTTCGAGTAAGAAAAGCGAGTTTCGAGTAAGAAAAGTGAGTTTCGAGTTATAAAAGTGAGCTTCGAGTAAGAAAAGTGAGTTTCGAGTAAGACATTTATGACAAAGAAAAATGCTTGCATGGAAGCCTTTATTTTCTGAATGATTCGGCTTCAATCTACTGAAAAATAGTAAGTGAGTATGATCAGGAAATACCACAATCTCAAGCCGCAGACAAACCCATGGCACTGCGAGGAAGAGCCACACAACCATAACGAGACACCAGGAAGACAAACTAAGCAAAGCAACCAGCTCTCTCATCCCCACCAAGATGATTGCAAACTAGAATGGGCATAAAGTAACGTACAACAAAGCATAGAACAATTACAGATTCTTATAATGGGAGTAACAATAAACAAAAAAGTCAATAATAACAAAACTGCCGCCCCAGACACGGACAGAAGCCCAAGCCACCGGAGGCCCAAGTGCACCCCACTGGCACCAAATCTTCGCCCTAGATTCTGGCGTTGTTGAAGCATAAGAAATGGTCAGCTTGCATGGAAGCCTTTATTTTCTGAATGATTCAGCTTCAATCTACTGAAAAATAGTAAGTGAGTATGATCAGGAAATACCACAATCACAAACTGCAGACAAACCTATGGCACCGCGAGAAGAGCAACACAACCATCACGAGACACAATGAAGACAAAACTAAGCAATTTTTGCAACCAACTGTCTCTTCCCCATCATGATGATTGCAAAACTAGAATGGACACAAAGTAACACACAACTAACATAGAACAACTACAGAATCCCACTATTGGAGCAACAGTCAACAACGAGTCAACAAAAACAACAGACCATCGCCTTAGAACGGACAGTAGTCTAAGCCACGGGGGGGGGGGGGGGGGGGGGGGGAGGTAAATGCCTTTTGCTGGTACTAAATCCTCTCCCTTGATTCTGCTATTGTTGAAGCACAATTTTTTAAGCTCGCATGTCGGCTTCCCAATTCTTGCAATTAGACTCGAGCAATGAAGTCAATCGTTGCATACAAATGGGAACGAGCGTTTAACACGTCAAGATGACGACTTCTTCAGTTCGTTGGTGCAGTCTTTGCTTCCAAAGGATACCCTTTTAAGAACATATTCTTTTTCTGCGTACGTTAGCTCGAGACTAACGGGGCAACAACTTCTTAACGAGTCACAGATCGCATATGGGTGACGCAGACCAGTCTGGATGTGTGCCCAGACTATTAAATCTCCCTGTGTGGTATGCTATTGATAGCATCGCGCCCTGACACAGGACCATAACATAAACTAATGCATAATACCAAAGTTTATAGCAATGTAACATAACCTAAATAAGTAAATAATTAATTCATGAATTCATGGATCCCATCCGATGATCCGACACGCAGAAGCAGCACAAAAGTACCTAGAGTTTTGAAGTCTCGAGTTTAACCATAAGAGATTGCCCTACCTAGGAGCGAAAACCAAATGCGCAATAGCGTATATGATATGTGACTTTGTTCTTCTGAAATAAAAATTTCTTGTTTCTCGACTGCATCATCATTGGAACGCACGTTGGATCTTGAGTTGTCTCACAATTACCAGGTTCCCAAGTGCGGATCCAGAGGGGGGGGATAGGGGGTCGGACCCCCCCTGGAAAATCACAAGTTATATGGGTTTCTATAGGGAATAAGCTATTGGACCCCCCCCCCCCCCCTGGAAAAAGTTGGACCCCCCCCCCCTGGAAAATGTTGGACCCCTCTGGAACCTTGAAAAATGATAGATTTCTTTAAATTGACCATTTGACTTCTGTAAAATAAGCTGAGGACTAAAAAAACAAAAACAAAAAAAAAAAAACGTTGTCAGAGCTTTTTTTGTCAGACTGACCTGGACCCCCCCCCCCCCCCCCCCCCGACAAAAATTCCTGGATCCGCGCCATGGTTCCTGTGGGTGGTGATTGCTGCTAGTGCCACCGGTACTGATTCAACCTTGAACCTGTTTCACTGTATATCCAGCCCATAAATATGTCCCACGAGTCCAATTAATGATAGCATGACAGTTAAATTCCGGAACTTTGTAATGAATAATCACCAAACGTTGTCTTAACGGTAGCGTAAGTCAGTGCCATAATCATATTTCTTTTTAATTATAATTCTAAATTGCTCTCTTTATTTTATTAAACTTTACTAGATTTGTTAATATATTTGAATTAAAAGCTAAGCGTTGTTAGCAACATGACGTGAAAAATTGGCAAACAAATTCCTTTAACTGATTATTTAACCAGATATTTTATGACTACTGGCATCTTGTCCTACCAAGGGTTGCGATTGTCTTATCTAACAATAAGGTCGAAAGGTTGATACGACGAAACCTTCGATGGTGAAGATGGGCTACTGGCAGCAACTCTCTGTCTGTCCACAACAGGAGGTATTGCTAGATTTACCTGTGGAACTACAGGTATGATAGCATTGGTTCCCGACCCAGAGTCTGACAAACTGTAAGGTTCGAATTACTATGCTCAGCTACAGACACTAGCTAGGATCGTGAAAATTTGCCTGTAGCAAGGGTAGCAACGTTTTGGATACCCACCGTGAGATAAAAGCTGCCAAATATAGTGTTCCCTGGAAAAGTGAGTTTCGAGTAAGAAAAGTGAGTTTCTGAGTAAGAAAAGTGAGTTTCGAGTAAGAAAAGCGAGTTTCGAGTAAGAAAAGTGAGTTTCGAGTAAGAAAGCTAGTTTCGAGTAAGAAAAGTGAGTTTCGAGTAAGAAAAGTGAGTTTCGAGTAAGAAAAGTGAGTTTCAAGTAAGAAACTTTTGACAAAGAGAAATTGCCAAGACACTTGCGCGCATTTAGTAAGCGGTTTTGGCATAAGTTCCAAAAATCTCTTAATGACAGAACTTTCTATAGCTTTAAAGTTTTTACAGCTCATGCTACAGTTCAACACATTACAATGTAATACCACAGCAGCACGAAGGTCATAATTAGCGTCGTTGGTTGTAGATAAAATACTCTTGTTTCTACTTTTCTCCACGAGCAAACTAGTTATCCTAAAATAGGTAGGCCTAAATTTTCAACCAAGCGGAAAGTTATTGCAGCGAGAATAAAATGACAATGGCGCCATTTATGATACCATGGGATACGATATGAAATACCAAGATATGGCATTACATATATACAAAGTATTACATCAGAAGGCTATGGGCTAGTTGATGAGTTAATGTTCAGAACCGATGGGAAATTGATTTGGATGATAGGCTGACAGGTGTATAGGAGTATGGCGAGGATGGGATGGGGGTTGTGGGGGACCGCTCGGAGCTCAGATATGCAGATTAGTCTTAGAAAACATTGATCTAAAACTTAAATAATAAATATAAGTAGATGATTAAATGTGTCGGGCGTTGCAACTTTACTCTAAAGTAGCTCGAGTCAAACGGGGCTACCACTTCTTACTGAACGAGTCACAGATCGCATATGGGGGACGCAGACCAGTCTGAATGTGTGCACAGACTGTTAAGATTCTCCCTTTGTGGTATGCTGTGGAAATCTACGCGCCCTGACACAGAACCATAAAATAACCAACTGTATAATGCCAAAGTTAATCGTATATGGCGTTGTGAAAAGCAAGTAAATAAATAAATGAATCCCATCCAACACTCATCTAAGCCGGGTATTATCATTTATAGAAAATAATGCAGACTCAGAACATCCGATTGTACGGGGCTGGCGTGATCCGTATCCGCACTGTGTGCATAGGTTTGTCTTAGAGTTACCAAGCGACAGAAATGATTATTTTAAGGACTTTTTGACAGACGCCACATTTTACTGTAGTTGTATGGTCCTGTCTTGACACATATGAAAGTGAATCTTTTGACATACGAGGGACATTTGGAAAGTTCTTAGCATGGTCTTTTATCTCAGTAACCGATTTACAAACCCTATCATGTTTGGTATCATTTTGAATATCTATCTTATCTCTGTGTTGTGGCACAAATTTCATGTGGATATTATAATACAGACACGAAAAATATTATTGTGAATTCATGTACTGTTTGTATTCTGGAAAACGCAAAATTTCAGTGTAAAATATAACATTGTACCTTTTGGAAAGTGTGCTGAACATTAACAATAGTTCATGAAATTAAATAATTTTATACCATATGGTACGCCACAATCTGATACAGTTATTATACAATTGATGACCGAGTTGGATATTTCTAATAACTAAATACCGGGACAGCAACACCAAAACCGACTAGAAAGCAAAGCAATGCGCTAATTTTTGTTACTAAAAAACGCATGTCACAATGCACACATTTTGAAAATATATAACCGACAGTAGTTTAAGAATGCCATGCGTTGGTATTTTTGTCAAGCACACTTTATGCTCTTTGTATTGAAACCAAAAAATAATTTGTAAACCAGAGCGAAGGGGAGATAACTCTTCTAATCTTCCCATAGGGCAGGGTAAGTTTAGCTATGAGTTGATGTTCTGGTTCATTTCAATTGAAAACAGTGGCAAACAAAAAAGTAAAAATACCTTTAGAGTAGAAATCAACCAACTTTGTGATGGTTAACGCGATACCATGAGAAGTCCTTATGCCATCGTCAAAATTTGAGGGGTAAAGTTACCCCACCCACTTCTCGAAAAGCAGGGGTAGTGTTATTAGGAATGGTGTTCTTGAATACAGAACTAAACAAGCTGCACTTTTTGCGCAACGAAATGATTGTTATGCATTGTTCGCTACAAATAAAGCAAAATTTATACTCAATAGGCATTTTTTGAGCTCCTGTAGCGACACAATTTACAGTAAAAGTATGAAGAAAAATCGAAAAAAGTCCCATTTTTGAATGTTTACCGTTTCTCTATTAGTCAACATTTTTCGAATAAAATGGTGTAAGTCATGCAAGCAGTGATCGCATAATATATTTTAATAAAAATTAAATTGGCACCAAATCGTTAATTTGTCAAATCATGATCGTAAAGAAGGTCCCCAATTTTCCTTATTTTTTTACAAATATTTTGCTTAAAATTTCAGCCAGTGTAAAAACCCTGCTCATTTAAAGCATGCGCTGCACGTGCACGCCGAGTCCTTTTTCGACAAAAATTTAACCATCAAGTAGCCGTTGAATTCTAGTTTCCAAAAATGTATTATTTGATAGCATTTTATTAACGCATTGTGAAGTTATGATGCCATGCTAAGAACTTTCCAAATGCCCCTCGTATTGCGAATTTTCATTAGCGACCAATCTATGCACGCAATAAAACAACTGGTAGAGAAATATTTTATCTTCAATTTGGTAGTAAATGCAGAAAAGCTAATCATTGTAGTAGTAAATGCAAAGATGACCAAAATCGACCAGTCATGTCTGAGATATAGATGTAACGCTTTTCTTACTCGAAACTCATTTTTCTTACTCGAAACTCATTTTTCTTACTCGAAACTCACTTTTCTCACTCGAAACTCATTTTTCTTACTCGAAACTCACTTTTCTTACTCGAAACTCGCTTTTCTAACTCGAAACTCACTTTTCTTACTCGAAACTCACTTTTATAACTTGAAACTAGCTTTTCTTACTCGAAACTCACTTTTCTTACTCGAAACTCGCTTTTCTTACTCGAAACTCACTTTTCTTACTCGAAACTCACTTTTCTTACTCGAAACTCGCTTTTCTTACTCGAAACTCGCTACTCGATAAATAGAACTCCTCATCGTGCACTATAATATAGGTCACACATGACAAAACACACCCTAACATATTTTATATGAAAAATATAATAAAATGACCCCTAAAACCCACTACGTTGCATCCCATACAATCGATCATTTTCAGTACCCGACTTACCCAATCGGCAAACCTCGGATGTTCCCGTCCCTTCAACGACTCCAAGACTTTGGTAGTTATACCAGGCTCAACGGTGCTTTCTCTTCAATGCGAATGACCACCCAGGACTGGCAGGTCCTAAGATTTATAATTTATACATGTGCGCTGACAATTTTATGACAACGAAAATGACGGACCTATATTGAGTTTTAGGCAACTGACTTCGTGCTTGCGAGCAACAAAGGCGCAGACCAACCTGCGCATCCGCACAGCCTGATCAGCACCTTGACTCAATGAAAACACGCTTGAGAACCACTGTACTCGAACAGCACAGTCATCGCGTAGTGGTTGCAGTCGTCGAGTGCACAAAATAGTGTACATAGCTGTTAGAAGTGTAATAGTTTGGTCAATCGATTTTACTTCAGTAAATATTCATCGCGAATTATTGTCACTAACATTTTTTTGTGGATTGTGTGATAGTCGCTACAGCGCCAGAGTTATGCCAAAAATGTGATTTTTCCCGAAAAAAAGAGGATGAAAGTAAACTGGGATATGAGAAAACCTAACTTTGTCGCAAGCGAACAGCAATGGATGGCAGACCAGGCTGAGTAAATAGGAATTGTACATGTGACCAGTTTTAATAATATTATTGACAATTAATTCGACAGGTGTATGTTTAGATTTAATTCACTTACAGTAAAACCTGTGTAAAACGGCCACTCAAAAATAGACAAATAGTCTTAATGACAACTGGTAGCTTAATGAAGGTCGAAAGTATTGCAGAATACTCCCTTTGGAGCATTCTGCAATACTTTTGACCTGCATTAAGCAATAATCGGTCTTTTTGAGAGTGACCGTTTTACACAGGTTTTTACTGTATTTTACAATGGTCATAATATTGATTACAATTTTATTACTAATGTCCGAGATTACAGTTGGATACCAATTTTGACAATTAAAAGTTAATACAGCCGTTTTATTCTGTTGACATAAGGTTTCTCTCCAGTATGTAATCAACAGTTTTTGGATAGTCTACATCAGGGCCTATATGCGTGTATGATTCGATAAGATATAAAATGATTATTTGACTAGCTATTCACACTGGTAAATGTATACGTCGATTTGCTGGTATTTACGCGTATTGCCGGTACTTCATATACCGGAAGTGGTAGATATTGATGTTAAATCATATATAGAAAAACATGCCATATGCCTAAAGGACTATAGAATTATATCATTTTTAAGTATTCAGTACGTGCATGGCGATTTATGTAAGCATTTAGGAATAGATTCGAGTACCGATCTGGATGATCGGTACTCGAATCTATTCCTAAATTCTTACATAAATCGCCTTGTGCATGCCTAATACTTAAAAATGGTCTAATTCTATATTCCTTTAGGCATATGGCATGTTTTTCTAAATAGTATTAACACCAATATCAACCACTTTCGGTGTATGAAGTACCGGCAATACGCGTAAATACCAGCAAATCGACATATACATTTACCAGTGTGCTATTGGTCTATTGATCTTTGGCTCACAGCTTTCTTTTTATGCTGAAAGAGAGCGGTATTGTAGAAACTTTTTTTGTGATTTTGCAAATTGACCCCCATCTGGTTTGAAGACGGTTTTATAGAGGTGAATATACCGACCAGAGTTTAAAATGTGGGGAGGAGCTTCGAAAACCAGTGTTTGTTTAAGTGGTTATAAATCTATCAACATCAATTTAACAGCAAGGCTCTCAGTTGTTTATGTAACAAAATTTATCCTGCAATGCGACAAGGATTTTTACAAATATACACTAGAAAGCTTGATTAACTCTAAGCCAGCAATAACCTTTTTACTTAAATGACGTCATACATTCAAATGCACTTCAGACTAGATTTTTTTCATGAAAGACAATGTTACGAGGATAGCAGTATGATCTGGGTACATATTGTTTGCCATATACGCTACATAAGAACATCAACAGACTAGGGGAGCAGACGGAAAGCGGCTAAATAGAGGTCCATTAGAAAAGAAATAAGTAATCTTTAAACTGAGCAAAACAAATGTGCAGCTGAACTGCCACCCTTTTGGTATTTATAAACTTAAGACATATTTTCGTACTAAAGCAAAATGAGGTAAAACATTTTCCTGTCATAAATCCTTAGCATTTCTAGTTTCTACCTGTTATTAGGTGGCAGCTGAACTGCCACGTAGACAGATGGCTGAGAATGGGTTTGCTACCCCCTAGGGAATTTTGCAGACATACCCTATCTAGTAGAGAATTGAAAGCCGAGTCTTTTAAGAGATGTTTGCACTCTGTGCTCCGGGGCGTTAGTCTGTAAGAGCCTGTAACATACGTTACTTAATCAAACTAAGAAAAAGTAAATTGAAAGTTTGGGCTACAAATTAAAGACATCAAAATATTTATTTTTAAAAATCATTCATATAGTCTGCATACTGGATATCTTAACTTCGTATGACAGCCATTTGAACAAAATTGCGGCTTCCTAAGGTGTCATATGCGTTACATAAATCAGATAACCCATTAAAATTTGCATGTGTGGCTAACATCATATACATTCACAATCTCTCTGTGTGTTTTGCAAACTGTTTTAACCATGTCTGACTAGCTTATGCAATTGGCTAACAGGAAGATTAAAGTTTGTTTTCCTAGCTTAAATAATTTTTCTGGAATAAGCAATTAAACAACCCTACCCCTACCCAGTTTTAAGGTGAAATGTTTGGTATTAAAACTAAAGTAAAAATAGTTAAAAAATATTTTCAGTTGATGAATGTGTTTCATTGTTTGGGATTTATTTGCTTATATGAAAAGACTCATAAATCTGCAAGTTTGTTGCAAAATTTTTAATATCAGGGGCTGTAACATATGTTACCTGATGTAATAAATGGGCAAGCTCATTGTCTTTACGTAAGATATGCTTAAAAATGTTTTAATCTCCTCCAGGGAATTTTGCAGACATATTCTTTCTTATAGTACAACTCAAGCTGCAACGAATAAGGGATGTTTGCACTCTCTATGTTGGGGCGTTAGTCTGAAACAGCGTGTTATATGCGTTACTATATCAAATGAATGAAATGTAGTTTGAAAGTTTGAGCTAAAATTGTGAAAAAACTCGCGGCTGTTCGATATCTTACATTGTTTAGGGATTTAAAACTGGCTCGTATGATAAAGATTTATAGATCTGCTAGTTGTCATCAAGTTTTAAAGATCAGAGAGTGTTATATATGTTAGTGTGATATGTAAAATCATCAAACGGTATTTTGACATCAAGCTGAGTAAGGGCCTGCTCCATCCTAATCCCCTTTGGAATTCTGCAGACAAATTACATCTTATGTAACCATTCAAGGTGCATTTAATAAGAAATGTTTGCACTCTGTAAGTCGGGGCGTTAGCCTGTAACAGCTTGTTACATATGTCACTATATCAATTTGAGAATAAGAAATTTGAATATTTGAGCTACCAAAAGAAGACATTAAAATTATCTAATAAATTGACATTTTAATAGTCTTTATACTGGATGTCTTTACTACATATGGAAGCTGTTTAAAATTAATACGGCTAACTGTGGTGTTATGTACGTCACATGAACCTAATTATAATTTAAAAGCTATAATTGTGGCTATCCTCATTTAGTTAAACAACTACTATGACTTGGTTTCAAACTGTTTTATTAGATTTTACAAACTTATACTCAATTGATGAATAGGAAAACCCAAGTTTGCTTTTCTATCTTAAATATATTGTCTCATAGGAGCTATTACACAGCCCTACTCCCAGTTTAACAGAAAAGCGAATTTTGTTATTAACTCATGAAAGCGATTACAGCGTGTGGATATTTTTCATTTTCATAGTCTGCCTTGCTCATATATCTTCAAGATGTCATTAAGTTTAAGATCAGGACACTTAACGTGTACTTATAAGTCTTTGGTGCCAAAACACTAGAAATAATATTCATTTCTGATTATCAAGCCCATGGACTGTTGTTACAGATGTTATCAATGACCTTTTGGACACATTTCCTAATACTGTGCATATAATGCTAAATATAGAGCCACAAATAGAAAAAGTTAGTTTTACATTTTTACAAGAAAATACAATAAATGAAATGGTCCAACCTATTTCTCATCGATTTAACACTCTTGTTAAACGTTTGTTGTTGTCTGCTTCTGTGGTAATCATTATTATCACACGCCTCCTTGCAACTAGTAGAATCATCACACACTATTTCAATCATTTACTGTTATTCAATTTTACCACCAGTCCACTCAAAATTGATGAGCCATTACCAACTTTCCAATTTTGCCATTCATGGCTTCGAACATTTGGAAACTGATATGAATTCCTAATAGTCAGCTCTTTGAGTATGTGTTTCAAGTGATACTCTGCAAGTAGGAGAAAGACTAAAGCTTTACAAGGAGGAAAACTATGCCATTAAGAGCAATGGATACCTGGACTGATGTACCTTGATATTTCTGTGATAAAGAATCATATCTTAGCTGGTTAACTTTTATAAATGTAGCCTTTCCATACATGCAACTGACATATTTTCATCTAATAATGTCTCTGCACTTATTATCTTTCCCCAAGCATTCAAAAACTTATTTGAAGTCTTAGTACTTCTGAAGTGCTGAAACCGAGGTAACTCTTTCCCTTCAGATAAACGAACTAGATGTATCACAGCAGGTAAAGAAATGAAATGCAAGATGAACAGAGCGCAAATTAGACCCTTTCAATTCAATGATTCACTAAGTTTCTAAGATAAGAGCGCTTATAAAAGGATGTAACATATATAACTCGTCATAATAAATGAGCAAGGGCATTGTCGTAACATTCTTTTTGATTACACAGTCAGAGGCAAGTGCTTTCAATTTCAGGTTTTTCAATGGATCATGAAATGAGGCACCTTATCACCTTGTTTACTTTGTATAAACCTTCCATAGAGCATAATATAGAACTACTGGTTATCCCATTCTACCTATAGTCCACTTTCCTTCTTTTGAATGCAACAGCTAATGATATGGCTGCAAAAACTGAGAAATCATAGGCTTAACATTATTTTAAGACATGCTTCAATGTACTGACATCAAAACACAACCAAATACAAACATAATTGATGGCAATGTCCAACTTCATATTCTTTCTCTTATACCAGATAACTTTCAAGATGTAACAGAAATTGTTTCAGACGGTCTGCCAAAACCATCAAGAGTCAACATTGTAACTAAAGAAAACTTATAAAGTTCTTTGGGCGCAGCAAAATACTATTGATCTAAGACCTGAGGACTTAAGCACCAAAAGACTGGATAGGTTCCATGGCAAATGATGCAAAAAAACAGCCTATCACATTTCTATTTGACCAATGTCAGAAATCTTCAAGTATTCTTAGAGGTACACGGTAGAGTCATCGATTTTGCAAAATCAGAGGAAAGTTATCATTTGACTAGCACGGATACAGAGGCAGCTGCAGTTAGATTGCTCTTGCCACTTCACAGGAAGAGATATATACCAGAGTCATACTCCATTGTATGCATATATGTGAAATGGCATTAAACCCATATTTAATCAGGTGAATGATCCCATGACACTGACATGCTGTTTCTGCTTTTGAAGAATGCTTAGG
Organism: Loripinus fragilis; assembly: GCA_964019695.1. Lineage (NCBI taxonomy): Eukaryota > Metazoa > Mollusca > Bivalvia > Lucinida > Lucinidae > Loripinus > Loripinus fragilis. The sequence continues at coordinate 6,927,737 of OZ026517.1, read as the reverse complement.
AATCAAGTTTGGCTTAGTCAAGTTGTTTGATGCTGGCACTGGCCACACATACAAAGAAAATTAAGTCTTTTGATGGCAAAAGAGGAGGATCACACGAAATGCTTATAAGTGATGTTTGTCACAATTACCAATTTTAAAAAGTATATCTTAATTAATGTAACACATATAACACCATAGGAAGCTGTATATTTGTTAAAAAATCTTTACTTGTGTATCAAAGATATTCAGCTTGCAAAATACATGAATTATTATTATAATTCAAATAAATAGATAGTTTTATGTCTTCTTTCTGTTTCTCAGACTTCCAATTCATTTATTCTTAAAATGATATGGTAACATATGTATCATACCATTACAGGCTAACCCCTTAGTCAATAGAGTGCAAACATCTCTTATTTGTTGCATCTTGAATTGTTCTTTAAGGTAGTATATGTCTGCACAATTCCCAAAGGGGTGGAGAGGAACAGGATTGTACTCAGTTTGCAGTCCTAATACTATACCATGATTCTACTGGTTGTGATGAAATGGGTGATTATTTTGCCATAGAATCAGACACAATGATAGACATTGTGAGGGTGACTTGAATAAAGATTGTTTTGAATAATTTTATTTAATAGGAATATTTATTAAATTGTGTCATTTAAATGAGAACTATTATTTTCGATCTATATGTCTATATATTTTAATATTATAGGCATTAGGAAATATGTGATTAAAAAGGTTATATATAACATAGGTAACACAATTCCATGGGCTTGTTATCAGCCATGACTGTAATTACTAAGACTAAGGCACCAGAGGCTAGAGATTTATAGGAAAACATGTGAAAAATGGTATTTTTCTGAAATATCATCTCTTACTTCCAAGAAAATTTCTTTGCTCATTCATTATGCCATGTAACATACGTTACATGCTTTAATAAGTGCTCTGATCCTGATGTCAAACTTGCAAATGTATGATTCTTTATTGCATTAGCAACACAGTGCCAAAAATGTAAGATATCCACGAGTGTCAAATATTTTCACATATTTTTCTTCAATAATACATACCAAAATTGGATACTTAAAATTGGGGGTAGGGTTGTTTAATAGCTCATATAAAACAATGTATTTGAGATAGAAAATCAAACTTTGTTTTTCTATTAGTCAAAGGAGTATTTTAGTAAACTAAGATTAAAAACACTTGTAAAATGCACAAATCGTCTGTAAAATGAAATGATGTTAGTCACAATTTGAACTTTCAACGGGAAATTTAATTTATGTAACGCATACAGCACCATTGAAGGCTGTAATTTTGGTTAAAATGCTGCTTTTATGTAGCTTAGGCATCCAGCTTGCAAACTACATAAGAAAAATGAATAATTAGATGGTTTAATGTCTTCTTTCTGTAGCTCAAACTTTCATTTTGATTTTCTCCTTAGTTTGTTACAGTAACATATGTAACAGGCTGTCAGAGACTAACGCCCCGGAGCACAGAGTGCAATCATCCCTTAAAAGATGCGGATTGAAATTTTCTTCAAGATAGGATATGTCTGCAAAATTCCCTAGGGGGGGGGGGGGAGCAGGACCTTTTTTAGCTCGAAGTCTAACGCCTTTTGGTATAAACTTCCCTACTAAATCAATATGAGGTAAAACATTTTCCAGTGATACATCCTTAATATTTCTACCTGTTATTAAGTGGCAGCTAGACTGCCACCCCTTTTGG